>JARBWK010000013.1:14278399-14690655 GCA_030556195.1 Anolis apletophallus
CCTGCCAAAATGCCTCCCGTCTCCAGTCCTCACCCAGACAGCAATTTCCAAACCGGTTGTGTATCTTATCCAGATGTCAAGGACATTCAGAGCTCTTTGAAACCTCTGCTTGGCTTGCTGGTGTGTATCGTTGCTTGCCGGCTTGGAAATATTTGGCCTATAAGTCCAGAATCCCCCATCCAGCACGGCCGTTGGGAGATGCGCTCCCCAAAGTAATCCTCCTCCACTTTGCTGTCCACCTTGTTCAACACCAAACTGCTCTCATTGGAATCGGAGTTGCAACCTCCAAACTTCCATCTGCTACACATTTTGGTGTCTTGGTGTTTTAGGACCTGCCTATCCTCAAGATCGCATCTTCCCCTACGAGACAGCATGCACTTTAAGATCATCTGGGGAGGCTCTGCTCTCGCTTCCACCGCCGTCTCAAGCGCAGCTGGTGAGAACGAGGGATAGGGCCTTCTCGGTGGTGGCCCCCTCGGCTCTGGAACTCGCTTTCCAAAAATATCATATTGGAGGCTACCGTCTCCATTTTCCATAAGTAGCTAAAACCTGACTGTTCGGCTGTATATTTGATTAGGCAGGTCACCAAAGAATTGGATCACTCTACCATAGCCCTTTGCACTTTTGTTGGCCCTCCCACTTGTAATCCTGTTACTGTCAATGCCTAAGGACGTTACCCTCCCAGTTGTGACCCAAACAGAATTGAATCATATTTTGCACTTTCCCTGGGCTCTATTTAGGGAATGATTGCACATTTCCTGATCCCTCCGCACTCAGCACCTAATCCTACAGCCATCATACTGTTTTGAAATGTGCACTTGTGATTGGAATTGTTTTTTCTGGTGCTGTTGTTGATTTTAAATTTGTTGTTATTTGATTTTATTTTACTTCGTATTTTCTGGCTGGTCCCCTTGCAAGCTGCCCCGAGTCCCTTCGGGGAGATGGTGGAAGGGAATAAAAATAAAGTTGTTGTTGTTGGCCTGTTCCTTGGGTTCTTTGAGGCCCTGATTCAGACACTTTCACTGGATAGACCAAATCAGCTCTAGTTTCTTAGATAGGGTTATTACTGTTTTCTATGAGCAAACAGGTGGCATTTGGTAGGTGGCATATGTTTTGTATCACAAAAACTGGAGCGGAGAGGAGAAAATTGGTACAATTTGTAGAATCTGCAGGTCAAATGTACCCAGGAATATTTATTTATTTATTTATTATTTCCACCATTTCTACCCCACTCTTCTCAACCCCCGAGGGGGACTCAGAGCGGCCTAACAACGGCAACAATTTGATGCCAAAAACACAGTATACATATAATAGAAAACCAAAAACAGTCAGAATTAAAATACATTAAAATACAGTTAGCATTAAAATACATTAAAATACAATTAGCATTAAAATACATCATATACATTCACATAAGTTAAAAACAGTATTCTGTCTATAATAGAAGCATTGGGCCATGTCCACCATCTTGCTATTACAATCCAATCTAAAGTGCTGCATTGTGCTAATGTGCAAACGCCTGGTCCCATAGCCAGGATTTCACTTTTTTCCTGAATGCCAGGAGGGATGGGGTTGATCGTATATCAATTGGGAGTACATTCCACAGATGGGGAGCCACCACCGAGAATGCCCTATCTCTCATCCCCACCAACCGCATTTGAGAAGTAGGCGGGAGCGAGAGCAGGGCCTCCCCGGATGATCTTAAATTACGAGGTGGGACGTAGCAGCTGATGCGTTCGGACAAGTAAGCTGGGCCAGAACCGTATAGAGCTTTAAAGGTCAAAACCAGCACTTTGAATTGAGCTCGGAATTGGACAGGCAGCCACTGGAGCTGACACAACAGGGGCGTCGCTCCAATCCCTGTATCCAGCTCCAGTTAGTAATCTGGCTGCCACCTGTTGGACTAATTGCAGTTTCCGAACTGTCTTCAAAGGCAGCCCCACGTAGAGTGCGTTGCAGTAATCTATTCGGAATGTGACCAGAGTGTGGACGACCGTAGCCAGATCAGACTTCCCAAGGTACGGGCGCAACTGGCGCATGAGTCTTAACTGTGCAAAAGCTCCCCTGGCCACCACCGAGACCTGGGGTTCCAGGCCCACGTAGAGTGCGTTGCAGGAACAGGCTCACCTTTGAGACACCAAAATGTGTGCTGTCCAGACTCAGAGTATTGTCCTTTTAATAGAATTAAAGGATGAGGATCACCTTGTGTTACCATCGGGATTGGAAGAGGAGAAACATTGCAAGTCTCCAGGTCCTGATCTGCTTCCCTTTTTCCTTTGTTTTGTAAGTTGCGCCATGCCGGACTGGCGTGATACGGTGGATGTAACCCTTTTCTTGTAGAAATGCATGGGGTGGAGGGTGAAAAAGGAGGTCTCCTAACAGGCTGTGCTTCTCTGTTTTCCCTGAGACCATGGAGGTGGGCAGAATAGGGACACGCTGTGAGACATAGCGCCAGCGTCAACATGGGAGGGAAAAGGAGACACGAATGGGAGGAAAGCATCTCATCTGTGTTCCGCTCAATGCTTATTCTCTGGGTCACATTTTGCGGGGATGGGAAACCGTTTGGGAAAGGAAGACAAAAGGGTGTTTGAGCAACTGACAGTTCGCTGAGGAGGGACCTACCACAATGCCGCGTGGAATAATGTTGACGCCAGCTCGCTAATAAAAGCTTCAATTTAACAGGGGAAAAATACTGTTTAATTAATCTCAAGCGAGGCTCAACGGAGGGGGAAAACAAGAGCCCTTTGAGTTGCAGCTCTGGGGAAGTGAGTGAGATGACAAAGTGAGGCCTACAAGGGGAAATACGAAACCTGGTGACAAAGGAGAATCTCAAAATCTCTGTAATTTCACTTGAGATCGTTAATCATATGTATATCTAGTTCTCAGTTCTCCTGCCGGCTAACAAAACAAGTAGATTTGGCCAGTGAGTTGGATTGGTGTCCCCTGAGAAGTCTTTAGGGTGGAAATGGGTGGGAGATATAAAATCATAGAATCATAGAGTTGGAAGAGACCTCGGGGGCCATCCAGTCCAAGCCCCTGCCAAGAAACAGGACAATTGCGTCCAAAGCACCCCCAATAGATGGCCATCCAGCCTCTGGTTCAAAGCCTCCATAGAAGGAGCCTCCACCACATTTCGGGGTAGAGAGGACAAATGCCCAGGTACTTCTACTAATGAAGTTAAATTGAGGTGCCACATATCAGGTATGTTCTCAGAGCCTGAGGAACAACAAGCCAAATCCCATCGCAAGGATAGACTACTGTAACGCCCTTTACGTTGGCCTGCCCTTGTCCGTGATCCGGAAGCTTAAGCTCGTCCAGAACACCGCTGCTCGACTCCTTGCTGGAGTGCCAGCGAGGAGCCACATAACTCCCATCTTACAGCAGCTTCATTGGCTCCTGGTCGAGCACCGGATCACTTTCAAGGTGATGGTGTTAACCTTCAAGGCCTTATATGGTCTGGGGCCGATGTATCTGAGGGACCATCTCACCCCCTATCAACCCCGGAGATCACTCCGCTCTGAAGATCTGAATCTCCTCGAGGTGCCTGGTGTCGAGACCATCCATCTGGCCTCGACCCGGCGTAGGGCCTTCTCTGGTGGCTCCAACTATCTGGAATACTCTGCCAGCTGAAGTGCGTGTCCTGCAAGACCTCCTTGCCTTTTGCAGGGCCTGTAAAACCTATCTCTTCAAACTGGCATTTAGTTGCTGATTTTTTGTAATCCTGCAGAGTTAGTTTTAATTTAAATTTAGAATAGTTTATCTGATGTTTTTATCTGTTTTATGCTTGTGATTGTGAGCCGCTCCGAGCCCTTGGGGAGTGGCGGCATACAAGAATGATAAATAAATAAATAAATAAATAAATAAATAAATAAATAAATAAGCAGGGCATACTTCCACCAAAGTTTCAGAAAGATTTGTGCGCCCGCTGATTTGGGGGATTTTATTTTTTCAATTTCAACACCTTGGCCGATTCACTCTCTAAATCAGGGGTGCCCACACTTTTTCAGCATGCGAGCTACTTAAACTAAAACCAAGTCAGAAAGATCTACCAAGAGAGAACAGGGCGGAGCTGGGGAAGGGGGCGGGGCTTGGTGGGGCTTGGCTCCGCCCCCTCCTCCCTCTGGCTTCAGCATTTCCACAGCTTCTCCAGGGTAGAAGAGGATAATGCCAAGCCAGTGGTGGCATAGATAGCCACCACTGGCTTGGCATTACCCCCTTCTACTCTGGAGAAGCTGTGAAATGCTGAAGCTACTTTGAAGAGGGGCGGAGCTTGGCTGCACAAAGCCCGCCCCTCCCCGGCTTCAGTGATTCCACAGCTTCTCCAGGGTACAGAAAGGTTATGCCAAGCCAGTGGTGGCTATCTATGTCACCACTGGCTTGGCATTATCCTCTTCTACCCAGGAGAAGCTGTGCAAATGCTGAAGACAGATGAAAAGGGGGCAAAGCTAAGCCCCGCCAAGCCCCGCCCCCTCCGCCAGCTTCAGCATTTCCACAGCATGTCCTGCAAGACCTCCTTGCCTTTTGAAGGGACTGTAAAACATATATCTTCAAACTGGCATTTAGTTGCTGATTTTTGTAATCCTGCAGAGTTAGTTTTAGTTTAGATTTAGAATAGTTTATCGGATGTTTTTATCTGTTTTATGCTTGTGATTGTGAGCCGTTCCGAGCCCTTGGGGAGTGGCGGCATACAAGAATGATTAAATAAATAAATAAATGTTTGCAACTATTGTCAACTTCTACATTTGCTTATGGATGTTCTTGTGGCCGTACATGGAAACTGTTGTTGTTGCTGCTGCTGCTATTGTTATGTGCTTTCAAATTGATTGGGACACATGGAGGCTTTGTCCTAGGATTCCCGAGAGATTTATGTACAGAAGAGGTTTGCCACTATTGCTTCCTTCAGGAACTCCAGATCTCTAGGAAGAAACCTACTCA
Organism: Anolis apletophallus; assembly: GCA_030556195.1. NCBI lineage: Eukaryota > Metazoa > Chordata > Lepidosauria > Squamata > Anolidae > Anolis > Anolis apletophallus. Next base: position 14,283,335 of record JARBWK010000013.1, read on the forward strand.
CAACCAGAGCTTGAAATCAATTCTCTTATTTCCTGATCATAACAGCTTAGAGAAAAAGTCACTTCTGAGCATTTGGCAGGGGGAAAAAACATGGTTATATTCCCCCAGGTGCATCCCCCTCCCTTCCATCTCTGCTGAATTGTTTGCATGATCTCATGGTTCTCCAGTACTCCGTTCCCAGCTCTTAACTATCTAAATAACAAATGTTATGGCCTCCTTTCCTCCCCCAGCCTAGAGGAGACCGAGTGGCTATAATTCACGGTTGGTTGTAAATTTCCTTTCATGACATGGATTCCTCTGAAGTCTTCTCTGAAGTTCCAGAAGGAACCATGACACAAAGAGTGTGACTTGCCCAAGGAGCCTCAAGGAAGGTCCTATGGCTGCAGGAGATTTGAGACCTGGTCTCCAGGCGTTGTGAAGGCCTTGGTTCCCTGTAATTCAGACTTGGACCTACAGCAACTTCTCCTGGAGTCTTGGGACTGTGCTCAAACCACAACTTCATGCTTGGCAGCTAGGAAGGACCGAGTAGGCATTCAAGGTCTCCCATCCAAGTCTGATCAGAACTGACATCGTTTCCAAGATCAGATGGGAATTGGTGCCTTCAGGATAAATGGCACTTGAGGTGTACCTAAACAGGAGTCCTCCCCTTATCCAACAGTTTAAAGACCAGAGTGCTGTCACAAAACCATAAATACTTTTTTAGCTTATTGTATAAGTATGAATTGAGAGAAAACAAGGGGTGTGGTTGCAGTGGTATGTTTAAGGTAATGGCAATAGGTCAAAAGGGGAACCATAGATCGAATTTTATTTATTTAATATTTATTTATTTACATCATTTATATTCCGCCCTTCTCACCCCGCAGGGGACTCAGGGTCACAATGCACATGTACAGGCAAATATTCAATGCCATTTGACATACAAACATATAAGACAGACATAGAGGCAATTTAACATTCCAGCTTTTCTGGCCACCAGGAGGAGCTGCCGCATTCCTTCACTCCTTTTGTGTGTATTTCCTGGATATTTTATGGCCTCGTAAATCAATTAAATTAAGCCTCCCCACTCAAGTACCTAAATTTCCTACTTGACAGATGCAACTGTCTTTCGGGTTGCAAAGGTTGACAATGAGCTACACAATAGGTCGAGAGCTCACCTCAACCCGGGCAGGCCTCGAACTCATGACCTTCTGGTGAGTAGAGATCTTATGCAGCTGACACCCAGCCAGCTGCGCCACATTCCCGGTTCATGGGTTCTGGTGATGATTGAAAAGGGTCAAAAGAGTAGATCATCAAAAGCAAGGTATGTCTGTATTGTGTGGAGTTTGGGCTACAAAGATGGTACTTGAAGTGAGACTTTAGGAGCCTATGGAAAAGGAGAGAAGTTGGGAGTTAGCCACGCTGTGGGTGTCGCTCCGTACTGTGTTCCCATCTCCTGACAGCTTTGTTGGTGAGAGATAGAGTACTTTAGGAATCAAAGGCCTTTAACATTCATCATTCTAGAGTGACAACGAATGACACATCAGGACAAATTGCGGAGCCGATGCCAGGCAAAACAGAGTGGGCAAGGCAGGATCGCCTCATTGGTATGCTAGATGCATACCTTAAATTTATATATATATAATAAGTTCTATATATATATATATGTTTTTTTTAAATGCCAAGCACACTGGAGATAGATTCGACATCAATATTAATGAAGCTTAGGAAGATATTTAGCGAAATATTTGTGTAATTCAATTTTGCTCATAATCAATCTGGAACTTGTGGCTCGGCTGACTGGGGAGCCCAGAAGCCTGAGAGAAGGACTGGTATGTCACCTGCTTTGCATGCGTGGATTGATTCATCCCAAAATGTTCATGAAGGCAGGGCGGGGCCATAGCTGCGTAATTCTCAATGTTTTGTCAACCGTGTCTAAAAGGAGTTCCATCACCTCTCATTTTACCTAGCTTCTAGGACACCATACCTTACCTACAACGTGCAAATGTTACATTTTGTTTCTCTTCATCTTTGGACAGTTTCGATCCTTCAGTGTCCCAAAAGCATGATATACTTGACCTGCCCAAGCTTGGAGACCTTCAAGTAGAACTTCCACTTGGTTCCACCACCATCTTGGCTGTGTTTGGAGAAGACATGGGAGACAGGGCCTTGAAGAGCACTAGAGAGATAGAATAGCTCCCGACTGCTGCAGAAGATTGCGAAATCTTCATCTTCTTCATTGCAGATATCTAAACAGGGTTTAGATCGGGGTTGGGCAATTATTTTTTCCAAGGGGCCACACGAGAGCCAAAAAATATTATGGAGGATCACACCTAAAGGCTGAACTACATTATAATCTACATCATTTATTTATTTATTTATTTATTTATTTATTTACTATATTTACTATATATTACACATCATTAATATTAACATATTAATATATCAAGAAATATTCATATATTAGTATTAATATCATAATTGTTATATTATAGTATATACTGTATATAGACATTATAATATATTGAAATTATAATATAACATTATTATATTATTTATTATATTATTATATTATTATTATAAAATTATTATTATAAAATAATAAAAACCACTAAAATTAAATTAAATTCAAGAAGACAAGGTGCGAACCAAGATGGAATGGCCCAATGGCCCCAGCCCAGAGGATGGCAAAGCGGACCCAACCATCGCCGCAGCAGAGGAGAGCAGAGCAGCAGGCAATTGGAGGCTGCAGGCCTCTGCCCACTCTCGCCCCCATCCGTTCCCCAGCTGATCGCCCTGCTATGGAGTGCCTGCCATGCCCGGGCCTGCAGGGGGAGCAGTCGGTGATCTGAGGTGGCTTATTCTAACTGGCAACCCGGAAGACGGTCAAGTCTTCCGGGTCGCCAGGGCGATCAGCCCCCGCGACCCGGTGATGTCAGGCACTCCATCCAGGGATCATCCAGGGATGTCAGGCACTCCAAAGCTGCCACTTCTCCGGCCTGTCTGCTGACACAGGCCCCACAGAGCCCACGATGGGATGGCGGCAGCAGCACCCCTTCCTCTTGACCCTGCCCCCAACGCCCTTCTCACCGGGCCGGACAGAATCGGCTGCCAGGCTGGATCTGGCCCGCGGGCCGTAGGTTATTTGAGCGATGAGAACCTGTAGTTGCACAGGGTTGGATTGGATAGCCCCAGTTTTTATTCCATGCTCATTTGGGTTGGTTTTCTCCATGCTGAAGCACTGTGTTCAGCTGTTGTTTCTTTTAGAGGAGAGCACAATGCTCGGGGGTCATAAAGAAGATAGAGGCTACTGATAAGAGTGCCTTGCTCTGCCAATGGGCTTTAAAGAAATGGTTGGGAAGACAGAGCTCAAGCCTGGCGTTTTCGAAACGCCACTCCTTCTGTTTCCCGACCTGTTTACTCGGAAAGGCCGAAACTTAATCCGCAGAGTGAAGAGATTGACTAATCCGGATAGAAGGTCAAATGTAATTCTAGATGGGGTCACGCCGCTCCCTTTGAAGGACTTGGTGCACAGCTAGAGCTTGAAGTGGAGCACACAACAGTGAAGAATTCAGCCTGACACCATTTTAATGGTCATCGCTCTGTGCCATGCAATCCAGGGAGTTGTAGTTTGGTGAGGCACTGACCTTCTTTAGCAGAGAAGACTAAAGACCTTATACAACTCCCATGTTTCTTTAGCATTGACCAAAGTGTCATGGCTCACTGACCATGAGGGGCATCTGCACTGTAGAATCAGAGTCATGGACATGGCGTATTGATTCTAGCATGTAGATGCCACTGCGGTCTATGTTAGTGTTCCCAAACTTTGGTCTTCTAGGGAATTTTATTTATTTATTTTTATTTTATTTACATCATTTCTACCCCGCTCTTCTCAAACCCCGAGGGAGGACTCAGAGCGGCCTAACAAAAGGCAACAATTCGATGCCGGTACACAATATAAATACAATATAAAACCATAGACATTCAGCATTAAAATACAATCCACATAATACATACACATACACTTAAGTTAAAAACAGTGTTCCGTCCACAACATAAGCATTGAGCCATATCCATCAACTTGCCATTACAATTCCCATCCAAAGTGCTGCATTGTGCTAATGTGCAAACGCCTGGTCCAATAGCCAAGATTTCACTTTTTTCCTGAATGCCAGGAGGGATGGGGTTGATCGTATGTCGCTTGGCAGCGCATTCCACAGACAGGGAGCCACCACCGAGAAGGCCCTATCTCTTGCCCCCACCAACCGCATTTGAGAAGTAGGCAGGAGCGAGAGCAGGGCCTCCCCGGATGATATTAAATTACCAGGTGGGACGTAGTGGCAGATGCATTCGGACAAGTAAGCTGGGCCAGAACCGTATAGAGCTTTAAAGGTCAAAACCAGCACTTTGGATTGAGCTCGGAAGTGGACAGGCAGCCAGTGGAGCTGACACAACAGGGGTGTGGTATGCTCCCTGTATGTAGCTCCGGTTAGTAATCTGGCTGCTGCCCGTTGGACTAGCTGCAATTTCGGAACTGTCTTCAAAGGCAGCCCCACGTAGAGTGCATTGCAGTAATCTATTCGGGATGTGACCAGAGCGTGGACGACCGTAGCCAGATCAGACTTCCCAAGGAACAGGCGCAGCTGGCGCACGAGTCTTAACTGTGCAAAAGCTACCCTGTCCACCGCTGAGACCTGGGGTTCCAGGCTCAGACTTCATCTCCCAGAACCCTCGTCCTTGTTCAAAGCAGCTAAGACTTCTGGGAGTTGGAGTCCAAAAGCAGCTGAGAATCACTGGTTTGTCATATCAAAGGTGGCATTAGTTGCTAGATAGAAGATGTGGCAGAGGGATCTAAGCAAACCCCAAGGATGCATTGCCATTGTTGTGTCCAGTTTGCATCATTGCCCTAGTTAGAAAACAACAACAACAAGAACAATTTTATTTCTACTCACTTCTCCTTGAGGTGAGTTACAGCTTTATCAAGGGCTGCCCTTGATGGCGGTTGGGAAACCAACCTGGTGTGACATACAATACCTTGAATCCCATTGGAAACTAGTGCCCAGAAACTTACTACATCAAGTTGGCTGCCTAGTCATATTTGGGACTAGTTTGGTGGGCTATATTAAGGCTTCAAAGTCCCAAATGCTTGGTGGCTGTGTCATCTGAAAGACTGCTTCTGTGATCCAACTTGCTCAGTAAAAGATAGGGAGATATCTATAGGAATCACTTGGTCTTGCTTTGGCTGCGCTTCCTCGACTCCCACCTGCTTCTCCTTGGCATCCCATTTTCATATCTGATTGGGAGAGTTGGGTGTTTTCTCCCCAAAGGTGACATTTGCATGATTTCTTAAAAGATTAATGTATTCGTAATGTGTGCATTTGCACATCTCACGCCACTTTCCCATCCTCAACTGAAACACGTTGCTGCATTTTCCAAAGAGAGAGACTTCCCCTCTTCGCTTCCCATGCCTTGCTTTGGGCATCCTTTTATATCCAGGAAACACCCTGTGGCAAATATCTTGATGCCCTGCTGCATCATTTCTATTTTCCTACAAGCAGGGGCGATCCTACTGGTAGGCCATGGATGCTGCAACGTGGGGCGCCATCTGGTAAAGGGCGCATTCCCCCGCCTGCCAGACTGCGTCCGGCCTGACAACAAGCTCTCCTCCTTCTTTCTCCTTCTCCTCCAAGTCCTGGGGCAGCCAGGCTTCGTGGGACGTGGCTCACGCTTTCTCTCTCCGCCTCGGCCCGGGGCCAGGCTGCCAAGGAGGAGAGAGTCTCACTGCGGCTCAGCCAGCCCTCCTCCTCCTCGGGGCGCTCCTCCTCCCCCTCGCCAACCCCGCTCACCAATGCCAGGCGGCTCTTCTTGTCCCAAGCAAGACCGAGAGCGCCGAGGCCCCGCCAAGGGGGAGGGCGACAAGCGCTGCGCGAGGAAGGAAGGCAGGAGAGGGCGGCGAAGAGGAGGCCCGCCAAGGGGCCCCAAAGGGGGTCTCACGACGGATGCACCAGCCCTCGACACAACACAACACAAGCCTCCTTTCCATGAACTACAAGCAGGGCTGCTTCAACTTTTCTCCCCCTCGCTCGCCACCCTTTTCCTCCTGGGAGATCTGTGCAGGATCCCAAGTATATAGGCAAATCACCAAACGGTGACTGAGAACAATTCAGCATCTGCAAAGCTTGTGAAACAGGCTGTTTTTCCTTCCCCTGGAAGCATGATTTTCTGCAGAGTCCTCTGTCAACACTACACGTTGTCCCTAGCAGATTCGTGCCATTGGTTGGTATTCAGTCGCCTTAATTAATGGACATTTAATTCCTGACCCCAACGTTTAAGAAGCCGTGATTAAGAGTGTCCCTCCCTATATGTCAGGCATGGGCAAACTTTGGACCCAAGTGCCTGAGTCAGTTTTTTTGGGGGGGGGCAAAATAATGTTTTGGGGGGTGCCAAAATAATGTTCGCTTACCATTTAAAATTACCTTAGACCGCCCCTGCCTACAAGTCTCAGGAGGTCAGTTACATCATAGAGATCCTCCTCTCAAAGAGCCACAAAGTCCGCAAACATCCCAACTTGGGTTGTGAACTCTGGGTAAGGAACCACAATTGACATCCATTTAAAAATCCCAGCGTGGGAACCCTCTGCTTCCTTCTTCGTCCGGGTGGTTTGTAATGATGCAAGGACTGCCTCCTGTTTATAGGGCAGCAAAAGGAGGGTCTCTGCATAGCTTTGGGTTGGCCAATGGGCACATGAGGCATGTTTCACAGAAACAGAAGGAGCAATGCAGAGAAAGCTCCTAGCCGGAGCCTCTGCCAGGCTCTCTATATTTCAAATGTGTTATCCGTGTCTCAGCAAGGCATTTGCTTCCACCTACAGGAAACGGGAGGCAACGCCCAGCCATGGGCTTAATCTGGTTTGCAAAGAGGAGCAGGGAAAAGTCCTGATTGGCAAGTCTTAAAAGTGTGGACGCCTGGATAATAATAAAATAATGAACTTTATTTATGCCCCGCCACCATCGTCTCCTCGAAGGGACTCAGGGCGGCGGCTCACAGAAGCACTCCAACTGCTAGGCATGAAATAACAATATATAATAAGTATATAAACAATGACAATATACGTTTACAATTTATTATGTGACTTTTACAACATGAAACATCACATATTAGGACCGGGCTGTGGCACAGCAAGCTGATAGCCAGTTGCATTCAATCACAGCTGACCAAGAGGTCATGAGTTCAAAGCCAGCCCAGGCTGGAGTGCGTTCCCGACCATTAATAGTCTAGCTTGCTGTCAACCTATGCAGCCCGAAAGACAACTGCATCTGTGACGTAGGAAATTTAGGTACCGCTATATATGGGGAGGCTAATTTAACTAATTTACGATTCCATAAAACCTTCCAGCAGCGTGCCGAAGAATGAGGAAGTACTCCATCAAAGGAACTGGTGTCACAAGTGGACGGTGAAGCGGCAGCTCCCCCTGTGGCCGGAACCAAGCATACCCTCATGTAGCCAGAAAAGCTGGAATGTTAAATACTGTAAATAAAGTTTTAAATTCATAAAATACATTTGATTAAAACGGCGTGGTGGTTAATTGGCGGACTCCTCGGTTATTCGGCAGACTCCTGATTGATTTCCCAGCCCAATTCTTGGTGGGGTTTTTTTTTTTTGTGGCTTTATGAAGCTCTCCGCGACCTGGGATTAAAGGGATTGTGACAAGAACAACAAAAAAAAGCAAAACACAACCTTAATTGATGCCTTCTCTGGACTGTGAAGGCCTTCCCACGCAATCCGTTTAGGTGGCATGTCCTGACGAAATGCCACAAAAGCACCGGTCCGCATTGGAGATGGATTAATAACATGTATTTAATTCTTAAAGACTCTGCGGCATGGAAGTGGTGTCAAACTGCATTCATTCTACACTAGGCCTGGGCCAACTTGGGCCCTCCTTCCAGGGGTTATGGATTTGGACTCCCATTACAAGGGTATGCAGATGATCCCTTGATTGACCAAAGTGTCCAGTTCCAAGAGGACAAAGGCATGGGCCAACTTTGGCCCTGCAAATGTTTTGGACTCCAACTCACACCATTCCCAACAGCCTCAGGCCCTTTCCTTTTCCCCCTCAGCCGCTTAAGCGGCTGAGGGGGAAAAGGAAGGGGCCTGAGGCTGTTGAGAATGGAGTTGAAGTCCAAAGCATTTGCAGGCCAAAGTTGGCCAATGCCTGTCCTACTGTGTAGATGCATCCTTAGTAAAGCTTCTCCAACATCTCACCATGCTACTTAAAGCCTTGGAGAATATAAGGCAAAACATTTCTGACCGTTTCTGTTAGTATTGTGCTCTTGCATCCTAATATTTACTTTTACCTGCCGCCTTTGGAACAGTGTGTGTTTGTGTGTATGTGTGTGTATTACGAGCTGTTGTTTTTCATTCCCTGATGTTGTGTGCTTTGGTTTCATTGTTGACTCGGGCTGTTTTGGGTTCTGAATCCTCTTTGTTTTGGGTGTAGTAGTTTCCGCAACAGTATTGTATTTAATAGGCCTGGGTAGGTTCATCGGAATGCTCGTAAAATCGGAATGAATTCGGATTAAATTCACTTTTGAAGAGGTTTCGAGGCAATGTAAGCAACCCGGAAGTGAATTTGCCATTTCGAAGCCACCACCGCCATTTTTGAAAAGGAATCGTTTGGATGCGGATGTGCTTCCCTCTGCGTTAGACCTGGGAAGAGAGCCGCACAGGGCTCTCGCCACAGTTCTGACGCGGAGGGAAGCACATCCACGTCCAAACTGGGTGTTTAACCAGTGCTGTTTCTTTCCTACTGCCAGTGCTGTTTCTTTCTTACTGCGCATGCGTGTCTGCCATTAATGAAGCCATTCTGAAATTTCTGAAAAATTCATAAAATTTCCACAATTTTTTTGGAAAATTTTAAGTCATTTAGATTCGAACCACCAGCGTCCCCTACATCTGCAACGGGGTTTGAACCATTTTTTTCCTTGATCAAACAGGCCTAGTATTTACATTCATTTCCAAATGTTGTTTTATGGGGTGGTTTTTTTTTCCTCCCTTGAGTTTCGTTTGTGTTTTGTAACCGGTTCGAAAGCAACAACATCCTGATGCAAAGCTGCAAAGAAAAGTCTGTTTTTGAGTTGGATAGTTATTATTTAATTAATAATTGCTTGGCTAAGTCATGGCTCTCATTGCAAAATGACCCACACTGTGGTGTTCCAACCTGGTGGGCATCAACAGACCCCGGGGGGTGCCAAGGCAGGTGCCAGCTTACCAGGGGCAAAGTGAGGATGTGCTAGTTGATCAGGGGCAGAGTGATGATGAAGACTGGCCAGATGGGAATGGGTCTCCAAACGAGAGTTTGCAATGGGACAATGAATGGCTGGGGGGATATGGGACTGCAGATGAGTTTAGACAGGATTCCATGGAAGATGATTCCGGATCAGACTATGAGAGGCCCAGCGGCCTTGGTTCCCAAGAGAGAGTTTCTACTCCCTTTCCAGATGAACATTCCGGAGAAAGGGAGTTTCCTGCTTCTCACTCTGATAGCAGTGCAGCTGGGCCTGCTAACGAGCGGGAATTCAACAGGAGGGACAGTATCAGATCGTCGAGGAGAGATTGGAGGAAGGGGGTGCGGTGGACGCACAAAAGTTAGATTCCTTATTAGCCCGGTCTGAAGGGGGTTTCGTCAGACCTGAAGCTACGTTCAGTTTGGAGAGGACTTGGGTCCGGGATCTCCGGTTCATGTTCAACCGCAGGAGCGGTTTGCCTTGACTTTAATCCATAGGATTTTTGCCAGCGTTCTTTGCCACCGTTTTGGAACTGAGTTGATTTGCTTTTGGACTTTGATTTGAACTGCTTTGTATTTATTTTCCTATCTTTGGACTATCCTTTATTCTAAATAAAAGTAAATTTATTGCATTGGCCTGGTGTGTGTGCTTGGGGGAGCTAACTACGGTCTGAGGTGCAACACACACTTGGAGAGTGTGTCTCAACCTTCTGAATGCTGCGACCCCTTAATACAGTTCCTCATGTTGTGGTGACCCCCAACCATAACATTGTTTTTATTGTTACTTCACAACTGTCATTTTGCTACTGTTTGGAATCATCATGTAAATATCTGATATGCAGGATATATTTTCATTCGCTGGACCAAATTGGGCATAAATAACCTCCTCTGCCAAAAGAGTTCCTAGGAATATCAGAAATATAGGTTTTCTGATGGTCTTTGATGACCCCTCTGGCACCCCCTCACAAACCCCCTCAGGGGTCCCGACCCCCAGTTTGAGAAACCCTGCTGTAACTTCATCTGCAAACTACAGCTCCCAGTATTTCATTTACTGCGTTGTTTGCTTTCTCGGAGATGGCCGGCGGGGAGACGGCAGGATTTTGCAAATTGTCATAATTTTCCCCTTGCATTTGCATTTGGGGAAAGCAAGCAACACACTGATGTAGAAATTACCTTGGATTAATCAAGCCTCCCTGGCCAATTGCCCTCTCCGGAGGGAGGAGATGGGATATTTAGCCCTCCTCGGGATCCCCCGCCGATGCTGCTGCAGAGATGCTTCGGAGGAATGGCCTTAAAAGGCACTAAACGCATTAAGCATGCCTCCCCCCGAAGTGTTGGGTCCTGGGTGGATCTGCCTCGTTTCTTCCTCGTACAACATTTGAAACTATGAAATTGCAACACACGCACAGAACTGGCTCTGGGGTGGATCCATGGGGCTTTTAGAAATCTTTGTGTACAAAGATTGTGTCTACACTCCAGAACGAATGCAGCTTGGCCCCGCTTTAACAGCCCTGGCTCAATGCTATGCGACAGATCCCAGGATTCCCTGTTATGGACCCCAGTGCAAAAGAGGTGAAACTCACCTGGGGTCCATCCACACAGTTGTATCAATGCAGTTTGACCCCTCTTTCACTACCATGGCTCAAGCCTATGGAATCCTAGGGCTTGTCGTTGCAGAGCATTAGCCCATGACAGTTCAAGGGGTGCCACGCTCTTATTGTTTTTACTGCTGATTTTACCAGTATTGAATTGTATCGGTGTTGTAAGCCGCCTTGAGTCTTCTGAGGGGGAGAAGTCAATCAATCAATACATTCATTCTACAAGGTACGATCACTGAACCATAGAATCCTAGGCTAACAAAGTGCCACCTAAGGGCCATTCAGAGACAGAAATACACTGTCCAAGCCCTCCCAAAAGATGGTGTCCCAGCCTCTGTGGGTGGGTTGGTACCTGGATAGATGGATGGATACATAGATAGGTAGATATTTCATACATGGGTAGATCGATGGATGGATGGAGGTAGACAGAGATTTGACAGACAGACAAATGGGCAGATGGATGGATAGATAGATAAATAAATAGATAGATAGATGACACACATACACAAAGATAGTAGGTAAATAGAATCCTAGAATGGATCAATATGTATATGGATTATAATGGATAATGGATGGATAAGTAGGTTAACAGATAGATGGACAGAGAGAGAGTTGATACATGAATGGATGGATGGAAGGAAGGAAGGAAGGAAGGAAGGAAGGAAGGAAGGATGGATGGATGGACGGAAGGACGGACTGACTGACTGACTGACACACACAAAAATGGTAGGTAGTAGGTAGATAGATAGATAGATAGATAGATAATACATGGATGGATACAAGAGATATACTAGATTGATGGATAGATTGGTAGGGAGGGTGGTTGGTGGGTAGGGAGGTTGGTGGGTGGGTGGGTTGGCAGAGAACAAGAGTTGATACATGGACGGACAGATGGATGGTCGGATGGATCAAAAGATAGATAGATAGATAGATGATAGATAGATAGATAGACACAAAATTGGTAGGTAGACAGTTAGAATCCTAGAATGGATAGATAGATAATGGATGCATGGATAGATCAATAGATCCATGCAACGATGGACAGTTGATACATGGGTAAATGGATGGGTAGATAGGTTGGATGGATGGATAAGTAGGTTAATACATAGATGGACACACAGAGAGAGTTGATACATGGATAGATGGACGAACAGACACACAGACACAAAGATGCTGGGTAGGGTAGGTAGGTAGATAGATAGATAGCCGGATAGATAGTTGATATATGGATGGACAGATGAATTGAAAGGTAGGTAGTGCACACACACACACACACACACACACACAAAGATTGTAGGTAGATAGGTAGATTCCCAGAGTTAGAAGGGACCCCCAGAGGCTATCTAGTCCAAGGCCATTCTGTGAGGCAGGAAGACACAAGCTAAGCCCTCCCAACAGAGGGCCGCCCAGCCTCTGCGTAAAATCCTCCAGGGAAGGAGGCTGTACCATCTGTGGCTCTTTCCTCCGTAGCAAAGGCCAGTTTGTGAGTGGTTTTATGAGGCGGGAGCGTTTGGGGAGCCGGCCGCCATGGAAATGGGGCCCGGATGTGAAAACGGAGGGCTGCGGATGATGGAGCGCCTTCGTTAGTCGCCTGCTCTTCAGGGAATGGCCAGATAAGCAAAAAGGGGACGCTTGACGTATGAGAGCGGGAGCCGGCGCTTAGGTCTCTTTCATGCAAACGGCAAACGAGTCCGTACGAATCTCTCGATACACAATGGGTCACTGTTTGCAAAAATATATCCATTCCAATGTGCTGTCGCTCCCGGTTTGATTAGAGGACATAGAGGACATATTGAGAAATCGCAGGGAAACCGCATGTGGTTCTCATCCTTCTTTAACAACTTAAAAGGGCCTCATTTCTGGGAACATGTTCGACGATAACAACAATCACCCGCTTCTCTTCTTGGCTCAAGGCACAGCACAACATAGTTGAAATCTATATATGTATGCTTGTCTATTTGTACCATGGGTTAAGTGGCCCTCTGTGATGTCCACTGGATTGACTGTTGCTAGGCAAAGTGGCCCTGTCTTTGACGTCACTGGGAAAGAAAGGACAAGAGGGGAAGGGAGGAGAGAGCCACAAAGAGAGCAAATGTTGCAGTTGACAGAGCTGGAGAAGGAAGAAAGTAGGCGATGGGAGAGACTGTGAGATTGACCTGCTCGGAGCTGGGGAAGGAGTAAAATAGGTGAAGTGCCCCCTGTGATGGCACTGGGAAAGAAAAGTGGCATGTGCATGAGGGGAAGGGAAAAAGGAAAGAAAGAGCTGCAAAGAGAGCTCACTGTTGCCATTGAGAGATTGTAAGGCAGGCCTTCTCAGAGCAGAAGAAAGTAGGTAGACGGCTGTCCCAATGATACCTGAAACGTTGGGTGCATACACTAGTGTGTGTATGTGTGTGTGTATATATGTATATGTGTGGTGTATATGTACGCGTGTACATGTGTGAGTGTATATATATACAGTATATATCACAAGATTATTACAATGCGTAAATGATTGACTTCGTCACACAGGGTGGGCCAAAAGTCACAAAGGAGTTCCAATAACTCCTTTATGTTTCGTATGCATCACATACAATATATATAAATGCACAGAGAGAGAGAGAGAGGTATCAAAACATGGTGGAACGCCTTTGTGATTGTTTTGACCCACCCTGCCCTTGTTCCTTTTTGAAGAAACACATCATACTTAATTATTTCTTTTTCTTTTCATTTGCAGGTAAGCAATGCGGATGCTTAACCCAGTTTCGGTTCTGGAAGGGTGTAGTCGGCGCAAATTCTGACTTAGAGATCAATCCCATTGGGCAAAACGGCCCTCGGCTTTGGTGACCTCATGTTTTGACCCCGAATGTACGTAAATGGCCGGGGGCTGCTCCCATCGCTGTGTTTCCCCGTGCAGTAAGGACCTTTTCTTTTGTCGCAAAGGTTATGAAATCTCATTATTTCATTATCAATCCCGGAAAATAATGTAAACGTCAGGATAATTTGGGAATGCATTAGATGTGTGTTTATGTTTTATGTTATTATGACTGAACCCATACTTTGGGCCTGGGTTGTGTTTGACCTCCCTGTAACCTTTCCGGAATTGTTGGACAATATGGTAATAGGATGCCAATAAGTCATTTGCATTTGCTGCATTGTGGAGTGATTTATTTTTTAATTCCTGGCCCAGGAGAGGGAGAATGAGCCTTAGCTTCCAATATTGTGTTAAGTGTTGAAATCGTCAATCGTGTTTCGACCTGTGCTGGGTTACATATAGATATTTCCCATAATCTTGCTGCCATGTTTTGGATGCCATACAAAATGTTAATTTACATAACTCTGCATTGTTGTGAACATGGGAACAGCTTACTGGGTCATTTGTTTATGGATTGTGGGTTAGAAACTACATTGTACTTTTGTGGTGGAAATCTATACTCCTCTTCATTATGCAGTGGTGACGTGATGCCGCACTTGGGCTGAATATCAACATTGCGCAATTTATGATGGTATATATGATCTGAATATTGGCATTGCGCGATGGCCCGAAAAGCACCGTTGCGTATAGAAAGGACCTTAGGGGTGCTCAAATCATGAGCAGAACTCCAAACTGCTGTTATTTCCGATATAGGCTGTGCCTGTGTTCGGTGTTTACAAGATCATAACCAGGTCTTACAGCCTCATAACTTTTGGGATTCACGTTTATGAGTGTCAGTGATCACAACCTACTTGCTCAGCCAGGCAGGGCCCCAAACAAAAGGCATCAATCGCACTGCAGATCTGGGAGCTGGAAATTCATGTCTGTAGTACATCGAGACAGATGTCAGGGGAGACCCCTTGGATCATTGGGATACTCATCCGGAAAGACCGCTGGGACCATTGGGATGGGTGGATGGAGATCCCTTGGGTCTTGAGAGAGGTGTCTGATGAGACCCTGTGGTCGTTGGGACAGGTGACTGGAGAGAGCCCTTGGATCATTGAGTAGATGTCTGGGGAGATAGCTCATTGAGACAATCAGTTGGGGAGATCCCTTGAATCATTGAGACAATCAATTGGAGAGATCCCATGGATCATTGAGTGGATGTCTGGGGAGATAGCTCATTGAGACAATCAGCTGGGGAGATCCCTTGAATCATTAAAACAATCAATTGGAGAGATCCCATGGATCATTCAGATGGGTGACTTGAGAGAGCCCTTGGATCATTGAGGTGGATGTCTGGGGAGATAGCACATTGAGACAATCAGTTGGGGAGATCCCTTGAATCATTGAGACAATCAATTGAAGAGATCCTGTGGATCATTCAGATGGGCGACTGGATGGGTGTCTGAGGAGATGGATTATTGAAACAGTCAATTGGGGAGATCCCTTGGATCATCCAGATGGGTGACTAGAGAGACCCCTTGGACTATTGAGATGGATGTCTGGGGAAATGGATCATTGAGACAATAAATTCGGGAGATCCCTTTGATCAATGAAGCTACAATGAAATGGGGTTTTAATATTTTTATTTTTAGTGTGTTTTAACTGGATTTTAGTATTTTTGATGCTTTTAGTTGTTATTTTCTCTGTTAAATTTAATTAGATTATGTTGTATTATCAAATGTATTTATTTTGATGTAATTGTCTTTATGGTTTTTGTCTGGCAACTGAATGTTTGTCTTACATGTTGGAAACGGCCCTGAGTCTCTTTGGGGAGAGGGCAATATACAAATAAATTATTATTATCGAGACATTCAGCTGATCCCTTGGATCATTGAGATGAGTGGCTGGAGATACCTCTTTAATCATTGAGATGGATGTCTGGGGAGATGAATCATTGAGACAATCCAATGGAGAGATTCCTTGGATCATTGAGACAATCCAATGAGGAGATCCCTTAGATAATTGAGACAGTCCAACAAGGAGATCCCTTGGATCACTGAGATGGGTGGCTAGAGTGACCTCTTTAATCATTGAGATGGATGCCTGGGGAGCTGGATCAATGAGACAATCCAATGGAGAGATTCCTTGGATCATTGAGACAATCCAATGGGGAGATCCCTTGGATCATTGAGACAGTCCAACAGGGAGATCTCTTGAGGTTGATGTCTGGGGAGATGGATCATTGAGACAATCAGTTGGAGAGATCCCTTGAATCATTGAGGTGGATAGCTGGGGAGACCCCTTCGGTCATTAAGATAGAGAGCTGGAGAGACCCTTGGTGCAATTCCTCCTTGGTAGACGTTCCAACAGCATCACAGTTTCCCAATACATGATCTCCTCATCATGCTGGTTCTGTTGTGCATCTCCCAACAGCCCCACTCTTCAAACTGATCACCATACAGTGTGACCCCCATATACGCAAAACCAATATATGTGATTTCATTTACCCACGATTTCCATCATTTCCTCAGGGGCCCTCCGGTACCTTTGCTATCCATCCCATAATAAGGTCTGCTGTTATATGCAGTTTCATGTGTCCATGCCAAGCCCAAGAACATTTCCTTCCCTTGTGGATATTAAGGGGGGGATTAATGCTGCACTAAGTGAGGTGGAAATCTTATTTACAACTTTGGGGCCTTGGTGGTTTCTCAAATGAGAGCATTGCCTTGCTTGAAGGAACTGGTGGAGATAGACTGGAGCTTCCTATGGACTTTGGGGGCCCTTCCTGGAAAATGGGGAGCTTTGTTTCTCAGTGCCATTTGAGCGCATTGAAGGCAATGTGGCCTCACATATAGATGGAGTTGCCAGGGATCCTTCGGAAGGGAGACGGATGTCTTTGGCGCCTGTAGATGCGCTGCCAATGAAGACGGATGGAGCCTTGTCTCCCTGCCAGTCCTTCTCTTGAACGGGCGCTAATTAATGCCATTATTCCTTGAGCTTGTTTGCTTTTAAATACTCTTCTCTACCTTGTTGTTAACGGGTGGCAAGAAGGGAGAGACCTTGGCTTGGCTTTCCTCTTCCTTTTTGCAAAGGGAAAAGATCGTGTTATGGGAAAGACAGCGGCCTGATTTGGGTGTCGCAGAGCCCGCCTTGGGAATGCCCTTCAGGGAGCGGGGGGAGGGGCTAAATATTGTGATTTCTGCATGTCTCTCCTTTGAATGCCTGAAAATGGCTGGAGTCAGGGGCGGTCCGACGTATACATGAAGTAAGCGGCCGCTTAGGGCGCCAACTTCTGGGAAGAGCGCCGCCATGCCGGCCGCGCCGCCGTAGCAAACCTCCCTGCTGCTGCGTCGGCATCAGCGCCTGGCCTGCAGGAGCTTCTGGGCATGCGCGGAGATTTCTCGCATGCGCAATGGCTCCAGACCTGAAGTTGAGCTCCGGAGCCACTGCACATGCCCAGAAGCTCCTCCAGACGCTGAAGCCGAAGCCTGTCAACACGTCACGTCAGCACTCCGTCCGTATTCGGCACACAGGGGGCGGAGGCAAAGGGAGAGGCTACACACATACACACACACACATATATATACATATATATATATATATATATATATATAGTTTTTACACCATTTGGATGGTGTGTTTATAAATAAATATGAGTGTTTGTGTGTGTATATATAATAATATATGCTTTTGCACCATTAGGATGTTGTGTGTGTGTGTGTGTGTGTGTGTGTGTGTATACACACACACAACATCCTGATGGTACAAAAGCATATATTATTTATACCCACACACACAAACGCTCATATGTATTTATAAACACATCCAAATGGTGTAAAAACTCAAATACACATTTACACACACACACACATACACAACATTCTGATGGTACAGAAGCATATATTTATACACACATACAAATGCATACACACATATACACATGACATCCAAATAGTGTAAAACATGTGTGTGCATACAACCCAAGACCTGAATGGTGTGTGTATGTGTAATATATATGAACAGGCTGCCTACGCGTAACTGTTTCTTCAAGTGGTTGTCTGTGAATCCACACTAGTGGAGTATAGAGTGTTCCCTCGCTACTTTGTGGTTCGCTTTTCACGGACTCACTGTTTCGCAGGTTTTTTCCTCCCAGTGTATGAATGGTTGCCGTTGTTGCCCAGAGCGGTGTTCTGATCCCGCCTCCTGGCAACGATTGCAAAGCAAAGCAGAGAGAGCTAGCAAAACAAAAAATGTGATCAGTGCCTTTAAATGTCTCCTCGCTTCTGCCTCACCCTTGGAATGCTATCTACATGTAACATTCCTACTTTGCGGATTTTTCACTTTTCGCGGGTGGTCCTGGAACGCAACACCCGCAATAAGTGAGGGAACACTGTGATGCCCCTGCGCAGGCTGTAATGGAAGATTTCCAAGTATTTTTCTTTCAGGTTTTTTAGAAATTGCTTGAATACAGACAACAAACCACAACAACAACAACAGCAACGGGTGTGCGATAATGGGGGACTTTTTTGACTTCTTCAGGCTTCTTCCCTTGACCATCAAGGATTGTTCCGGTTGGCCAACTCTGCCTGTCGCCATTTTTATTCCCACCTTCCTTTTTCAATCATGGTTTCCATCAATCAAGCAATACGTTGCACTTGAAAGCCCTGGTTTCGGTTTAGAACAAGGTGAAGGCAGGTCCGAACCTCGTCTGTTCTCGTGCCGGACGCCTGTGTTTGGATGGACAGACAGACGGATCGGTAGATCCATATATTAGGAGTTCCAATCTGGGTACGGAAAATAAATTTTGCACCGAACCCCGTGGAATTAGCTCAATCAATGTGGAAAGCCGTCATTAGAGCGCATCTGCATTATGCATTAAAAGCAGCATTATGCATTTTTAAAAACATTCATTAAAAACAAACATTAGCATAAAAACAAGGAGTAAATAGCCAACCGAAGCAGTCGCTCGGAGGAGAAGGGAGTGATTAGCTTAATGAATACCAAAGGCGTTTTGAGAAAAGATGACAAAATGATAGCGGTTGAGCCTTCTGGGAGATCTAGTGCGTTTGGTGCGGCAGGAACCCTACAAGCTCAGGCTATTTCCCATTAAAGACTTAGAGCACTATTTATTTATTTATTTATTATTTGGGCTTGTACGCCGCCACTATGCTTCCTGCTTAGCTGCATCCTGTGGAATCCTGGGATTTATAGTTCCAGGAGGCACTCGAAGATTTATAGGCTTCAGCAACTGGAGAAGTATCATGTCTCCTCTCAGTCTTCTCTTCTGCAGGCTAAATATGCCCAGCGGCTCTTTAAGCCGCTTCTCATAGGGCTTGGTCTCCAGACCCTTGATCATTTTAGTCGCCCTCCTCTGGACACAGTATTCCGGGAATGTGGCGCAGCTGGCTGGGTGTCAGCTGCATAAGATCTCTACTGACCAGAAGGTCATGAGTTCGAGGCCTGCCCGGGTCGAGGTGGGCTCTCGACCTATTGTGTAGCCTGTTGTCAACCTTTTCAACCCGAAAGACAGTTGCATCTGTCAAGTAGGAAATTAAGGTACCATTTAGTGGGGAGGCTAAATTTAACTGATTTACGAGGCCATAAAAATATATACAGGAAACACGCGGAGGGATGAAGGATTGCGACAGCCCCTGGTGGCCAGATGTTAAATTGCCTCTGTCTGTCTTGTGTGTTTGTGTGTCTAAATGTAATGTGTACATTGTAATCCGCCCTGAGTCCCCTGCGGGGTGAGAAGGGCGGAATAGAAATGAATTAAATAAATAAATAAATATTCTAGCTTAGAGTCAACGTCTCCCTTCAATTGTGATACCCAGAATCAGACACAGTATTCCAGATGTGGTCTAATTAAGGCAGACACTAGACTCCTATTGATGCAGGCTGAAATCTCGTTGGCTTTATTAGCTTCAGCATCACATTTTTGGCTCAAGCAAGCCCTTGTTGGGGCCGCCCTCCACTTGGAAACCTATGTCCTATTGTGAAAAACCATCCTGTGGATGCAGAATAGGTCTCTCTCCACAGTCGCTTGCAGATTCTGCCCTCGGAAGGCAGCCAGACTCCTGGACCACCAAAGGTCACCTCTGCATGAAAGGGCCTCTTCTTTGGAGATCCCATTTGCAGCTTCCGTCGCCACCCGTGTCTCTGGGCCTCCAAGGCAAAATGATGGCTGTTGGCAAGAAGGAAGGCAGGGCTTCCATCTCGTCTGAGCACTTCGGATCCTTTCAGTTCCCTCGGCCTTTCCTGCTCCAACGAGAGTCGTCGTGTTTTGCAAGCGATGCGTTCGGGAGCTGAAAGCAGTTGGCCTGATGCCCACCTGACCCTTGGTCCTTTAGCTCGCAGCAGGCTTTCTTGTCTGCTATGTTGGCCTTTCATGCCAAGAACAATCGCCCCATTATGTGCCTTTCTTCCCCTTTTTCGGTAATAATTTCCTCCCCTCTTTTGGGGGGGGGGAGGCTTTGGGGTGGCACATTCTCCCTCCCATGCCTCTTGCCCTTGAAGGATCCGTGAATCATCTCTCCAATCTGGAGTTTTCTGGGCATGGTGTGACAATTTCGAAAAAAATGACATGAAAGTGAAACAGGGACCTGACCTTTTCTCTCTCCTTTGGAGGATATTATTGTCGAAAGCGCAAGGGCTTTGTGCGAACTTTCCTTGGGAACATTTTCGATATGGAGGAGCTCTGTTTCTCCATTGCGACCCTTTGCACCGCTCCTTTTTGGCGCACGAGGAGGCTTTAATAGATTGCCAAGAATAGTGACAGTGTCAAAATAGCTGAACTAATATTGGTCTCCAACCTTACTTTCTAAAAAGGAAAGAAAGTTCCTAAGAAGGCACTTGCTTTGTTTTCTTTTACTCTCGGCTTCGCTGGGAAGCATTTACGAGTCACCCAGAAGCCCACTTTTCAGTTCAATGTCATGTTTTCTTGCAAATTTCCTGGAATTAAGAAAAGTCTCGCCTAAGAATTCCCGGCATAGTTTCCTTCCTTGGATTACGGTACGCTGTGATGAATTTTCTCGGTTCTTCGTGGATAAAGTGGCACTGATCTGTTCCAATTTCGATACCACTTTAACGGCAGTCTCTGAGGATGTGACACGAGCATCTGCTTGTCCAGTTTTAATGGATTCGTTTTAATTGGTTCAGCTCGAGGATGTGGACAAGATCCTTGGAGAAGCGAGGCCTACCACATGCATCCTAGACCCCTGCCCATCCTGGCTGATCAAAGAAGCCAGAGGGGGTTTGGCAGAGTGGGTGAAGGTGGTGGTTAATGCCTCCTTACAGGAGGGCAAAATTCCAGCCAGCTTAAAGCAAGCTGTTATAAAACCGCTGTTGAAAAAACCATCTCTGGACCCCACTCAATTTGTCAACTATCGGCCAGTTTCCAATCTCCCCTATTTGGGCAAAGTCATGGAACGTATGGTGGCTTCGCAACTCCAGGGGTTCTTGGTAGACACTGATTATCTTGATCCGGCACAGTCTGGCTTTAGGCCGGGACATGGGACTGAGACAGCCTTGGTCACCTTGGTAGATGATCTACGCCGGGAACTCGACAGGGGGAGTGTGTCCCTGTTGGTTCTGCTGGACCTCTCAGCGGCTTTTGTTACGATTGACCACGATATCCTTCTGGGTCGCCTTGAAGATATGGGGCTTGGGGGTACTGCTCTGCAGTGGCTCCAATCCTTCCTGGAAGGTCGTACCCAGAAGGTATTACTGGGTGACACCTGTTCAGCTCCGCAACCTTTATCTTGTGGAGTCCCTCAGGGTTCAGTACTGTCCCCGATGTTATTTAACATCTACATGAAACCGCTGGGAGAGATCATTCGGAGTTTCGGAGTAAGGTGTTATCTGTACGCAGATGACGTCCAGATCTGTCACTCCTACCCACCTGTCACTAAGGAGGCTGTCCAGACTTTGAACCGGTGCTTGGCTGCTGTGTCGGACTGGATGAGGGCTAGCAAATTGAAACTTAATCCAGACAAGACAGAGGTCCTCCTGGTCAGTCGAAAGGCTGAACAGGTTATAGAGTTACAGCCTGTGTTGGATGGGGTCACACTCCCCCTGAAGACGCAGGTTCGCAGCTTGGGAGTGATCCTGGACTCATTGCTGAGCCTGGAACCCCAGGTCTCGGTGGTAGCCAGGGGAGCTTTTGCACAGTTAAGACTTGTGTCCCAGATGCGCCCGTACCTTGAGAAGTCTGATCTGGCTACGGTCGTCCACGCTCTGGTTACATCCCGAATAGATTACTGCAACGCACTCTATGTGGGGCTGCCTTTGAAGACAGTTCGGAAATTACTAACTGGAGCTACATACAGGGAGCATATATAGATATATAGATATAGATTTATTTACAGTATTTATGTTCTGCCCTTCTCACCCTGCAGGGGATTCAGGGCGGATTACAATGTACACATACATGGCAAACATTCAATGCCATAGACACACAACACATATAGACAGACAATCAGAGGCTATTTAACATTCAAACTTCTGGCCACCAGGGGAGCTGTCACTTCACCGTCCATCTGCGACACTGATTAAGTACTTTCCGCATTCCCCGCATGCTTTTTTCTGGAGATTTTTTATGGCCTCGTAAATTTTGTTAAATTAGCCTCCCCACACATAGGTGGTACTTAAATTTCCAACTTGACAGATGCAACTGTCTTTTGGGTTGCAAAGGTTGACACAGTTGGCCGGAAGCTCACTCCGACCTGGGCTGGCTTCGAACTCATGACCTTTTGGTCAGTAGTGATCTTTAATGCAGCTGACACCCACAGTCCTGGTGTCCCCTTTTGGGTGCATCGATAATGCAGAATGAGTGCGGTTTGACACCAATTAACTCAGGCATGGGCAAACTTTGGCCCTCCAGGTGTTTTGGACTTTTAACTCCCAAAATTTCTAACACCTGGAGGGCCAAAGTTTGCCCATGTCTGAGTTAACTCCTGTTGAATCCTGGAAGTCATACTTTGGGGCGGCAGTGACATTATTCAGCAGAGAAGGCTAAATAAAGGCCTAGCAAAAGAAACTGCCTCTCTCAAGATAGTATTGAGCCTTGAAACCGCATTTATTCCGGAGTGTAGATGCACCCTCTGCTTGTTTCCCTCTTTTAACACAACAACAACAACAACATCAACAACATCCCATCACCATCCTAAGCCCAACACGAATCAATAGGAAGAGGGGATGTGGAGCGTGTTAAAATGCGTCCGATTGCCTCGCCTAATATATTATCCTCCTTAAGTCCTCCTAATGCAGCAGCGTGAGGCTAACTTCCTTTGACATCCGCGCTGTGCATTACTCACTCCATCAATCGATCATCGCTCTGCCCTGCGCCGCGTATTGATGGACAACTTAAATACTTCTCCATATGTGTGTGTGTGTGTGTATGAAAAAAGCAAAGCATGGTTAATTAAGCAATGCACTCTGCAAGTCGGAATCTCGGCATCTTTCATAAAGAACCAATAAGGGATTCAGAGGAAAAAAGAGGGAAAGTGCATTAACCAAATTAAAACTCTTCCGTGCCTCTGGCTTCGTCATGACGGAGCTTCGGCTTTTATGGGCTTCATTACAGGCAGAGCAGAGTCCCTCTTAATCAAAAAACAGGGCTGGAAAAAGGCCGCCGATTTAAGACGCCGCTCCGGTTGATTGGATATCAATATAGAACGGCGGCTGATTGAGCCACTCCATTCCGGCCCGGTCCCTCTTTCGCCGCCAGAAACCTCATAGAAATGCCATTATCGTAATGAAGGGCTTGGAGTGCATTGCTGATGCATCCAAAGGGAAGCCAGGAGTCCAAGGCCTCGGTCCGGCTTTATGTCCAGCAGCTTCTCTCAAAAGCGTTATGTAACTAAAATTGGAAAAAAGAATATTCTGTTCCTGGTTTGAAAGTGTTATTTCCTGTTTTAATGTGTGGTCCTTACTTTGGAAGTAGTTGTTCTAGTCCATAAACTGGTTTGAATTGGGTGAGACTCGATGATGAGATATTTATTCAAAAACTATGGCAACATATGCTGCTGCAGGATGAGGCTCAACTCAGGGTGACCTTAGGACAGGCATGGGCTAACTTGGGCTTTCCAGGTGTTTTGGACTTCAACTCCCACAATTCCTAATGCTTAAGCGGCTGAGTGGGAAAAGGAAGGGGCCTGAGGCTGTTAGGAATTATGGAAGTTGAAGTCCAAAACACCTGGAGGACCCAAGTTGGCCCATGCTTCCCTGGAAGAAGAGAGGCCTCCGGGCAGCCTTGCTTTGGCCTCTCAGGTTCAGGGCATCCGTGGCTTTGTCTATCCATCTGGAGCAGGGGTGTCCACACTTTTTCAGCATGCGAGCTGCTTATAATAAAACCAAGTCAGAAAGATATATCGAGAGAGAAGCAGGGCGGAGCATGGGGAGGGGCGGGGCTTGGTGGGGCCTGGCTCCGCCCCCCTGGCTTTAGCTCTACCACAGCTTCTCCAGGCTTGAAGAGGGTAGGGCCAAGCTAGTGGTGGCATAGCTAGCCACCACTGGCTTGGCACTCCCCTCCTCAAGGCTGAAGAAGCTGTGGTAGCACTGAAGCCGGGGGAGGGGGCGGGGCTTGGCACGGCATGGCTCCGCCCCCTCCCCCTCTGGCTTTAGCGCTACCACAGCTTCTCCAGGCTAGAGGAAGGTAGTGCCAAGCCAGTGGTGGCATAACTAGCCACTACTGGCTTGGCACTACCCTCCTCAAGGCTGAAGAAGCTGTAGTAGCACTGAAGCCAGGGAAGGGGCAGGGCTTGGCGCGACATGGCTCCGCCCCCTCTAGAAGTGCCCCATCCAATCGCGATCGACTTCCTGGGCAGCCCTGATCTGGAGTGTAGTCTTCCCGTTTTTGTAGACTCTTAGGATTGGAAGAGACCCCAAAGAGGGTTATCCAACCCCAATCACCCGTTCAGGAAGGCACAAATAATCCAACAGACATCCATCCAGCTTCTGCTTGAAAATCGCTGAAGGAGGAGATATCCAAAGAACCATATTCCACTGCCAAACCGCTCTTACTGTCAGGACAGTCTTCTTAATGTTTCACTGGAAGCTCATTTCCATTTTAATCCTTGCTCCATTGTGTTCCAGTCTCCGGAGCTGCAGGAAACAAGCTTGGCCCTTCCTCCTCAACATGACCATCCCATCAGATATTTAAATTGTGATGATCATGTCCTGCCTCAACCTTCTCTTTTCCAAGCTAGGCATGCCCAAAAACCATACATCTGCTCCTCACAGAGATGTATGGTTTCCAGACTTTTGATTGTCAATAGAGTTACAAGCTTGGTAGATGCAGGGAATGTTGTGGATGAAGCATATCTTGATTTCACCATGGCCATCGACAGAGTCCACCGTGACCTTCTTGCAAGCAAACTAGTCAGATGTGCGCTTGGCAATTCTACTATTAAGTGGATCTGTAATTGGCTAAGTCAGTGTTTTTCAACCTTTTTTGAGCCGCAGCACATGTTTTACATTTACAAAATCCTGGGGCACACCACCAACCAAAATGACACAAAATGACACTCTAACACAGTAATATATATAGTTAATGTTTTTAAATGTACACTCACTTAGTGTGAAACCTGGGCCTGTTTTGATGAACACAAAATATATAGTTATATTATTATTATTATAAAATATATAGTTATATTATTATATTGCATTACATTACAACATTATCAATATTATATGTATACACAATATACGTATACCATTCTATATTATATTATAATATCAAATACAACATACTATGTCATTGTCACAGTACAACAATTACATACCACATTGTATTATAACAATTATGTCACAATATTATTCGCAATATTACATGTAACGTAAATATACAATTATAATATCTTAATTTTAAATTGTGGTGCCCAGAATAGGACACAGTGTTGGAGTTGAAGTCCAAAACACCTGGAGTAAGGCCCAAGTTTGACCATATCTAGTCTAAACCTTCTTCCAAGCCCTTAATAAAGATGCTGCCTACCTTAATGTATAACCAGAGTCTCCATGCCCATCTGTCAAGAGGGCTCGGATGGTGCCTTCCTGCTTGGCTGAAGGGGGTCAGGCTGGATGGCCTTTGGGGGACCCATATTTCTCCCACGAGTTCCCTTCCCTCCTTTTCCCCGTTAGCTGGCTGATTCCCTGCCTGCCTGCCTACCTACCTGCCCCTCCAGCTGCTTGCCTGCCTGCTTGCCTTCAGCGCTCGGGCTCCGCTGCTCTCTGACTCACACCTCGCATAGCACCAACAGGGCTAGGCAGGGCTGGACTGGAAGTGCTCCTCGCCGGAGCGGAACAGGGCAGGCCCAAACAGGTCCGCACTACTATGTGACCCTCCCGGAAACAGGACCTGCGCACTGAGGTTTCGGAGACAGAGTAGCAAACTTTATACATGACATCAGATAGATTATAATCTAATCTCCCACAGCACACCTGATGATCTCTTACGGCACACTTGTGTGCCACAGCACACTGGTTGGGAAACACTGGGCTAAGTGACCAAACCCAAAGGGTGACCATTCTCCCTAATGGTTCCTCTTCTTCATCCTAGAAAGAAGTGACCAGTGGAGTGCCATCAAGAGGGTTCGGACCTGGGCCCAGTGCTGTTCAACATTTTAATGACTTGGATAAAGGTTTAGAGGGCCTGCTTCTCCAGTTTGCTGATGCAATTGAGAGGGAGTGCTAATACTCTAGAGCAGGCATGTAGCCAGGGAGGGGGGGCTTGAGGGCTTCACCCCCCCCGCCCGAAATTCTCAGGGTGGTCCGCGATAAGGCCTTACTGGTACATTATTTAAACTGCTATGTGTATTTATATCATGATCTGATCACCATGCGCAATATATCCCATATGCATGGGGGTATTGGGATAACAATACAAAAGGTTTGCTAGGGTAGACCCTCTCTCACTCAGATTCACCCCCCCCCCCGAATCAAACTCAGCCCCCACCCCACCCCGAATCAAAATCCTGGCTACGGCCCTGCTCTAGAGGATAGGAGCAGAACCAAGAATGACCTTCACAGATGAGCGGGCTGATTGGCCAAAACTAACAAAATGAACTTCAAGGCAAAATGTAAGATATGAAACTTAAATTTAAAGATATGGAATGGGAACAATAACAGTACATGGGAAGAAGATCTTGGAGTTTTAATTGAGAACAAACTGAACATGAGCCAAGAATGTGATGCAGCAGCTCAAAAATCCAATTGGGATTTTGGGCTGCATCAAAAGGAATCTAGCACCGGGAATGTGGCGCAGCTGGCTAAGTGTCAGCTGCATAAGATCTCTCTGACCAGTAGGTCATGAGTTCGAGGCCTGCCCGGGTCGAGGTGGGTGCTCGACCTTTAAGTGTATCCTGCTGTCGGCCTTTGCAGCCCGAAAGACAGTTGCATCTGTCAAGTAGGAGATAAAGGTACCACATTAAGTGGGAAGGCAAATTTTGAATGAATTATGAGGCCATTAAAGAACTCCAGGAATGCTGAGGAATGCGGAAGGAACAACAAGGGACGCTGGGAACGCTGAGAGATGAGGAGTCCGTCAGCTCCCCCTGGTGGCCAGAGTTTGCCTCTGTTCGTCTATATGTGTGTATGTGGAAACAGCAGGGATTGTCTGCTAAGTATGTGTACCTGTAATCCGCTCTGAGTCCCCTTTGGGGTGAGAAGAGCGAAATATAAATAAAGTAAAAAAAAATAGTGTCTAGTTCGAGGGAAGTCATGGTGCGTTTGTATTCTGCTTTGGTCAGACCTCATTCCCTGGAATCACACTGTGTCCAATTCTGGGCTCCACCATTCAAAGGAAATACTGGCTCTAAGCTGGAAGGTAAACAGAGGAAGAGGGAGATGAAAAGTATCAAAGGTTGGAGACCATGAATAATCCCTCTGAGGAACTTCTTAAAGAACTGGGTCTGTTTAGCCTGCAGAAGAGAAGGTAGAGAGGAGACATGTATACATATCTGAAAGGGTGCCACAAGGAAGAGAAAGCAAGTTTCCTTTCTGCTGTTCCTTCAATGGAGCCTTGGATTCAAATGACAGGAGAGGGGATTCCACCTGAACATGAGGAGGAACTTCTTGACTGCAAGAAGAGCTGTTCAGCAGTGGAAGCTCCTTCCTTGGAGGCACTGTTGCCATCCTTAAATGGCTCGAAGTGATGGAGGAAATCCCTACCTTGGTTCTGCAAAGCCCTTCCTTGCTCTTTTCCCAATGGCGACCCTCCTTGCCCATGCTATGCTTAATGCCCATATTTGGTAGGGCATTGGTCCGTTGGAATAAGTCCTTGCTGCATGGATCACGCCCATTGAGAAGGACTTCGATCAAAGCATTTTGATCTGTTGTTTCCATGAGATAATCCCGAGGAGTTCTTAATTTTGAGAATAGAAGGCCGCAATGGGTTTAATTCACAAAAGGGGAAGCAAGCCGGGAGGAACGTCAATGGAAGAGCCTGATAAGGTAGGATTTCCGAGTTGCCATGGTAACCCCTGGGTCAGGAGCCTGGGAAAATAAAAGCGAGCCCTGAAGCCGAGAGGATGATTATGAAAGTTAACTGTCATTCTTCATTTAGAGTTGATAGCAAACATTATTTACTTAAGTTTATCTCCTGGCAGACAAAGGTTTCTTTCCCTCCCTGTTTTGGGCATGTTTGACATGAAGCAGAGCCCTGCATTTATTATTCTAACCGGGCAATTTGCGCATAATATCCCTGCAGATTTGGTCAGAAGACCCAGGATACCTTTGCAAATCCAAGGTGAAAGCTTTTGTAAGACATCTCTGGGCCGGATAATAGCCTCTCTGCCCTGAAACACATTCAAACCAATGGCAAGAGCGAATGGCAATGCTCTTTGGGATATTTCTGCAAAAATCGGAGGGGAAAGCTCCCCTCGCATGACCTTCAAACGAAATGCATTATTATTATTCTGGTTTCCATTTCCATGCATTAGGCTTCAGTGGAAATTTATTTCTTAGTTCTGTTTTGTTTTCGATTTGGTAAATAGTCCTATTTGAAAATGTGTAACCGTATATCTGTTACCGGCTGTTAGGAATTGTGGGAGTTGCAGTCCAAAACTCCTGAAGGACCCAAGTTTGCCCAGGCCTGGTCCATACATTTCCCATCAGACCAAGACCTGGTCAGGACTCCCATCATCCTCTGTCAATCCCCCCAAAACCCTGCCAATATGTCAAGCTGGTCATGATGGGTTTGTGTGCCAAGTTTGGTCCAGATCCATCATCAGCAAAATTGACATGGCTCTCTGGATGTGGGATCCATCCTGGAAGATACATACAAATTTAGATTAGAAACATACCGACATATTTTCACTTGTATTATGTACAACAGGGGTGCTCATTAGGTAGATCGTGATCTATTGGTAGATCGCGTAGGGCGTCCTGGTAGATCGCAGGCAGGGTGGGAGGAAGGCTCAGTCCTGCCCCGCAGGCTCCCGACGCCGCTGAAGTGATGGATTATCTAAGGTCCTTTCCACACAGTTGAATAAAATCCCATGTTATCTGCTTTGAATCAGATTATATGACAGTGTGGACTCAGAAAACCCAGTTCAAAGCAGATATTGTGTTATATGTTTCACATTTTTGTAGTGTGTAGGTAGATCATTTTGAGTTGGTTGTTTTATAAGTAGCTCACATGCTGAAAAAGTGTGAGCACCCCTGATGTACAAGCATAGATTCTTAGCTATGCCCAGAATGTATATATTTTTTCACTCTTATAAATGCTCTTTGCTTGCTTTTGGATTTGATGAATGGTCCCATTAGAAAATGCATAAGGATATGGGTGAACTACAATTCTAATCACCCCAGGTCTATCCTCACCAAAAACTGCCAACAGTTAAAGTTGGTCATGAGGGTTCTGTGTGCCATGTTTGGTCCAGATCCATTGTCAGTGGGGTGCACAGTTCCCTTCATGTATGGGTGAACTACAGCTTCCATCATCTACTGTCATAGCACATCTACCCTCCCAACTACAATCCCATCAGTAGTTAATGTTGGTCATGAGGGATCTGTGTGACACATTTGGTCCACATCCATTGTCAGTGGGGTGCACAGTGCCCTTCATGTATGGGTGAACTACAGCTTTCTTCATCTACTGTCATAGCACACCTACCCTCCCTACAATCCCATCAGTAGTTAATGTTGGTCATGATGTGCATGAGTCCCACTTTTGGTCCAGATCCATTGTCTGTGAGGTTCACCTTCATATACTACAACTCCCATCCTCTAATGTCATTGCATACAACCCACCCCCAAACCCTGCCAATTGTTAAAGTTATTCACAATGTGCATGAGTATCAAATTTGGTCCGGGTCCATCGTCGGCGGGGTGCACAGTGCTCTATGGAACTTAACATGGATGCACAGTAACTTGCAGTTCCCATCATCTAAGGTCAACCCCCTCCAGATTCCTCCAGTATATTCTTTTGGTCATTGGGGGGAGTCTGTTTGCATGCCACGTTTGGTCCAGATCCATTGTTTGTGGGAGTCACAAGCTCTTTGGGAGTGGGTGCCATCTTGGAAAATATATACATACATATTTTGACTTTTCCATAGAGAGAGAGGCATATGTAGATATGGATTGCACTTCCCATAAAGCTGTACCTGATGCTTGGGTGTTCTTGTAGTCCTTTCTATGGATTTCTTCCCAAAATCCTTATCTCACGCGATTTTGCATACTTCTGTGTCCCGGTGTGCATTTCAAGGAAACCCGTACAAATCCGTTCTCAGATCATTACGGCAAAAAAGAGAGGCTTCTTTGTGGAAACATTGCTAATTTGACCTCAGCAGGGCTCCTTGCTTCACGTCCTTAATTCCAGCTCTAATACGGCTTCAAAGTCATTTACCTGGGGCAGGAGTTAAGGCGGGCCTGTAATTTGCTAGATCCTCTCAGACAGGGTACGTAATCAGCTGCCTTGGTGTCGAATTAGGGATGGAGCAAAGCATCTTCCAGATGAGGAAGACGGTGATCACCTGAATCATGGAAAAGCCTTTTCCTTGGGGAGGGCTGGGTTGAGCCATCCATGAGAGCACAGGGCTTTGGCTATCCACTCTTGAGTTCCAGGATCTCGGTTGACACCCATAATATTTAGATCCCAGAACTCCTGTCTGTTGGCCAAATTGTCTCAGATTTGTGGGAGCTGAGATCCAAAAGTTTGAGAACCTTTAAGGGTGACTCAACTCTTGTCTTTGACCAGTGCTCCCATCTCCATGCTGTCTTCAAACCATATCCTTTTCACGTTTCTTTGGTTTGGATGCCTCTTATGGAGGGAGTGGTCAATGTTATGTCTGTTGGCCTCAGAGTATTCGCTGCCCGTCTTTCCAAGAGGTTTATTGTTGGGTGGAAACAGTTAAAGAAACACCAACAACAGAGTTTCAGGCATGTCTCCTTTCCCCAAACACTTTGGTTTTACTGATTCAATGGTTCCCACACCTTGGTCCTCCAGATGCTTTGGACTTTAGATCCCAGAACTCCTGTCTATTGGCCAAGTGGGCTCGGACTTGTGGGAGCTAAGGTCCAAAAGTTTGGTAACCTTCAAGGGAGACTTAACTCTTGTCTTAGACCAGTGCTCCCATCTCCATGTTGTGTTTAAGCCATATCCTTTTCACCTTTCTGTAGTTTAGATGCCTCTTATGGAGGGAGTTGTCAATGTTATGTCTGTTGGCCTCAGAGTATTCACTGTCCGTCCTTCCAAGAGGTCTATTGTTTGGTGGAAACAGTTAAAGAAACGCCAGCAACAGAGCTTCAGGCATGTCTCCTCTCCCCAAACACTACTGATACAATGATTCCCATTGCTATCTGTTGGCCAAATTAGACTTGTGGGAGCTAAGGTCCAAAAGTTTGGTAACCTTCAAGGGTGATTCAACTCTTGTCTTTGACCAGTGATCCCATCTCCATGCTGTCTTCAAACCATATCCTTTTCACGTTTCTTTGGTTTGGATGCCTCTTATGGAGGGAGTGGTCAATGTTATGTCTGTTGGCCTCAGAGCATTCGCTGCCCGTCTTTCCAAGAGGTCTATTGTTTGGTGGAAACAGTTCATTTATTTATTTATTTGCTATATTTATATACCGCCCCTCTCAGCCTGCAGGCAACTCGAGGCGGTTCACAAGGCAATGATTCAATGCCCAACAACATCATAAAAGCATTTAAAACATTTAAAAACATTGACATATAATGTAAAACCATGACAAGTTAGTAGAACAAATCATATACAGTATGTCTCCAAAAAACCCCGTAATCCGAACTCATAATCCAATTGTTCCATAATCCTATTGAAGAATCCCAGTTGAAGAAACACCAACAACAGAGCTTCAGGCATGTCTTACTCTCTCCCCAAACACTTTGGTCCTGCTGATACAATGGTTCCCACACCTTGGTCCTTCAGATGCTTTGTACTTTAGATCCCAGAACTATCTGTTGGCCAAGTGGGCTCGGCCTTGTGGGAGCTGAGGCCCAAAAGTTTGAGAACCTTCAAGGGAGACTCAACTCTTGCCTTTGACCAGTGCTCCCAGCTCCATGTTGTTTTCGTTGCATATCCTTCTCACGTTTCTCAGTGTCTTCCGATTATACAGTAATGGTTCCTCTTCTGAAGCATCGTCAAGGAAAATAATTCTTCTTCCCCAGTGAATCCCAGTCTGTGTGCCTTGCTGTCCCCTTCCTTCTGCAAATCGTAGGTGAAGGTGAAGGAGCCTGGGCTCGCCGGCAGATTTATTTCCATGTTTCCGAAGAAGGGGAAATCTCAGCCGCCGGTAACTCACTCCAGACAGATTCACACATTATGAACAGCAAGTTATTTTTTGCCCATTTAAATCATCCGACATGTTTCCCTTTTCTCTATTTATAGCTTAATTTTAACCTGGATAAAATGGAAACGGCTACATTTTTTTCCAGCAGAAAGGCACTTAAGCGAGCTAATCGGAAATCCCCGTTTTCAATCAGGAGGGAATTATGATGGGTTTTATAGAAGAGATTACCCCTTAACATGCCTCCTTTTTGTCTGATTTAGCTTGCCTAACTGCACTCCGCGAGTGTTTAAATATTAAGCCAAATGTTATTTCCTTCCATGGTTGGTAAAACATTTCCAAACCAGAGCGGGGAGGAGGAGGGGCGGGGGCCATTTCGGCTTTCTATTTTCATATGAATGAGGATCCAGATTTGAAGGGAAATTGTCAGGCTCCCCTTTCCGCGCTCTTTCTCACCTCTATCAGGGAGACCGATTACAGGGTTGAGAGCGATTTTCGGAGGCCAGCCTTCTGCTCAATGAGGCCCAACCTCCGCGGGAAATAGGTCAATCCGCCAAAGCGGGCAGGACTGTGACACCGAATTTACAAAATAATACCGTCCTGAAAGAAGGCGCATCGCAATCCACTCAAGCCTTTTCTTCCCTTAAACAAAACATTCGGAGAGATGACCGACCATGACATCTCAAGGCTTTTGCCATTCATTTATTCATAATATCGTCCCTCGCCAAGTCGTGGCCTTTGGAACTGTTTCTAGAGGCTTCGCATCTCTGTTGGCTTCTCAGCTCCGTTGCGAATGGTTCCCCAACTCTGTAACACCTGTGGAATGCCGTCGGTTGGCTTCCAGATGTTTGAGATGGCACCCATAGTTGAGGAGGGAAAGGTTTTCCAACCTTGTCTAAAACAGATGGCATTCCATCATGGAATCTTATCCTGATTTTTAGAAAATCTGTGCAACTCCATAGCATTGGACATATTGGCTAACGTAAGCTTGTAAGGAAAGTCCACCATTGTGTCTATTCTTCCTAAATGTCCAAGGAGAAATAGACCTCTTTGGAAGCTTGAAGAGATGGACCTGTCCAAAACTCTCAATTGAAAAGGTTTCTGTCCAGAGGGGTCATTGATCCACCTTGGATCATGGTGCCACTCATTTAGGAATTGAATAATCTTCATGCCAAGACCAAGTAGTCCATGTCAAAGAGACCCCATGTTGTGCCAACTTCTACCTGCATGTTTTTGAGGCCAAAACTGGGACTACTGGCATCATCTTCTGCATACAAAGCCTACCCCACTTATGGACTTGTAAACTGTGTGAGGTCATATTAGGAGCCGGGGTCTTTATTATATTCCGGACCTAAGCCGTATAGAGCTTTATAGGTCATGCTCAGGACCTGGAAATGTGCCCAGAAATGAACCATTAAACTGTTTTAACAAGAGAGCTATTTATTTATTTCGGGATTTTACCCCGCTCTTCTCAACCCCCAAGGGGGGACTCAGAGCGGCTTACAGTACGGCACAATTCGATGCCCACATAATAACAATATAAACCCCAAAACACTTCAACAATTAAAATACATTAAAAATACATTAAAATACAACTACATTAGCACCATACACATTCACTCTGGATTAAAACAATGTTCAGTCCATAAAAACATTGGCCATAATCACCCACTTTCATTAAAAACCAATCTAAAATGCTGCCTTGTGCTGGTGTACGAATGCCTGGTCCCACAGCCAGGATTTTACGTTTTTCCTGAAGGCCAGGAGGGATGTGGTGGATCTTACATCAATAGGAAGCGCATTCCACAGGCGGGGAGCCACCACTGAGAAGGCCCTATCCCTCGTCCCCACCAGCCTCATCTGAGACGTAGGCGGGAGCGAGCAGCAGGGCCTCCCGGATGATCTTAGATTACGAGGTGGGACATAGCGGCTGATGCGTTCGGACAAGTAAGCTGGGCCAGAACCGTATAGAGCTTTAAAGGTCAAAACCAGCACTTTGAATTGAGCCGGAATTGGACAGGCAGCCAGTGGAGCTGACACAACAGGGGGATGGTATGCTATATTCTCCCTATAACCCATTGGTTCTCAATCTGTGGGCCCCCAGGTGTTTTGGCCTACAACTCCCAGAAATCCCAGCCAATTTACCACCTGTTGGGCTTTCTGGGAGATGAAGGCCAAAACATCTGGGGACCCACAGGTTGAGAATCGCTGCTATAACCAGTCATGATTTTGGATGCATCATTTCCCAGCCATTTCCATAGGCAGCCCACATGGAATGCATTGCAATAGTCCAAAATGGGATCTAACCAAAAGATGTTCACCATAGCTAGTCCTAAAGATCTCAAAGAATGGGTCCATTAAGGGATCTTCAGGGGAGTCTTCTCTCTTCCCAAATATGGTACTCCAGGTCTTGGTAATACAATGGTTCCAGAACCAAAGCCAGTCTGAACATCTCAAAGAAGGTGCAGAAGGCATCCATAGCTTCAAACCCCTTGGAGCAAGCTGATTTGATTTAGAGGGGTGCTGGAGTTTCTCTTTTGAGGCCCACAAAGGTTACGTCTATGGGGGAATCCTTGTATTTAGGGCAGATGACTCAGGATCCTGAGGTTCTCTTGACGTCCTTTCTCCTCTGTGTTGCCGGCAGCTCATTCAAGCACGCGGTTCACTTAGCATTTGTTCGGAAGAGAATGTTCCCTTTCTCTCCGAAGCGCCTATGAAGTCTCAGAGCTAATTAAATGGGGCTGCGGAGGAGGGGGAGACATGATTTCCACTTCTTCAGCCCTCTTCCCAAGCGCTGTCTTGTTGTCTTCCTCTTAGCAGTCTGATAGAGTCAGGCCTGACAGGTCCCGGGCTGCGATCTGGATGTCTCTTCTCTCGGCCTGAAAGACGAACGTTTAACGCACTGCGCATTAAGGACTGCTCATTTAAATCCATCCCAGGAATTGCCCAGACTGACAGCTAGGTGCATTTGCTTTTTCCAAGGCTTGCAGTCAAGAGGCTGGGCCAAATGCTTTAGGTTTCACGAGCATTGTATTTAATGAATGTGTGGGGGATGTTTGTAAAGCTCCAGAACCCAAGAGGCAACTGATTTATGACAGTGGAGGGACACCAGAGTGCTGTGAAATCACTAACTGAGAAGGAACCAGGAAAAAAGAGGGAGATCTGGATCCATTTCTGGTGCCTTTTGTATGCTGACGTGTAAACGTATCTGATATGCCAGGCAGAGCAATTGTCTCGTCTGCCGCCATCAACCCCGCCTCCCCTTCTCATAATCAATTATTCATGAACATATGGAGCTAAATTTGCTCACAAGATGGGGCGACTTGTTGACTCCAGAAGGAAAGTTTTCTGAGCAAGAGCAGCCCATCTGTCTTCAGAGTGGTAATTAAGCTAGACAGTCACCTTTTGCCCAAAATGCAAGGGAGACTTCATGGGGATGGATGGGGAAAAAGAGACCAGACTGGCATGGAAGCCCACCCACCAACAAATGCCAGATGGACACATGTGTGTTCAGACACAACCACATGGCTTAAGTTGTAGTGTGACCCACAAAGTTGTGGGTGGAACTCTCGCACGTCGTTGTGACCATTGAGTATTTTGCTTTTGGAAGATTCCAGGTGGAAGAAATACTTCAGAATTGGCTTTGGAGGGCATCCATTTGTCCCAGATGATTGGTTGTTCTTTCGGACCTTCTCAGGGGGAAGTCATCAAGGCAGATATGGCAGGTGTATAATTTCGCTATTGTGAACCTTAAAACAGCTTAAGGAAACTACTTTTCCATACTTTGTGAGGATGTGTGCCTTCCAGTGACCTTCATTCACAAGCCAGCTCATGTTTTAGTATTGGTTGCATTCTGCATCGTACATCTCAGCCACACACTCTCAAGACCCATCCCCAAGAAGAGAGTGAAGGGACCATGCCATCCCCTTTCTTGTTTGTTTTGTACCCTCTGTCCACAACCCCCTCTCCATCCATCATGGTATCCAGAAAAATAGAGTGATGGAAGTGGTGGTAATAATAATAATAATAATAATACCCATCTCTCCTTGCAGCTCAAGGCAGGGGTGTAATGAATGAGGAATTGGTTAAGCAGTTTATTTATTTATTATTTATTTACTTACTTACTTACTTTATTTATATTCCGCTCTTCTCACCCTGAAGGGGACTCAGAGCGGATTACAGGTACACATACTTAGCAGACAATCCCTGCCGTTTCCACATACACACATATAGACGAACAGAGGCAAACTCTGGCCACCAGGGGGAGCTGACGCACTCCTCATCTCTCAGCGTTCCCAGCGTCCCTTGTTGTTCCTTTTGCATTCCTCAGCGTTCCTGGAGTTCTTTAATGGCCTCATAATTCAGTCAAAATTTGCCTCCCCACTTAATGTGGTACCTTTATCTCCTACTTGACAGATGCAACTGTCTTTCGGGCTGCAAAGGCCGACAGCAGGATACACTTAAAGGTCGAGCACCCACCTCGACCCGGGCAGGCCTCGAACTCATGACCTACTGGTCAGAGAGATCTTATGCAGCTGACACTTAGCCAGCTGCACCACATTCCCGGTGCACTTATCAGTTATTTGGACATCTGAAATACTCCAAAATCCAAAGTTGTCCACATGGAGGGCTGATATACTTAGACCTTTGCTTTCTGATGGTTCAAGGTGCACATGCTTTATTTCATGCACAAACCATTGAAATTATTCTGCATAAAATCACCTTCAGTTTATAGGCATGAGGTGTGTATGAAACATCAACAAATTCTGTCTTTAGGTTTGGGTCCCATCTCCTTCCTACCTCACTTAGGTGTATGCAAATATTTCAAAATCTGAAATCCAAACACTTCTGGTGCTGAGGATTGTAGTTGAGGGAGCCTCAACCTGTATAGTGTACGTGAAGTTGGGCCTTCAGCTGACAAGGAATGCTGCAGGAGGAAACATGATGTGATTGGCTCATCTGTTGACAAGGGATTGAGGGGCATGCGAAGACATGATGTGATGAAGGAGAAACCATGATGGACGTTGGAGTGACTGAGCTGGTGCCTTCATCCATCATTATAGTCCATTGTGGATCACATGTCTTCACATCCTTCTGGTTCCGCCTTTGGATCTCCTTCCAAGACTTCAATGAAAGAAGAAGGTTCAGTGAACGAGAAACCATGATGGATTCTGGAGAAGCAGAGCTGGTTCCTTCACCCAGCATCAGAAAAAGGGTCTCCACTTTGACCAATCCTTCCACAAGCAGCCAGATTTTTCAAGACCCCATTACCCTATGTAACCAAATCTGAAAAATTTTCTGTTCCTGGCTTGAAAGTGTTATTTCCCATTTAATTGTGTGGTCCTTCCTTTGAAAGCAGTTGATCTACTCCGTAAATGTCATGTTTGTGGCTGCCACGAACTAGGTTGAATTGGTTGAGACTTGTTGAGATATCCATTGAAAAACTAGAGCAAAATATGGTACAGGGTGTCAGTTTTTGCAGTTTAATCAACTTTTCCCATGTTTGTATGATAGAACCAATTAAGAAATGACATTTAAAACCCAGGAACAAAAATTGTGTTATAGAGTGTTATAGACCAGGGCTGTCCAACTTCTACCGGCCCAGGGGCCTGAATTCCAGTCACGGGCATCCATACAATCAAATATAATCTTTTACTAAGGGGAAATGCAGGGTGGGAACTCATAAGAGGCATCCATACAATCAAATATAATCTTTTACTAAGGGGAAATGCAGGGTGGGAATTCATAAGAGGCATCCATACAATCAAATATAATCTTTTACTAAGGGGAAATGCAGGGTGGGAATTCATAAGAGGCATCCATGCAATCAAATATACTCTTTTACTAAGGGGAAATGCAGGGAGGGAATACATAAGGGGCATCCATACACAATTACATAATAATAACATAAATAATAATAATAATAATAATAATACATAATAACTTACAACAGTTAAAACCCTAGGGTGAACAATGTACAACAGTTTAAAAACATGGAATATGAACAGGAGGGGTGGCTCAGGTAGCCCAGGGTACCGAGCCAGTCCCGAACGCTAGGCGGAAGAGCCAGGTCTTCAAGGCTGGCCGGAATCCAGATAGAGTCGGAGAGGCTCTGAGGGTGGGCGGCAGTGAGTTCCAGTTTCCGCCAGTCTAGCCTCCCGCACTCCAGGGGTAGTCAGGCGGTCACCGTTGATGGAGCGTGCTGGCCTCTCGCTGCATTGGGCCGTCAGCCGGTCACTCAGCCGGTCATAAAGGTTAGCCTACCTTCCCAAACGCGCAGGATCCAGGAGTAGCAAGACCACGAGCAGAGGCGACGACCGACCGAGGCAGCAGCCGAGAAGGTCCAAATCACGTCTGCGTGGGCCGCAGGGATTAAGTAGCCGAGATTTCGGCAACAGGAGTATCGCGAGACTACGGACGCCACACGGGATGTCGCTCTCACCGCAGGCATGATCTCGCGTTGAGAGCGAAATCCCGTGTGGCTTCCGTAGTCTCGCGATACTTGCTCCGGAACCCGGAAGTGGGTAATTTTAAAAAATATTATTATTTAATTTTTTTATTTATTTATTTAAAAGCTTAGGGTGCCGCGGGGAAGGGGCTGGTGGGCCGTATGCGGCCCCCGGGCCGCCAGTTGGACAGCCCTGTTATAGACCATTGTGGATCTTATAGGTCTTCACACCCTTCTGGTTTTGCCTTTGGATTTGCTTTGACTCCTTCCAAGACTTCAACTAATGTAGAAGGTATTGGAAGAAGACATGTGTTCATTAGAAGAAGTAGGAAACCAAGAAACGTAAAAAGATGGAACAGAAAAGTTTGGGGATGCAGTGGTTGGATGCAGTGGCTACCAAGTTCACCTTGAAGGCATCTTAAGTGGCATAAGCCTCGGGCAACTAGCATAGGCTTGGCTCTGTCAGGCGGGCAAAAGTTTTTGGTGATGAGGAAAGTATTTTGCTTGGTGAAGATGCCATGATGGTATCAGCCTGTGTTTAATTCATGAAGGGCAAAGAGAGGCGGGGGAGAGATCCGTTCTTTCGTTCGTTCGTTGTTCTCTTTGTTGGGGAAAGGCCACAATGCTGGGCGCTTCGGGGAGGCTTTCTGAGCAGCGAGCGCCTGTTTGCTGGGAATTAGAATGACTCTATCTGATTTTCTTTCATTCGTGACCTTTAGAGATGCCGCTTTTAGATTGATAAGCGGGTTGGTGCTTTTAGTAACCCAATCCCAAATTTGTTTCGTAGATTAGTCTCTCGTAGCTTTCAAACCCAGCTCACATTCCTTCCACAAAAGGCTTCTTTTCCTGGAGGAAAGGAGGCAACGATGGTATCTTATCTGCGGCACAAAAGGAAAATTTGGAGTTTCTTTGGGTTAAATTAGGGGTGTGAAAAATATGCATCGTGATAATTTGTCTTTAGAAGCCTTTTTTGCCATGAACCGCCCTCCTGGTGCCTCCACTCCTTTCTTCGTTGAGCTTTCATCTCGCAGTTTGCAAAACCAATTTTATTATTACATCTCAAGAGAGTTAACAAAAATCAGATGGACAAAATATGTATTGATATACACAGACACAGTGCAGAGTTCTTTCCCATCACCGATGAATGCAGTGAGGGCTTGTCATAGTTTGTTTGACTGGTTATGTTTGTGCCATTTGTATAGTTATATATTAACAACGCATTTGTGTTGCATGTGCAGCTGCAACTTGCTCAAAGTATGCAGCAAGTCAGCAAAAAATGATGTAATGCTTGTAAATAGTATATTCTACTCTTTTTTTCATATGATAGTTTACACATCCTGTGTACTCATGTATAAGTCTAGGTCAGGGGTGCCCACACTTTTTCAGCATGCGAGCTACCTTTATAACAACCAAGTTGTAAAGATCTACCTGGTGCACGTGCGCGCTCCCGCCGCCGTGCTCTCTCTTCTGTCACCACCTTCCGTCCGCGCGGGGCTTCTTCGGCCAATGAGGCTTTAGTGCGTGGGCCCTGGCGCTCATCTTTTGACACGTTGTGGTGACGTGACCACCCATTGGTTGCTCCTGGGGGGGGGGCGCAGGGATAGGATGTGAGGCGGAGGGAGTGAGTGTGTGTGTGTGTGAGAGAGAGAGAAGGCCTCGCCAGAGGAGGATGGTTCCCGCGGTGGGGCTGCAGCTGAGGAGCGCGCCGTTGACGCCGGTGAGTGAAGCCTGGATGGGGCCCCAGTGCCACCGAGGGCCGAGGCGAGAGAGAGACAGGGCGGAGCGCGAGGCGGGGCCCCATCCAGGCTTCACTTACCAGTGTCAAGGGCACGCTCTTCAGCTGCAGCCCCACTGCGGGGACCATCCTCCTCCGGTGAGACCTCTCTCTCTCACACACACACACACACTCACTCACTCCCGCAGCCTCACATCTTATCCCTGCACGCACCTTCGCCTTGCTCCCCCCCCCCCAGGAGCAACCAATGGGTGGTCACGTCACCACACCGTGTCAAGAGACGAGCGCCAGGGCCCGCCCACTAAAGCCTCATTGGCGGAAGAAGCCCTGTGCAGGCAAAAGGCGGTGGCAAAAGCATGCGCGGTGGCGACTACTACACACAAACAGGGTGCGCACGCGCAGCGCCCCAAACTGCTGCAATCTACCTCAGATGGGCTCGCGAGCTACTCGTCGATCGCGATCGACTTCCTGGGCAGCCCTGGTCTAGGTAGATTCAGGGAACACTGTGGATGGAGTCTACCTGGATGTCAGTAAGGCCTTCAACAAGGTCCCCCATGACCTTCCATAAAACAAACTAGTCCAATGTGGGCTAGGCAAAACTACAGTGAGGTGGATCTGTCATTGGTTAAGTGAATGAACCCAGAGGGTGATTCTCCCCAAGGCTTCTTCTTCATCCTGGAAGGAAGTGAGGAGCGGAGTGCCATCAGCAGGGTTCCCTCTGTAGCAGCAAATTAGGAGTCCCAGAACTCCGGGTGGCAATAACCTTCTTACCAAAGGCGACGTGGACGCGCGGGCACAGGAACGAGAGAACGGACAATTGACTGTTTTTAAAGTGAAGTCAAGTTTATTGAAATTGGACACCAGCTGGTGGGGTTCACCCACAGAACAAGCTGCTCCGGGCAAATCCTAACATACATTCTAAGAGCAATCATTATATACCCCTCATGGCGGCAGATCTTCTTGGTCCGCCCTTCTTTATGACCCCCCATTGGCCAGTGAATCTACATACATTTCATTATCCAATTAAACACAATACTTTCATTAGCATCATATCATTATCAGCTTCTATTCGTTTAGC
Organism: Anolis apletophallus; assembly: GCA_030556195.1. Taxonomy (NCBI): domain Eukaryota; kingdom Metazoa; phylum Chordata; class Lepidosauria; order Squamata; family Anolidae; genus Anolis; species Anolis apletophallus. The sequence continues at coordinate 14,325,033 of JARBWK010000013.1, forward strand.
ATTGTGGCGCAGCAAGAAATTCATTTCCCATAGAACAGTATCAGCAGCTCTGGCCAGCCTGTACCCAAATCGCAACATTTGCTTCTGCCTCTTCCCTGCCAGCAAAGGAGGGGGCAGACCCTTCTGCGCTTGCGTAGTTCTTATCCTATTAGCATTGAGGTAAACAAACCCATGCCATGTACTGCTTTGGCCAATCAAGGCTTTTGTTATCATTGAAGACACATGATGTACTTTAGCGAATCACTGCATACGCTTGGCGTACCAATCAGGGCACAGCATTTACGGCTTGCATGCCAGCGTGATTTCTGGCACAGAAAGCCAGCTATTCTAAAGCTCTTGCTTGTGCATCACTCTCCTCTGACTGTACTCCTGCTCAAAGTACCAACTCTGCTATACCTCCTGGTCAGGATCTTAGATGAAGGCTGAGAAGACATGATCATCAAAATTGGGAGGGATATCTAATACCCCAGAAGACAGGAGCAGAATTCAAAATGATCTTCACAGACGAGAGGGATGATGAGCCAAAGCTAACACAATGAAGTTCAACAGGGACAACTACAAGACACTCCACTTAGGCAGAAAATGTGAAATGCAAAGGTACACAATGGGGCATGATGACTTGCTCGAGAGCAGGGCATGTGGAAAAGATCCTCGTTGATAGGAAGGTGAACATGAGCCAATAATGTGCTGCTGTATCTTTAAAAAAGCCAATGAGAGTTTGACCTGCATCAATAGGAGTATAGTGCCTTGATACAGGGAACTCATGCTACTACCCATGTTCTATTCTGCCTTGGTCAGAACACTTACCTGGAATCACACTCTGTCCCATTCTGGGTGCCACAATGGAAGGGAGATGTTGACTCTAAGATGGAATTCTGTGTCTAGAGAAAGAGGGCAACTGAAAGGATCCAGGGTCTAGAGAACAAGCCCTATGAGGACAGAAAGGCTGAAAGACCTGGGCATATTTAGCCTGCAGTAGAGAAGGCAGAGGGGAGACATGATGAGGGCCAGGAATCAAGAGGTGAGACTGGGGAAGTCATTGGGAGGAGCAAGCAGGCTTCCTTTCTACTGCCTTGGAGACTAGGATGCAATGGAGGAATTGCTTCAAATGACAGGAAAGGAAGGCAATTCCACCTGAACATGAGGAAGAACTTCCTGACTGTGAGAGAGAGCTGTTCAGCAGTGGAACTCTCCGTCTTTTCTCTCCCCCGGAGGGACTGTGGTGGAGGCCTTCTTTGGAGGCCTTTAAGCAGACGCCTTTAAGCCGAGGCTGGATGGCCATCTGTTGGGGATGCTTTGAATGCGATTTTCCTGCTTCTTGGCAGAATGGGGTTAGAATGGATGGCCCACCAGGTCTCTTCCAACTCTATGATTCTATGAAATGTTAATCATGAATTAACCATGGGTCAATGTGAATATTGAACCTTCACTCTGTACATGAAGAACCTAAAAGATGGACCAATGCCTTCTGCTTTCTCCATCAACATCAATGCTTTCCCCTCTCTAATGAATGACCCTCAACTTACCCATAGGTCTTATCAAAATCTATAATTTTGGCCCCCAAACCTTCCCCAGACTTATACACAAGTTCGACTTATACATAAGAATATATAGTACATGTTGTTAAAATGTGGTCACGTAGGCTATTGCAAAACATGAGTATGGTTCACTTGCATACTGGAGGCCTCCACCAAGCAGTTGGTGTCCCGTTGAATCTGGAACGTTTGCCGCAAATCACCAAACTCCCTTTTGCTGTTTCTATGGCTCAATTACGTTTCCCGCTTGAAGGCCAGTCTGTCCCAAACCTTCAGAGACAAGAGCAAATGGAGTTGTCACGGGACCGAAAATGATGGAGACGATGCGGTGCGTTTCCGTATCGATTCCATGAGGGAGATTGAGAAATGGTTCAGCATTGTTTGGTGTTGACAGAGGCTTTTCCGAGTCCCTTTTCAATTAAGTGAACCGAACTGTACACGAAGGCTTCCATTATTCATGAAATATACGCTTTTGGTTTTGATTAATCTCTCTTTTTTTGAGCCATCTTCATCATTTGCTTTTTTTTTCCTAGCAGTTTGGAAGTTAAGTCACCTTCTCAGTATCTTTCCTGTTGTTGTGCCATTGAGTCTCTGGTCAAGAATCACTGAGGCTACTGGGCAAGATGGGAAACCACTTTGGACTCAGATGGTGAAACAACCTGAAATGTTGGGATCTCTTCACTGCGGGTGGAAAAGAGGGAATGATAGGGTTGCGTGATTGACTTTAAGAAAGGATGATGTGCCTCTAGGACAGGGGTGGCCAATTATTTTTTCCAAGGGGCCACACGAGAACCAAAAAATATTATGGAGGGCCACCCCTAAAGGCTGAACTACAATCTAATCTACATTATTTATTTATTTATTTACTATATATGACACATCATTAATATTATCATATTAATATATTAAGAAATATTCATATATTATTAGTATTAATATCATAATTATTATATTATAATATATATATACACATTATAATATATTGAAATTATAATATAACATTCAATTATATTATTTATTATATTATAATGAAATTATTATAAAATAATAATAAAAACCACTAAAATAAAATGAAATTCAAGAAGACAAGGTGTGAACCAAGATAGAGGCTGGCATTCTCAAGAGAGGAAGGATCCCAAGATAGAATGGCCCAATGGACCCAGCCCAGAGGATGACAAAGCGGACCCAGCCGCCGCCGCAGCAGAGCAGCAGACGATCGGAGGCTGCAGGCCTCCGCCCGCTCTCGCCCCCAACCATTCCCCAGCTGATCGCCCTGCCATGGAGTGCCTGCCATCCCGGCTTTGGAGTGCCTGCCATCCCGGGAGGCAATCCGGGCCTGCAGCGGGAGCAGTCGTCGACCTGAGGCAGCTGATCACCCTGGCGACCCGGAAGACGATTGAGTCTTCCGGGTCACCAGGGCGATCAGGCGCTGCAGGTCGCCGCTGCTCCCGCTGCAGGCCTGGATCGCCTCCCGAGATGGCAGGTACTCCAAAGCCGCCACTCCTCCGATCGTTCTCCGGAGCGGCGGGCTGTCTGCCGATGCAGGCCCCACAGCCCGCAATGGGATGGCGGCAGCGGCAGCCCTTCCTCCTGTGGAAATGGCCCCGGGCACCGAAGGAGCCACGGGCCGGTCTGAATCGGCCACCGGGCCACATCCAGCCCGTGGGCCATAAGATGCCCAGGTCTGCTTTAGGATCAAACTCGTAAACATACACCAATCCTCCCTCCTATCACCTTTGTTTAACCACATATACTTTAGATAGCTTATGGCTTTCCTATGTTTACAAGGTTGTAAAACACCAAATATGGTAACTGAAAGGAGGCCAGGATTGGTGTAACCTAACCAGGCATGGGCAAACGTTGACCCTCCAGGTGTTTTGGACTCCTATTAGGAATTTTGGGAGTTGGAGTCCAAAACACCTGGAGGACCCAAGTTTGCCCATACCTGGTGTAACCAGTAAGACATCCCATGTGGTCGAGTTCTATATCATTCTATATAGAAAGATCTCTGGGTCCATATGACAGGTGGTGAGGAACCTCAACAGTAAGCAATCAGCAACCACATGAAACCGAGGCTTCAAATTGTTTTATCCACTTCCTCCCATGTTTAGCCTCCCAGCAGGATGGCATCCCAGAATGCCCTGCGCCCTCCCTCCCTCCCTCCTTCCATTCTGCCTCATCCTAGTGTTTCCATCACTGCATTAAAGTGAAGACCAATTGGCTTTTCCTGCCTCTTTATTGAAAGCGAGCTGGTGCTGATTTGTGGCTCCGGTCAGAAACTTGATTACATTAAGTGGCTCCTGGCAGTTTGTAGATGCGGTGAGTGACAGCTTTAATTCTGCACGTGGCTTTGCCTCCCCCCTTTCCTTGCGCAGTGTCCCGACTCCGTATGGGTCGGTCCCCGTTCATGTTCGGGCTCGGCATATTTTCCTGAGGAACTCTTTCTTTCTTTCTTTCTTTCTTTCTTTCTTTCTTTCTTTCTTTCTTTCTTGTTACCTTCTTTCCCTAAAAATAAGACCTAGCTGGAAAATAAGCCCTAGCATGGTTTTCCAGGATGCCCATAATAGTATAACCCCTAACCCAAATATAAGCCCCAGTTGAAGTCAACAGACAGACAGACAGGTGCATTTACTGATAGTACCGCTGTTGCAACACATGACAGACATATTGAATTATAAAATAATAATAATAATAATAATAAAGGTGTGCGAAATGCCCAAAATCCATTTCGTTTCAAAATATGAATTTATTTATTTATTCATTTATTTACAGTATTTATATTCCGGCCTTCTCACCCCGCAGAGGACTCAGGGTGGCTTACAATGTACACATACATGGCAAACATTCAATGCCATAGACACACACGACATATAGACAGACACTCAGAGGCTATTATTTTTTTTCTGGCCACCAGGGGAGCTGTCGCTTCACCGTCCATCTGCTACATTGATGAAGTACTTTCCGCATTCCCCACATACTTTTTGGTGGAGATTTTTTTGTATGGCCTCGTAAATTTGTTAATTTAGCCTCCCCACGCATAGGTGGTACCTAAATTTCCTACTTGACAGATGCAACTGTCTTTCGGGTTGCAAAGGTCGACAACAAGCTACACAAAATTGGCCGGAAGCTCACTCTGACCCGGGCTGGCTTCGAACACATGACCTTTCGGTCAGTAGTGATCTTAATGCAGCTGACACCCATCTAGCTGCGCCACAGTCCCGGTGAATGCCCCCTGTTTCATTTCGTATTTCTAAACTATCAAATTGAAAAGACCAAAAATCCATTATTTTATTTCGTTAATCCGCCCATTTGTGCCAATAGGAACACTTACGGGACTTGTTTCTCCATAATTTTTATGGCTATCAGGATGAAACTTGCTATACTTGTAGGACATGTTTACCATGGTGAGCCCCCAAGTTTCAGAAAGTTTCTTTCACCCAATGATTTTCGGGAAATTTATAAAGTTTTTACAAATAACATTTGTAAAGCTACAAGACATATTCTTGCGATTTAGTTCTATCGTTAGAACATGGTTCTGTCCTCAGAAGCTGCAGATCCACAACTTCACATCCTTCATAATTTTCATGGTTTTAACCACGCGGGTTTAAACTGAAAGGTCCCTTATCACCCAGCTTTTGAAAGACTATTAATGGTTTTTATTTGTTTATTTATTTCAGGCTTTTATATCCCGTCCTATCTCAACCTCCGCAGAGGGACTCAGGACGGCTAACAAAACGGCACCCCATGGTGCCCATACCAGAAACATAAAAATACAATTTTACAGCAATATGGCAATAAAACAGTATAATACAATATAAAAACAATCAAGAAGTCAGCAGTCTCCTGGTTGAATCATCATCCAAGGGGCAGTCAGTCAGTTCTATAAAAGTCGTCATGTCAGCAAGTCAACCTAATCTACAAAGGCCTGATCCCATAGCCAGGATTTCACTTGTTTCCGAAAGGTCAGGAGGGATGCAGGAGATCTAATTTCACTTGAGAGGGAGTGCCATAGCCGAGGGGCCACCACAGAGAAGGCCCTGACTCTTATTTATTTATTTATTCAGACTTGTCTGTCGCCACTCCCATCTGGCTCGGGGCGACTTACACACAATAAAAACACAGTTGAAACAGCATATAGAGATACATTTAAAAATATCATGATTAATACAACAACCCTGATACGCAAAGTATCAGGTGAGGTCGATATAATGTCAAAGAAGCCTGCAGTTTTAAGGGCCGAACGCCTGTTGGAACAATAAGGTCTTGCAGGCCTTCCGGAAAGCCAGCAAACTTGAGAGAGAGCGGATTTCGGAGGGGAGCATATTTCAGAGTGTTGGGGCAATAATACGAAAGGCCCTCCTCCGTGTTGTAGTCAAATGGAAGGTCTTGCAACTTGGGACTACAAGGAGGTTATGCAACGTGATTGCAACAGTGGGGGAACGTGATTCAGACGTGATTGCGACAATAAGGGGACAACGAGCAGGTCTCCCCGGATGATCTTAGGGTCCTCGGTGAATCGTAGCGGGAGATACGTTCGGACAGGTAAACTGGGCCAGAACCTTTCAGGGCTTTATAGACCAAAGCCAGCACTTTGAATTGTGCTCAGAAGCTGATAGGCAGCCAGTGGAGCTGGCGTAGCAAGGGCGTTGTGCGCTCCCTGTACCCAGCCCCGGTGAGCAAGCTGCCTGCCGAACGTTGGACTAGTTGAAGTTTCCAGGCAGTCTTCAGAGGCAGCCCCACGTAGAGTGCATTGCAGTAATCTATTCGGGATGTAACCAGAGCGTGGACCACCATGGCCAAGTCAGACTTCCCAAGGTACGGGCGCAGCTGGCGCACAAGTTTTAACTGTGCAAAAGCTCTCCCAGCCACCGCCGAAACCTGGGGTTCCAGGCTCAGCGATGAGTCCAGGATCACTCCCAAGCTGCAAAACTGGTTATCTCATAGTGACAAGAACAAATGATATAAACCCTACACGTTAATGGTTGATTCCATCCCAAACCAAGCTATTTCATACTTTGTCAGCATTACAGATGGAATGCACATGAACAGAAAAGTAATGTATACAATGGGATCTTACCATATCTTTGAGACTAACTGAGAAAACAAAGTTGGTACCCTAAGCTTTCACCGACTTAAGTCTCCTTCCTCAGATGCAAGGCTTAGTCTATGAAGGGTTAGGAGACCAGCTTTGTGTTTAGATGGTGCTGCAAGGTCCCTTTGCATACTGATATTCCAGACTGTCACAGCTAGGTCTTTGGTTAGAGAAGTAATGCATTCATTTCTTTATGTCGGAATGTGCTTTTGCATTCGTCGGTCTACACAAAAGACTTGCCAGCTTCTGCTCACGGCCTCTTGGGATTCGTGCAGCAGACAATCTAAATTCTTGATCTTGAGCTAGATTTGTCAAACCAGCCCTTCTTGAGCCTTTCCCACTCCTTTCCTTGTCCAGTTTGATTCCAGGACTTGGCTTTTCATCTCATTTTGAGATCCGGACAGGAGTTAGCGACTCTCGGTTGTCACGTGTTCAAGCTCTTCCTGCAGAGAAGAAAGGCGTCTGGGGCACAATGTTGTCTTGTCGATGCATTTGGTCGCCCTCAAAGTTTGTCCCTTCGGTTCAAGGCACATCCTTTCAGATGAAGGCACCCAAAGGGATGTCGTCCACATTGGTTGAACTTCTTGCAGATTTGCTAAGAAGCAAGGGAATGGGTGTTTGAGGCTCAGGGTCCAAATACAGTGTCTCTACCACCTATTTCCAATCAGATACGAGAAACGAGGAGATTTACAAATACAATAGTTTAATCTGCAGAATAATACTAAGCGGTGCGTGCCTGCTTTGTGCTGGTCAGTGACCGTAATAAAGTTTTGTTGTTGTTGTTGTACTTAGCGGTGGTTTATTTATTATTTATTATTTGGACTTGTACGCCGCCACTCCCTGAGGGCTCGGAGCGGCTTACAACCAGGTAAAACACACAGAGGTAAAAGCATACATATTAAACTAGCTTAAAAAAGATTTCTGGCCTAGCAATCAAAGGCTAGCCGGAAAAGATGAGTCTTGCAGGCCTTGTGGAAGGAGAGAAGGTCCTGCATGGCCCGTACATCGCTAGGAAGAATGTTCCATATTGACGGCGCCACTACAGAAAAGGCTCTGCGCCGGGTCGATGTAAGATGGATTGCTTTGAAGGTCAGTACTTCAAGGAGATTCATTTGTTAGGAACGAAGTGACCTCTGGGATTGGTAGGGGAAAAGACGGCCCCTCAGATACAGTGGCCCAAGACCATGCAAGGCCTTGAAAGTTAATACCATCACCTTGAAGGTGATCTCGTACTCGACCGGAAGCCAATGAAGCTGCTGGAGGATAGGTGTTATGTGACATCTCACTGGAGCTCCAGTGAGAAGTCGTGCAGCAGCATTCTGGACCAGCTTAAGTTTCCGGATCACTGACAAGGGCAGGCCGATGTAAAGGGCATTACAGTAGTCCAGTCTCGAGATGACCGTGGCTTGGATCACCGTGGCCAGGTCGTCTCTGGATAGGTAGGGGGCCAGACGCCTAGCTTGCCGCAGATAGAAAAAGGCGGTTTTGCTGACGCTGGAGACCTGGGCCTCCATCGACAGCAATGGGTCAAAAACGACCCCAAGGCTCTTAACTGAGGATGCCGGGCATAATGCCTCGCCATCCAAGCTGGGATGGTTGGTTGCCATTGCAAAAGCGGAGTGCCACATTTGACTATTCTGCATCATGGGCTTTATAGTCAAGTCTCTCTATTCCTCTTGTTCCAAAACAATCCTGTTTTGAAAAAGCAATTCTCTTGCGCCTCCCATCTCTTGTCAGGTCATCCCGATCTCTCTTCATCTCCTGCACACTTCTCTTCCCTGGCGCTTGTCAGCACTTATCTCTTTCCAAATTATTTCATTCTTCTTCATTTCCTCCTCCCCTCTCTATGACCCATTCTCAAACTCTCTTCTTCTAAAAATCACACTTCTATCCTTCATGGGTCTTCCTTATCCACAGAAGCTGACTATGACATTCATGTGTTGGCATCTCAAGGTGGTTACATCCATAAGACGCATAGACTAAAGGGTTAATCCCAGATTTTGTGGAGAGGCCTTTTTGTAATATGAAATAATACATCCATAGTGGCATTATTATTTAACATTTATTATTTAACATCTACTGTACATGCGACCACTTGCCAAGTTGGTGTGGAGTTTTGGTCTGGAGTGTCAACAGTACGCAGATGACACCCAGCTGGTGCTGAGGATGGATGGCCAGCCAGACTCTGTACCCGATTGTTTCCAACAATGCCTTGAAGCCGTGACTGATTGGCTACGAGCCAGTCGGCTGAGAATGAATCCATCTAAGACGGAGATCCTCTAGCTGGGTCATCCAGGTGGGTGTGGGCTCCAGCTTCCTACTCTGGACGGCGAGGCACTATGCCCATTGCCCTTAGTAAAGAGTCTGGGGGTCCAGTTAGATCCCCTGCTGACAATGGAGACTCAGGTCTCCGCTGTCAGCGGATCAACCTTCTTCCATCTGCGGCAGGCTAGGCAGCTGGCGCCCTATCTCACCGGAAATGACCTAACCACGGTGATCCAAGTGACAGTAATCTCGAAGCTAGACTACTGTAACGCCCTTTACATTGGTCTTCCTTTGTCGGTCATCCGGAAGCTTAAACTGGTGGAAACCGCAGCAGCGAGGCTCCTGGCCAGGGTGCCGGCCAGGGCACACATCACTCCAACTCTGCAGCGACTGCACTGGTTGCCAATTGAGCACCGGATCATCTTCAAAGTGTTGGTTTTAACCTTCAAGGCCTTGCATGGTCTGGGGCCAGTGTATTTGAGGGACCGCCTACTCCCATATGTTCCCGAGAGATCTCTCCGTTCTGAAGACCTCAATCTCCTGCAGATTCCTTCCCTGCGAACCATCCACCTGTCGTCAACCAGACACAGAGCTTTCTCTGTGGCAGCACCTCAATTGTGGAACAGCTTGCCACTTGAAGTTCGAGCAGTTAATGAGCTACCGGCTTTCCGGAAAGCTTGTAAAACAGCACTGTTCCGGCTTGCATTCAATCTGTGACCACTCTTGGTTATAGCAGAATACTGTTAAATTGGTTTTATTGCTTGTTTTATGTGTCCTGTTGGTCATTGATATGTTTTATGTTGTAATTAGATATGCTGTAAACCGTCCTGAGCCAGTCGGAAAGGACGGTATACAAATCGAAATAATAAATATATAAATAAATAAATAAATTCCAGTGATTGCATTTGTATTCAGCCGGACTTCCATACCCGTGGATTCTGTATCCACGGATTCAACCACCCATGGCTTCCAAATGCCTCCTTCCCTGCAAGAGAAGCCTCAAAAGCAAGTCTTGATTTGGCCGTTTCTTATAAGGGATGCCAGTATATTATGGGTTATGTGCAATGGGACTTGGAGCATCCATGGATTTTGGTCAACCAGAGACACAACTGATTTTGCAAATCCAATGTTAAGGTGATCTGTGATAGTACCATTTAATGGGCTCGTTTTGAGCCTCTTTCCTTCACCCTTGCATTTCCCCAGCAGTTCTTTGATTTGAAACTGGATGGGATGCCCGTTCCTCGCCTTATCTCCCCTTAATTCCCGTTGCCTTGCCAATGACTTTGGCTTTATAAGTGCTGGAGATACTTTAAACACGTGCGCAAATGCCGAGCGCCGCACACTAAATGTCAAACGGATTGAGAGAAAATGTCTCCGTAATTTTTACAATCGCCATTCCTTAACCTGTAAGAAGGAGGACTAATAAACACTTTCGGATTCATTATGTATTCACTCAGCGCAGCCTGCTCAGAAAGAAAAGAAGATAAAACACATCAGTTTATATCTGTTTTTCCCCCCTTCCTTCGTTCGTTTTAAAGCTGTGAGTCAGAGAGCTTGAAATTAAATACAGTTAATGCTGATAAGTAATCTGCTACTGTTCTTGTTCATGAAATGGATAACTCTCTCTGTTTCTTGAATGCGGCGTAGTTGAGGGAATGGGAATAAACTGAAAATGTCTGCTAATAAGCTCAGTGAAGGGTTTTTTAATGTCTCTCAGATGGATAAAAATGGGAAATATTGAACTTCAAACAGACGAGTTGCCATTATCTCCGAATGCACATTTCCCCATATATATATATATAGAGAGAGAAGGGGGGGTAGGTAGGTAGGTAGGTGTTTGGGGATACGGTTGGTCCTTACTTCTCCTCGACTTGAGTCTATCAAGTAGCGTTTCTCTCCTCTTTGGCTCCATCTCCCACTTGGAGAAGGGTGGCTTATGTTTCATTTTACAGTCCTAGACTGTTTTCCCCAAAAGTGTGAAGATACGTGGGGGGAACTGTGTTGGTCTGTTGGTAGCAAACGCAAGAGCTTTGCCGCACTTGGAAAAGACTAACATCTGTGATGCGCTGAAGTGTCAAGAGATCACTTGGCGGTTGGTAGGATTTGGCCAAGAAAACTGTTTGGTGGATACATACAGATGGAACCGTTCCTCCCAAACGTTTCAATGTGTGCCAACATTTGGGTTTCTCTCCAATCTTTATTTCACCCACAACCATTACTTTAGGATCACTATTGTACAGTTTGTTGTTGTGATCAACTGGCCCATCACCACTTGACCCCTTTTGCTGGTATACATTTAAAAGGCTAGGAATATATTTTGGGGTAGATGTATATTGATATTTGTGAGATTCAGAATATATCATATATATATATATATATATATATATATATATATATATATATATAAATTTTCATGCCATCTTTTGCCCATTGGATACATAGAGTTGGAAGAGACCACAAGGGCCATCCGGTCCAACAATTGTTCCTTTCTTTCATGGAAAGTCTCTATAGACTGGCAGCTGATGGCTTGGTCCCTAGACCACCATGTTGAGTAGCATTGATTTAGGGCTTCATCCCATGCAATGTATAAAGCATTTTGTAGCTTCGGAATGCTCTGTTTGGAAATTAAACAGATGATTTTCCTACCCCATCACATGTTTTCCCTTGTTCCGCTTACTTTTCAAATTATCCATTTGCCTTCCCATCACTTGAGAGACATATTTCTTCTCCCACTGCCTCCCACCCATTTTGTTTTGATAATAATCCCAGTGAGGTTTAAGAGATATTGCAATTTATCCTTATATGTACACATAGCTCTCAATTCAAAAAGTGACTCTCTTGAATTTACATTGTTTGAAAAAGATAGATTACCATTCCTTCCTCCTTGGTCCCAAAAAGATTATGACGAAAGGAAGGAATCTCTACTGTCCATCTCAACTCCTCCCTCCGGAATGATGTCATCGTTATGTTTACAAGCATAGAATTGGGAATTCCCATCACACATTAAATTTTGCATTTGCACAAGTCTCTAGATGGGAAATTCAAAATTAAGTTAATTGCCAGTTGACTTAGAAATAATTGGAAGAAAAAAACAAAAACAAAAAAAAAATAATTGGAAGACACACTTTAGAAATGGGGAAATACCTGGAACCCACAGTAGAAGGTTGCATTTTGTGATGGGCTCCTTTGGTAGCCATTTCTTAAATGTGTCAAAATGCTGGTTTTTATTGCATGTGGTAGAGCTTTTCCTGGGGGGAAAAATTACATTATTGAAACCAGTCACCCATTAGGTGGATGGACATTATCTCACTGGAGGTCTTTCTTTATGCAACGACTGGAGAACCGTCATTTGGAGATGGTCCACCTCTCTTTTTCCTGAATCAAGCACAAGATTGAACTAAGGATCATCTTCAACTCTTGGTAGTTTGCAGCCTGAATTGTGTCCAGTTTACCTTTCTGAACGTATTCTCCCCTATGAACCGTCAAGAGTGCTAAGATCGTCTGGAGAGGCCCTGCTCTCGGTCCCACCACCTTCGCAGGCGTGTCTGGTGGGCACGAGGGACAGGGCCTTTTCTGTGGTGGCCCCCCGGCTGTGGAATTCCCTCCCAAATGAAATTAGATCCGCCCCCTCCCTCCTGACTTTTAGGAAGCGGGTGAAAACGTGGCTGTGCAATGAGGCCTTCACAGAATGAAGGAGGAGATTGCGAAGCAACTAAAGTCGCCAACCACTTGAGACACTCCGAATATATGGATTAAGTTGGTCTTGATTTTACTTTGGCGAAAGGCTTTTAAAATGTATTTATTGCATTGTATTTTATTGTAAATTTTATTGTAAATTTATGATGTTTTTAGATTTTAAATGTTAGCATTGAATACTTGCTGTTTGCCGGTCTGAGTCCCTCTTCGGAGGTGAGAAGGCCGGGGTATCAAAGTTTTAAATAAATAAATAAATAAATAATAGGCACACGAGATTCTCCAACTCTCAGTGACCCCATACAACAGAGGAACGTTAACCATGAACACATGTTTACGTGAACCATTCCGTTCCAATTTTGTCTCCTCCGCTATTTTGTGCAATGAAATAAAGTGAACAATGTTATAACCTATTTCACAGTATAAAAACCATGCCTCGTCTTAACTGTATCCGTTGGTCTTGCTTTGAGGACTAGGTGACCCTAGAAAGCTGTTGGAGTGAAAGTTGGACAACAAAAGTGAAGCATAACAATGCCTAGATTCCCTTTGCCTGAACTTGCTCAAACTCCAGCAAACAGATAATTTCATCCCCCGGCTGCCCAGACTTTTCTATTTGTCGAAGCTGTGGAGAAGGGCATGACAGGTGTTAATCATCCAGAAACATTGGCGGATGGCAATGTTAACACCGGGGCCACGGTTGCTTTCGGTTATTTACTCCTTTTATTATTATTTGTCGAGAAGTTGCACAAAGCGTCCAGGGCAAAGGCAAGAAGTAAATAGTGCCTCTCTGCCCCAGCTGCTTTGTTCTTCAAGGGACAAACCTCCCTGGGTGATAACTATCAGATTGTGTCAGGGTTATAGAGACAAAGCTCTGAAAAGCAGGATGTGACGCAGTGGGAAACGGAGGCTTAAAAGCTCACGTTTTAAGTACCTCTGGGGTAGCCTTGAGTTTTTCTCTCCCCTCTTCAAAACAAGCGAGAATAGAAACAGGATTGTCAGTAAACACAACTCCTTCGCTCAGGTCAACAGACACCAGGTCCACTTTCTGCATTTCTCTCTCTTTTGAGAAGCAGGGACCGCTACCCCCCTCCCCCAAATCCCCAAATGTACAACTCCAGCTATGAGGATAATATTGGAACAAAGTAAATACGTAGGCATTTTTTTAAACTAACTTTCTTGATTTCTGAAGTTTGGGTCCAACTCAACTCCAGCCCCAAAGTGAAGTCTTCCATCATGGATTTCCAAAGTTCTGCCATCTTGGATGTTGGGGGCGTTGAGGAGCAATGTATGCAGATACGAGTACAGGACACCAGTTGGCTTCCAGTTTTATTAGAAGCAGCTCCAATATGGTCTAGATCAGAGGTGCCCACACTTTTTCAGCATGCGAGCTACTTATATTAAAACCGAGTCAGAAAGATCTACGTACCTCCTCAAGGCTGGAGAGGGGAGGGGGTGGGGTGGGGCTTGGCCAGAGGGGGGTGGAGCCAGGCCACACCAAGCCCTGCCCCCTCCCCTCTGGCTTTGGAGCTCCCAGCAGCTTTTCCAGGCTTGAGGATGGCAATGCCAAGCCAGTGGTGACATAGCTAGCACAAGGCTGGCTTGGCACTGCCATCCTCAAGCCTGGAGAAGCTGCTGGTAGAGCGGAAGCCACAGGGGGGCGGGCCAGGCCACACCAAGCCACGCCCCTCCCCTCCCCTCTGGCTTTGGAGCTCCCAGCAGCTTCTCCAGGCTTGAGGATGGCAATGCCAAGCCAGTGGTGGCATAGCTAGCACAAGGCTGGCTTGGCCCTGCCTTCCTCAAACCTGGAGCAGCTGCTGGGAGTGCCGAAGCCGGGGAGGGGGTGGGGCTTGGTGCATCCTGGCTCCGCCCCCCTCTGAGAAGCGCCCCATCCGGCTGGAATCGACCTCCTTCGGTCCCGGGATCGACTGGTCGATCGCGATCGACTTCCTGGGCAGCCCTGGTCTACATCTTGGATTTCCAAGGTTCCATCATATTGGATGTTAATGGCCTTCAGGGAAGTTGGTATCACTGCCATGTAGTGGGAAGCCAGTGGAAGCGAACAAGCAGTGCCAGCCGTTGGTAGCTCATCGACTGGCATTGAGGGGAAGGTTAGAGATTAGTGTCCTCATTCCATTTCCCTCCAAGTGCGAAGTTCGCACTGTAATACGCTACCTAAATGCTAAGGGCATGAACACCTCTGTGATTCATCATGACATTTCAGTTTATGGAGAGGGCATAATGTCAAGACAGCATGTGGCAAAATGGTACGAAATATATTGTGAGACCATGAAAAAACTTTGCAGAGCCATCCAAAACAAATGTTGTGGGATGCTGATGGCAGGAGCCTATCTGACTGACTGACTGACTGACTGACTTTATTATTTCTGAGTCGCCCTCCACGTTATCTCCTTTGTTGCAATGTGCATCCGCACACCACTCGTGCAACGCAAGAGTGGTTGACTTCCTTTGGTTGGGATGTTTGAAGCCACCCCTCTCATAGCCCCGATCTCACACCCAGTGACTATCATCTGTTCACTCAATTGAAGGAACACCTGGATGGAAAACACTTTTCTGACGATGATGACGAAGTGAAAATCGAAGTGACGAACTGGCTAGTTTGGTCCTAGTTTGGTGTGGATCAGCCTGCTTTGGCCGAGAAGGCTCAAGACCTCCCATGACTCCATCGCAGGTGTGGGCAAACTTGGGCCCTCCAGGTCTTTTGGAGGTGCGTGTTAGATTTGATGGCGCACGAGACTCAAGTCAGTACGGTAGTCCTTTCCCTCGCTGCTTCATTCCGACCGGTGAGAGGAAATTAACATTTCAGTCAAGGAGATGGGAATATGAAATGATGTGAAGGATTTTCTGATTATTCTTTTTTGCCGTGGCGTTTTGCCTTTCAGCGTGTGTGTGGTGTTTTTTTTTCAAAGACAGGCATGAACGCAAGTCTCTTGCTGCTGCAGCCGTTTCTTTTTCTTCTTCTTTCGTGCTGCCCCCCCATTTTCTGGAGGCAATGTTTTGATAAATGTAGATGAGTTTATAACTGTAAAAACAAATGACATTTCTCGCGTGGCACATGTTTTACCCGCTGCATAATTATATCTAATGGTGGCGCCTGCGAAAAAAAGGCATTTACCATATACTTTGGCTTAAAACAGCCATTTAAACCTCTGGGCTTAACACATTTCTTCGAATGCAAACATAAAAGCTTAATTAAAAATTGAACATGGTTTGGTGTATCATGTCTGTGAAAAGGAACCATTGGTTTTGGCTTTGTGGCGCAAGGCCTGAGTCAAACCAGAAGCATCTATGATCCCAATGTTGACTTACTTACTTGGGCGATCCCTCATTGTCCAAGTAAGATTGTCCTCCTAGTTTGGTGTACTGGCGGTGGGTACATAGGTGACCATGGAGCCCTATTCTTGGGTGGGGCATCAGTTTCCAGATGGAAGTCGGTGACCATTGATGTGCCTTCTTCCTCATGACACGTTTCTCTTTTTTGGCCTCCATGTTTTACAGCACTGCAAGCTGATCTCCAGCTGGAGCATCAGTTTCCAGATGTCTATGCCAGTGTTTCCCCAGTGGTCAGTGTGCCGTGAGCAATCATGTGTGTGCCTTGGATTACCCTTTCTCTTGGTTATGTGTGGGAAGTTTGTGTCTTTCTGCCATTCCTGCCAGGATATCTATGTTGTTTTGCCCAGGTTTCACACTGACATTACATTTAAAAACCTCTTAAAATTCTGTGTTACAGTCACTGTCTGTTGGTGGTGTGCCCCAGGATTTCTCCAGCTGGAGCTGAAAAAAAGGTTGAAAATCATTGGTCTATGCCACAGTCTTTAAGGTTGGCTTTAAGCCCATCTGTAAATCTCTTTTCCTGTCCTCCAACATTCCGTTTTCCGTTCTTGAGTTTGGAGTAGAGCAACTGCTTTTGGAGACGGTGGTCAGGCATTCAGGCAACATGGCCGGTCCAGCGGAGTTGATGACAGAGGAGCATCGCTTCAATGCTAGTGGTCTTTGCTTCTTCTAGCACGCTGACATTTGTCCAGTGTTGAAGAGGGTACATAGAGAGAGAGAGAGGAGGGGGTGGGGGAGGGAGAGGTAAGGGCTTCTTGCTTTATGTTTGATCCTGAAAAGATTGAGGAGTGCAGGATTTTGCACTTGGAGAGGCCCGTCCTTTGGAGGCTCACATGGCCATTTGCAAAGGTTGCACTGAGCATCTCTTATCTGGAATTCCAAAATACTCCCAACAAACACCGAAAGGATTCCACTTCGTGTGAAATGCACACTTCCTGCCATGATGTCCATGGGTCTTCACCTGAACAGATGCAAGGTTCGAGAGTACCGGATCTTCCACTTGTGCTCGGCCCTTCTTTTGGAGATTTCAAAGAGTATTTGTTGCAGCATCTCTTACCTGGAATTCTGAAATTCAAAATATTCCCAGCATTCAAAATATTCTTCATTGGGATGCTGTGAGTTTTCTGAGTTTTCTGGGCTGCCTGGCCATGTTCCAGAAGCATTATCTCCTGACCTTTTGCCCACATCTATGGCAGGCGTCCTCAAAGGTTGTGAAGTCTGTTGGAAACAAATACAAGTGGAGCTTATATATCAGTGGAATGATGTCCAGAATGGGAGAAAAAACGTGTCTGTTGGAGGTCGGTGTGAATATTGCAATTGGCCATCTTGATTAGCATTGAATGGCCTTGCAGCTTCAAAGCCTGAGTGATTCCTGCCTGGGGGTCCTTTGTTGGGGGTGTTAGCTGGCCCTGATTGATTCCTGTCTGGAATTCCCCTGTTTTCTGAGTGTTGTTCTTTATTTACTATTATAATTTTAGAGCTTTTGAATACTGGTAGCTTCTCTGCATCGCCTGACATGGTGGTTGTGAGAGTGGTCCAGCCTTTCTGTGTTCTCCAATAATACCTGTGCCCAGGTTGGTTCATCAAAAGCTGGACCATTCTAACCACCACCATGTCAGACTACACAGAGAAGCCAGACATATAAACCCAACTTTAGATGCCATAGATGTGGGCGAAACATCAGGAGAGAATGCTCCTGGAACATGGCCAGACAGCCTGGAAAACTCACTGCAACCCACATTCAAAATACTCTTCATTGTGTGAAATGTCCTTCCAGATGGTCCTAATTTGAACTCCAAGAGGCCTTCTGATTTATACTTCTGCCATAAATGCCATTCCAAGGAAGAAGTGGCATCTGAAAGTCTTTGGGGTGCAAACCAGTGCTGTCTGGAACCACAGATCACACAAAGCAGAATTCCTTGCCAGATTTCAGTGGTTGTTTGTTAGTATGTTGTGATATATACACCCAAAAGTAGTCCGAATGAAGACTGTGGACAGATGTATGGCGCAATAACACTTGGTATAATGGAATGCATTATAGCTCAGTTGCTGGAGATATATGACACATTGGCTACGTATTGTGCATGCAGAACAATGAGTGATGGTTGCATGAACAAGATGGGATGTGCAGAATAATCATGAGGAGTTGGTGGTGCCATGTTCACCTTTTGCACATCTTCATTTCCCCTCTTAATTGAGAGACTTCATGGCCTGGGACTTCTGCAGGACCGACCAGCGTGTGGGTGTTCCTCCTTTGTCAATTCGGCGTGCCTTTTTGAAGCCAAGGAAGAAGGAACACAATGCGCAAGTGAATAGATTAATATGTAAAGGCGCCTGCATCGATCTCTCCCCCACATTTATAACTCTGGCAGTGGCACTTGGAGGACTAAATCAACATTTCCCTGTCCCCTCTAAAATAATAAATACAGCAAAGTAGCTTTGTGTAGCCTTTATCAGAGGTATAAATCAGGACAGTTGGTGTCGCAACAACTGCTGAGAACTTATGGATGCGTTGGCCTTTCTGTGGCTATTCATCATTTCCATGAATGATACGCTATCCAGATGAGCACTTGCTATTGTTTGTTTGTGTCAGCCGTTAATCCCTTCCGAGCAGCTGCATTCCTTTCTATAGGTTTCTGGTCCTAGGAGTGGGATGTGGTCCTTGGATTCCGCATATAAGTAACCTTCTTCTTTCTAATCTATTTTCGCAATGGAGGGGTGGGCATTGTAACTGCGATTTCAGGTCTCAGTTTGGCAGTGTGCATGTCTTTGTTGATGGTGTCCACCCATCTTTCCTTTGGCCTTTGTCCATGTGGTCGCCATCCTGAAATCTCCAAATGCAGCGCTGGAGTATCTATCATCTGTCTGTCTATCTAGCTAGCTAGCTACGCTAGCTATCTAGCTATCCATCCATCCATTCCTCCAGCTATGTATGTATATATCTAACTTTCTATCTAGCCATCCCTCCATCTATCTATTCATCCATACATTCTTTCATCCATCTATCCATCTATCTATCCATCCTTCTTCTTTCTAAGCTATTTTCCCAATGGAGGGGTCAGCATTATGACTGTTGTTTCCACAGGGCTTTGTTTTGGGCCTCCTCAGGTCTACCCATCTTTCCTTTGGCCTTTGTCCACATGGTCGCCATCCTGAAATCTCCAAATGCAGCGCTGGAGTATCTGTCATCTGTCTGTCTATCTATCTAGCTATCTATCCATCCATCCATCCATCCATCATTCCTCTATCTATGTATGTATCTATCTAACTTTCTATCGATCCATCCCTCCATCTCTCTATTCATCCATACATTCTTCCATTCATCTTTCCATCTATTCATCCACCCTTCTTCTTTCTAAGCTATTTTCCCAATGGAGGGGTCAGCATTATGACTGTTGTTTCCACAGGGCTTTGTTTTGGGCCTCCTCAGGTCCCAGGTTGGCAGCACACGTGTCTTTGTTGATTGTGCCCATCCATCTTTCCTGTGGCCTTTGTCCACTTGTGGTCGCCATCCTGAAATCTCCAAATGCAGATGAGGGGAAAGTGCCAGCAGTTGCAGAGACAGAGGGAAAGTCTGTTTTTCTTGGGAATCGGCCTTCAGGGCCTTCTGCAGGTTCAGATGGAAAGTTTTCCCGTGATATCAGATTAGGCCTCTGCACAGAGGGAGTCAAGGATAAATTAATTAGGCATTCAGAAAGACCCGGGTCTCAAAGGCATGATCTCACGGCTTCTTGATCAGGCCTGAGTTTAAATTAAGTTATATTTACTTGTGTCTTCAGGGAAGACAACATTGCCATAGAATCAAGTTTCTGTTTCAGCTGTCCTGCTCATAAATCAAGTCTCTCGTTTTGCCTATGTTCCTAATGAATTTTTGTCTTGGAAGAGTTTTTGCTTTCATGCTTATGGATTTATGTCTATGTTTTTGACTTCCTGGATTTCATGTGGCTTGCTATTTTGGACTATTGATCTTTTGTATATATGAACTACTGCTATTTCTTTTCTACTTTTCTTTTTGGGAAAAGCCACCCCCCATTTTTTGTACAGGCTTTGTAAATAAACTGCTGAAGTTAGTGACTCCTGGACTCCGTGTGGTGTTGGGTAAAAGGTGTCCCATGCCTAGAGTGCAACAGTTTATATTTCACCTTTTCTTCAGGATTGAAAGTCAAAGCTTGAATGTCTAACCATGCTTGATTCCTAGCCTTGGCTGGTAAAGATTTCCTAATGATTTTGAGCATTTCCCACTTGGTGATTGTCGTCCTCTTCCTCTTCTTCCTTGTTACCCCCCTCCTCACCTTTATTTATGCAAGAAAAAAGGCCTCCCGTAAAGCTCTCGCGAGGGGTCTCCTGTGGCATTTCCGATCTCCGAGTTGTGCTTTATTGCGATTGCACTTGAAATGCTTCTGTTTTTGTTTCTCTTCTTTTGAAGCGATAATGGAGTATTGACAGAATGGAAGACTTTTTATAGGCAATCTCTACCTGGAGGCAGATAAAGGAGGAGCACCCCTTCCTCCTCCCCTCTCTCCCCCTCCTTCCTGCCTTCCTTCCTTCCTTCGTTCTTTTATTATTATTTAAGACAGGCTTCTTGTTTTATCAGTATTCAATCTTGTATCGTCATCTGAAATAAAGATATTTGGGTTTCGCGAGATTGGGATGCTGCAGAGGATGTTCTGTCAGGAACATCTGTCAAACTTATGAATGTTAAAAGTGTTCAAGAAATGGCTTACATTTGTGAATGTATAAATTAGCTTGTTACAGCCCGGAGTGGCAATGTTTTCAATTTCAGATAGCGGGGTGGGAATAGGCCTTTTCCCCTCCCGTTCTGGAAGAATCCTGGAATGCAGCCCGTAATTGTTTGCTTAGAGAAACGATTCACGTAAAATCAGAGCAGGGGGGGGGGGGATTGCCAGAGAGTGTGAATAAAAGTTTGTGTCAGAAAGTGATTACAGACCGTTGGGGGAAAGGGCTGCGCTTGGCATGCAAAACACCTGGCTTCCGTTCTCTCTTGTCTTTGCCTTAAGACATCGGCCAGGCAATCAAAGGCGGTGCGGAGCAAAAGACGCTGGCCTTCTTGGATGAAAAGAAAACTCATAAAGCGCCAACTAGAATTCTTCGTTGGAAGGCCAGTTGAGTATTCCAAATGCTTGGGGCCAGACATATTTTGGATTTTGCAATATCTGCATTGGCCCATGCAATCGATGGAATCACAGAGGTTATAGGCAGAAGACCTTTGCAAAAGTGAAAAACTAAGAATTAGCAAACCCATTTTTGTACCTGAGGAAACACCTCACTGGGTTCTCCAGCATGACTCTATGGCCAACTTGCAATGGAAATTAATCACGTTATTGCAATGGAGGACCTTGGAGTCGACTCTATGACCAAGGATGTTAACTATGGAATTGCAATGAAGGACCTGGGAGTTGGCTTTATGGCTGACTTCCAATGGAAATGAACCATGGAATTGCAATGGAGGACCTAGAATTTGCCACAGAATCATTGTCTCTCGGCGTCTCTAGGTCCTCAAATATGATTCTGTGCTCAACTTCTGGTGGAAACTGACTCTAGAAGCACAATGAAGGTTCTAGAAATTCCTAGATACAGGACCTCCAGATATGGAGGGCTGGCTGTATTTTTCTTCATCTTTTCACTTCAAGAACCTTTTCCCTTATTTGAAGGCAAGCATCAGTTTCTTAAAAGTGATGGCGATCCAAGCAAGGCTTTGGAGCCCAACTGATGGTTGACCCACGTAGTGTCAAAAGATTTTGCATGACCTCTGAGACTAACTGAGAGAAAGGTGTTAGAAGCATGATTTCATTGACTTCCTTCAACTTCATTAGATGTACAGTATCTGATGAAGTCATCTGTGAAAACGTATACCTCCAACTTCGTTCTTTCGGTTAGTCTCAAAGACATTGCAAGAACCCTTTGCATTCTGATATTCCAGACTCATGTGGCAATGTCTTTGAATAGCGTCAGAGGTTTGCCAGAAACTCACTCTACCTCTTGCTTGCGTCTTCATGAGCCGGTTGGGTCCCAGCGGCTCTGAGTCATATCCCAGGCCCTCTCGGCAGCATCTATATCTGGCTGGGGATGTGCTATAACGAACTATTTTTGGATGCAAGATCAAGGATTGACCTGCAGTGGTTTGTGCTAATGGGAAGCATCTTTGGCCCAAGAGACTGGGTGTGTCGTCGTGAGTGCTCTTGGCTTTGTAAAACCAAGACTTCTGCAGAAGTCTAAGAACGTTAGTCAACAAATCAACCCAGGGTTGACTTATCCATGGGTCAGTGTGAGTATTTTCCCTTCACTTTGATGAAAAATTTAGCATCTGCTTCTCTAAGTAGAGTAGCAAAAGCTTAGTCCATCCCAGGACAACCTAAAACGAGCCCTGATTCCGCTACTTGCACCATCATGGTGGTGCTTCTGGCCTTTTTTAATGCTTCCTTGATGGGGAAATGATGGTCAGAACTATGGCTCTCTGAAATTGCATTTCTCTTTTCCCTACTGCTTTCCCAAGGGTAACATCAAAAACAATAATTTTGTCCCCAAAATCTGACCTTGACTTATACATGAGGCCAACTTATACATGAACATATTTGGTCTATCTTAGCTGCTCTTGTTCTACCAGTGTCCCTCTTCTTCCCTCTCTGGCTGCCTAAATATTCATTGAAATAGGTAATTTATTTCTAGATCATGTTTAATCTTCTGCTCTGATGTGATCTACAGAACTGTATCAGTCCCAGGAAAACCTGGACGGTCTTCTGTCTTCAGGGGGTTCCTTAAAACTTGTGGACACAAGTGGTCCTCTTTTAAGTCGCATCTTCACCAGAGAATTTGTGGTGTTCCAGCCTAGTAGTATGGTGCCCCAGCCTAATGGTGTGGTGCCCCAGCCTAGTGGTCCAAGCCAGGTACCAGTGGTGCCAGTCGATCAGGGCCAGAATGAGGAGGATGAATGGCCTGAGGTGGACACTTCCGTAGATGCAGATCTATCGTGGGATAATGACTGGTTGCATGGGTATTGGCCCGAGGAAGGGGTTAATGAAGATTCTATGGAAGTAAGTTTCGAGACTGCCAGCGAGAATTCCAGTAACCTTGAATCTCACGGGAACCCTTCTCCCTTGCCAGCTGAGGCCTCAGGAATTAGGGAGGATGTGCTTTCTCACCAAGATATGAGTCCACCTGGCCCGGCTAACGAGCTGGCGGGTTTTGATAGAAGAGCTAATATTAGATCTACGAGAAAGGATTGGCATTTGAGACGGGGAATTCAGTGGTCTCACAGAAAATAGATTCCTTTTAAGACTGGCTTGGGGGAGATTTCGGCAGACCCGAAGCTACGTTTGGAATGAACATTCCTTGGTCCAAGCCTCCAAGTTCAAGTGACTGCAGGAGCGGCTTGCCCTGCTGAATCAAGTATCCTGTTTGCCCGTGGTTTTTTGTTGGGCTTTGGACTCTAGTTTCATGCTGTGGCCGCAGGAGCGGACTGCCTTGTTTTCGGATTGCTTTCCTTAGGATCTACTCCGTTTTGAGAACTTTTCCAGAATTACCTTGGGACTTACTTTTTGCCTTATTCCTTTACCTTTTTGGACTATTCTATTCTAAATAAAAGTAATTTACAGAGCTTGCCTGTGTGTGTGATCTAGGGGGGTATGTTCCAGTTCTGAGACGCAGCAGAGTTAATGCAGTTTGATGCCATTTTGAGTCTCATGGCTCACTGCTATGGCTTCTTTGGCAGAGAAGGCCTTGTAAAACTACAACTCCCATTATTCCCTAGCAGCGAGCCATGGCACTTAAAGGAAGTCCAAAGTGCATTAATTCTATAGCGTCAGTGCACTTTATAAAGTGGTGTTGGGCAAGATACCTTTGTGGGGTGCAAGGAGGGGGTCTTGTTGTTGTGGTTGTTGTAGTTTTCATATTTTTATTTGGTTACGTAAGAAAAATATACCATTTCCCCTTGTAAAGGAGGTGGTCTTTAGACATAGAGGCATCTCCATTGATTTTTCCCATCTCATTTTGTATTCCTTTCCCACTAAAAGCTGACAGCTTCGCCTGGGTGTTTATAGATGTTAGTAGCAGCGTCTTTGCATACTATTGCAAAGGTAAATGGGCAACAAGGACAACTTTTCCCTTCACTCCTTTCATCCCTTCCTCCTTGGGTTGAAAAATGGGTTTTGGAAGACAGTATGCCCAGGATGTGCATTTGTCTTTCTTGAGCGAGTAAGAAAACCACACATGTGGCTACACACACACATCTCTGTTATCCTTTTATACTTTCCCTAACCTTGTAAACATTGGTGGGGCA
The DNA here is from genome assembly GCA_030556195.1 of Anolis apletophallus. NCBI lineage: Eukaryota > Metazoa > Chordata > Lepidosauria > Squamata > Anolidae > Anolis > Anolis apletophallus. The sequence continues at coordinate 14,349,265 of JARBWK010000013.1, forward strand.
GTTATGAATAACAAAGCCTGCGTTGCCGCCGTTATCAAAGGACACGAACTTGTCATCCGCTATAAAACATCTTACTCTCCTTCCCGCTAGGCTTTAAAAAGCCAAAGAATGCAAAGTTGTGGTCCTCTCCGATTCCACCCCGAGTGCCCCCTTTTCGGTCCTTCCCGGTCGGGCCGCGGGCGTCCTCCGTGGCAAATCTCTTCTTGTTGTGTGTGTTTTTCTCGAGGTTTGTGACAGATAAGATCCGTATTGATTCTGGAATATCTACTGGCTGTAACCTTTGAAAGGGCAGACGATGCAGCGCCGTAGAATATTATCTATCAATATCAGAGAAAGAGAAAGACGGGGATGACACCTCATCACAACACGGCCGAGGGGGTCATAAATCTGAGCTTGATATGGCTTGATGCTGGTAATGGATAATTGCGGCGGAGAAAAAGATGGGGATTAATGTCGATCGGGTTGGGCAGCGCTCAGGAGAAGCGGGGTGGGAAGCCATGATGGGAGGGAGAAGGAAAGCGTTGCAAGGAGAACACAACAGGAATGGAGCCCAAATAACACACACACACTATGAATCTAAGCGTTCGGTAAACAGGGAAGACACCTATTGGAATACATTCTGTTGTAGGGAGACAGACCTTCACACCTTCCAGCCTCATACACAAAAACTAGAGTTGGTCATGTGTGGAGCTTTGAGAGATGGAGGAGATTGTCACACGAGACTGAGATTATCACACAACACCGTTAAGGCACTGCTATTCAACTTCAAATCCCGTGGCTGAGATTTGAGTTTAGCGAGGTCCTGAGATTTGCAGTTTAGTGAGGGATATTCTAAAGGAGTCCGTTAAAGTGGAATAACAGTTTTTTCACAAAGTCATGTGATAATCTCCTAGGGTTCATTCTCTGCCATGGAAGCCAACTGGATGACCTTGGGCAAGTCCCAAGGTGCATCTGCATTGTAGAGTTAATACAGTTTAGCACCACTTTAAAACCAAGGCTCAAGACTATAAAACCATGGTGGCTGCAGTTTTGCATGGTCTTAAACCTTCTCTGCCCAAAGGAGCTGTGGTCTCACCAAACTACAACTCCCAGGAGTCCAAGTGTTGTCGAACTGCATTAATTCTGCAGTATCCGAGTTCCCTTGCTCTCTCAGGTTCAGAGGAAGGTACTGGTAGCAAATATTAAGGCGATTGTAGACAAGAACTAGTAATTTAACCATTTTCCTCTACTACCCTATGAAAAACTGCAGCATGGGATATAGAGCTACCCAAATAAATGAACAATTTATATGAAGAAATGTTTGAGCAGAAAAGCGGCACTTCATTTCTGTTTACAAGCCATGTTTTATCTAGCTCAGTGTTTCCCAACCGCTGTGACGCGGCACAGTAGTGTGCCATGACGGACATCCTGCTGTGCCGCGAGAAAAGCTCTCTGCCCCCCTTCCTCCCCCCCCCCCTCCTGCCGAACTTCTGCTGCTTCGGGGAGGAGGAGGAAGGGCCGGGCAGCGGCGAAGAAAAAGAAGGGACCGGGGCGCCGCCTCCTTCGGCCATTTCCCCAGCCAGCCTCTAATCTGCCATGACTCCCGCCCCTCGTTCTCTGAAGCCCCGCGGAGGAGCCCCGCCCACTGAAGCCCATCCACCGCTCATGCTCTTCCTCCTCTGCGCAGCTTCAGCGAACAAGGGGCGGGAGTCATGGCGGATAGCGGCGCCGGGGGCCATGACTCCCACCCCTCGCTCGCACTGTCCCCTCAAGGCTGGAAAAGCTGTGGGAGAGCTGAAGCCAGGGGGAGGGGCATGGCACGGCCTGGCTCCGCCCCCTCCCCAGACTTCAGCTCTCCCACAGCTTCTCCAGCCTTGAGGAGACAGTACCAAGCCAGCATTGTGCTGGCTCTGCCATCGCTGGCTTGGCATTGCCCCCTCAAGGCTGGAGAAGCTGTGGGAGAGCTTAAGCCGGAGTGAGGGGGCGGGACATGGCACGGCAGGGCTCCTCCCTCTCCCCCGGCTTCGGCACTCCCAGCAGCTGCTCTCAGCAGGCCACCATACCCCAGCCATTCTTTACTGTGTTAGAGTGTTTTTGTGTCATTTTGGTTGGTGGTGTGCCCCTGGATATTTTTAATGTTAAAAGTGTGCCGCAGCTCAAAAAAGGTTGGGAAACACTGCTCTAGCTGAATCGTGCTTTCTGCACAGAAAGTGGCCCGTCTTTGTGGTGCTTAGGAGGGCCCTGGCTGAAAATGGGGGGGGGGATTGCAGAACATTACATTTCTTTACAGGAAAAAATAGGCATTTTGTTCTGCAGGTGGGCAGCAAAGATTTCCATTCATCCAGGGTTGTTGTTGTCATAGTTTCTAAACCCTCAGCATGGTGCCATTTGACCATGTCCTTTGTGGACCAAACCAAGTCCCATTTTCTATAGTGGTAACAATACCTTAAACCTGGTGTGTCTCCTGTCATTGTGTTTTTTGGAACACATCTAAACATAAAAGCTTCCAGAGGGTTCCTTCGACTGTCTCCTTGGAGACAGAAGAGGCAGCAGATGCTGAAGGAACGCTCTCTAAACATTCACTTGATGCAGTACGTTTTTCGTCACTCTGGCTGCTCCTCGGCTTGCTTGACTTTAGGGAGGCAGAATGAGGTTTTGGCTTGGAAAGAACCTGCGACGAAAGATGGAAAGTGGGGGAAGCGAGGATTGGCGGATAGCTTTGTTGGTGCAACACAAAGTTGCATAATGCTCAACAGACACCAAATCACAACCATGGAGAGGTGTTACTTGGGGCGCCATTCAGAAAATAGCGTTGGATAGACCACATCGCTTTTAGTTTCTTAATACCGTTATCACCTTTTCCTATGGGTGAGCAGTTGGCAGCTGCTAAATAGTTATCTCAAAAAGAAAAACCTGAGCGGATGAAGAGAAAACTGGTGCCATTTTTGGAATCAGCAGGTCAAGTATACTCAGATACAGGTCTAACGTTTGAGGCACCAAGATGTGTGTTGGCCTGTGTAATTTATTTATTTGAGTGGTACCCAAAGCAGCAAAGGAAGGAAGGAAGGAAGGACGGACGGACGGACAGACCCTTAGATATCAAAGAAGTAGCTGAGTGAGGTTCTTGGAGCATATAAAAGAGGAAGACAAGGGAGAAGAAAAGAAGAATGACAAAATAGAGCTTTTGTTTTATAATTCTGATTTTAATACTTGTCTGTTTTCCTGCTGTATCTTTATGTAAATCGCCCGGAGCATCTGGGATGGAGGGCGATTAACAAATATTAAATTGAATGAATGAATGAATGAATGAGGAAGGAAGGACCTTTTGCTATCATCAAAGTGGCAGATTTCTCTTGGAGCATAAAAAGGAGAAAGGCAGGGGAGGAAAAAGAGAGAAAGGAAAGAAAGATGGCGGCACCTCTAAGGCTCCTTCCACAAAGCTCAATAAAATCCCACATTTTGAACTGGAATATATGGTGGTGTGGACTCAGATAACCCAGTTCAAAGCAGATATTGTGTGGGATTTTCTGCCTTTTTATCCTGGGTTATATGGCTATGTGGAAGGACCCTATGGCCTCATCTACGCTGCCATATAGTCCAGTTTGAACTATATTATCAGGTCAATGTAGACTCATGCAGTTTAACTGATTGTGGAGCTGAGATTTGTATTTTGTAGTTTTTAACTGTTAATTTCATATGTTTTATATGACTGTTTTTATTTTGTGATGTATTGTATATGGGCACTTGTTGCCGCTTGTTCACTGCCTCGAGTCACCTTCGGGCTGAGAGAGGCGGTATAGAAGCATGGCAAATAAATAAACTGCATTGAACTGAATTGTATGAGTCTGTGCGGATAAGGCCTCAGACTAAGGACTTCATCCCACCCAGTAAAATTAGCAATTCTACACATTTGTTGCACCTCAGAACTCGGACAGCCCCCCTAGATCGCGCACACACAGGCAGCTGCAATAAATGTTCTTTTATTTAGAATAAAGGTAAAGAATAGTCCAAAGAGGTAAGAATAAAGCAATCCAAATAGAGTTCAGCTTAGTCCTTGAATTATAATCCAAGCGGATGAAATCCCAAAGAAGCAAAGTTCCAAAGCAAGACAAACACTCTGCGGTCAAACGTGGCCCTTGAGTCTGGCTGCAACTGCGGTCGCTGGAAACAGAGTCCAAACCGCCCCAGCGGTTAGCATGAACTTGGAGACTGGAACGAGAGACGTGATCAAGCTAAACGTGGCTTCAGATCTGACGAGAGCTTTCCCAAGCCGGATTGATATAGGAATCTAACTCTTGTCCGTCCACTGCACCCCCTTTCTCCAATCTTTCCTAGAAGCCGAGATACTGTCCCTCCTGTTGAATTCCATCTCATTAGCGGGCCCAGCTGCATCACTATCAGAGTGAGAACCAGGAAACTCCCCATCTCCCATCTCACCATCTGGAAAGGGAGTAGCCACTCTTTCTTGAGACCCAAGGCCGCTTGGCCTTTCATATTCATCTGAATCCATTTCCATGGAATCTTCACTAAACTCATCTGCAGTCCCATATTCCTCCAGCCATGTGTTATCGCATTGCAGGCTCTCGTCTGTAGAGTCGAATGCATCAGGCCACCCATCATCCTCTATCTCCCCCGGGCCAACTGGTGCCTGGCCCAGAGCCCCCAGGGTTTGCCCAAGTCCACCAGGCTGGAACCCTACAACATTTAAGAAAGGGAAACCCACTGTGCCCCTCATAGGACACAAGCTTCAACCGCAGGATTGAGGTATTTTGCCATTTCTAAAGTGTTGGTTTCCCCAACAATTCCTAAGCCGGTTGGGAATGACTTATTTTTAGATTCCCTGTGGAGAGATAGGCCAAAATGGCCAATTTCCGCATGTGATGTTAATCCCTGTTGCCCGCTTGTAAGTAACATGATGACGCAGTGTGTGGGAGGAGCCAAAATGCCAATTTCCCCCTTTTTAAACCCCTTCAAACGTTTGCCAATGCAGAGAAAGATCACGGCTAATTTAATACAAAGTTTCTTAAAAAGATAAATAAACAAAATCCTGAAGGGACAATGGGAGGAACCAAATCTCTATTGTGTGATGACAAACCAAAGGCATACATCCTAAAGAGACCAAAGAAGAGGAGAAGGTGTGATGGGGGAAATCATTTGTTTAATTTCCAGATGGGGTGTTGTGAAGTTTAAGGGAAAACCAACAATCTCAAATGCTTGACTTATCCCATGGGATGAAGTCCTTAGTGCAGTATTTTTCAACCTTTTTTGAGCCGCGGCACATTTTTTACATTTACAAAATGACATAAAATGACACTCTAACACAGTAATACATATAGTTAATATGTGTTTAAATCTATTTATACACTCAGTGTGAAACCTGGGCCTGTTTCGATGAACACAACATAGATATCCTGGCAGGAATGGCAGAAAGACACACACGAAGGTCTTGCTCAACAGCTGGGAGTTATAGTTCACTCGCAATCAAAGAGCATTCTGAACTCCACCAATAATGGAATGGAATCAAACTTCCCACACAGAACTACCATAACCAAGAGAAAATACTATAAGAGTTTGGTGGGCATTGATCTTGAGATTTGGAGTTGTAGTTCACCTATATCCAGAGAGCACTGTGGAGGGAAGGGAGGAAGACGTGGGGCAAGTCTGCGCAGTAGCGCACGCACGGATCACCTTTTCCTCCCTCCCCTGTCCCGCAGAAGCGGCAGCGTGAGCAAAACAAGGCAAAGCGAGCAGAGCGAGGCTGGGAAGAAGGGAGCCCGAGTGGAGAAGAAAAAGTGTTCAGCAGGAGGGAGGAGAAGGGGTATTGGAGGTTCCAATTTCCCACGGCACACCTGATGATCACTTACGGCACACTAGTGTGCCACGGCACACTGGTTGGGAAACACTGCCTTAGTGATTCTGGAGCGGGAGAGGAAGGCATGAGTGGTCTGGCACTAGAACTGAATGGAACTGCAGAGGTTGTCTCGGATTTACCTTTGGTTGCCCTTCTTAATTTCTTTCTTTGGTTGATCGGAGCTCCCCATGTTGGCACCATCATGAGCAGAAGGCTGGTTCTGGTGATTCGGAGCCCTCAGAATGGTCCTGAAGAAAGTCTTACTAAAAACAATGCCACCTGTTTTTCTTTCAAGAGCTCCAGATTTGAGCCATGCCCGTGGACTTTGATGCTGCTGCTGCTTAACAGGCTGGATTTTATGGAAATGATCCCTTATCGTTTTTATGTTTTGCATTCTCCCAAGAGGGTCGTGCAAGCTCTGCCGTGATGTTATAAATTCTTGCATAATAAGCAGAGCCCAGGCTGACTTTTCTGTGGAAACCTTGGACGTTGAGGCTGGGGCGTCTTGCAAGAGCTTTCAAATGGCCCCGAAGCCATTTTAAGCGGCGCCGCAATTACCGCCAGCTCTTACGCTTAACGGCGGTTCACTTTTCGTGGGAATTTCAGCGGAGTTGAGTTAAATTTGCAAGTGAAGAACTGACGGGGAAATAAGTGCCCCGTTTGTCACATCAAGTCCCTTTAAAATGAGACGACTGTGGAGGAGTTTGGGATTAGTGGTACCCATTAAATATGAACATGCAAGGTGAACTTTGAGAGAGTAGGTTTTGTGTGGAGCCCCCATTTCTGAGGCACAACAACAATGTCTTCTCCCTTATTTTCTTCTCTTCGCCTCTCCCAAGACTTCATGATTTGCATTGAATCTATTTAACTATGGGTTCCTTTGGGGCAAAAACCTGTTCTGTGAGCACCAAGGAAGCCATGTGGCATGGCAGCAGATTGGAGTAGATTTGAGAACAACACAAGAGCTGGAAGTCCCAAAACCTGGGCTTCCAAGTCCATTTTGCTGGCTTCTGCTCTGTTCCATCCCCCACTGTGAAGAGTCTCGGTGTTATCCTGGATTCCAAAATGATGATGGAAGCCCAGATTGCCTCCACTAGTAAAAGGGCCTTCTCTCATCTATGCCAAGCGAGGCAGTTGGCGCCTTATTTACCAACAGAGGCGCTGGCTACGGTAATCCATGCCACGGTTACATCGAGGCTGGATTACTGCAATGCTTTGTATGTGGGCTTACCTCGAGCAGCAATTCGCAAGATCCAAATTGCGCAAAATGCAGCTGCTAGACTCCTCACAAAAACATCAATGAGGTGCCATATAACGCCGTCTCTGCAGCGCTTGCATTGGCTGCCGGTTGAACACCCTGGTCCTAGCATTCAAGGCCTTTCGAGGTCAGGGTCCTTCATATCTAAGAGACCATTTAATGCCACTCCACCACCAGAGACTGCCACGGTCAGCTCATGAGAATCTCTTCTATGTCCCTGGCCCTAGAGAGGTTCGTTTGGAGTCCACAAGATACTTCAGAGATCCTTCTCCATTGTAGCCCCAGTCTTGTGGAACTCCCTACCGCCAGACCAAAGAGCCACTCCTGATATTCATACATTTTTAGGGGCACTTAAGATATGGCTTTTCAGAAGAGCATATGATTGTTAGTAACAAGCGGCAACTATGTAACCTGTTTATTTTAATTGTGTAAGTCGCCCAGAGCACCTTTGGTGGAGGGCAACTCATAAGAAAAAAAATTAGTTAGTTAGTTAGTCTTCTCCCTTATTTTGTTCTCTTCGCCTCTCCCAAAACTTCATGATTTGAATTGAATCTATTTAACTATTTATTATTTATTGATTTATTTCCGGCATTTTACCCCGCTCTTCTCAACCCCCGAAGGGGGACTCAGAGCGGCTTACAAACAGACACAATTCGATGCCCACAGTAAAATACAGTTAAAAAAAAAACAAGAACATTCAATATTAAAATACATTAAAATACCATTACATTAAACATCATACACATTCATTTAACTTAAAAACAGTGTTCCGTCCGTAAAAAGCATTGAGCCCTATTCATCAACTTTCCATTAAAATCCAATCTAAAATGCTGCTATGTGCTAGTGTGCAAACGCCTGGTCCCATAGCCAGGATTTTACTTTTTTCCTGAATGTCAGGAGGGATAGAGTTGATCGTATGTCGCTGGGAAGCGCATTCCACAGATGGGGAGCCACCACCGAGAAGGCCCTCTCCCTCGTCCCCACCAACCGCACCTGAGAAGTTGGCGGGAGCAAGAGCAGGGCCTCCCCGGAAAATCTTAAATTATGAGGTGGGACGTAGCAGCTGATCCGTTCGGACAAGTAAGCTGGGCCAGAACCATATAGAGCTTTAAAGGTCAAAACCAGTACTTTGAATTGAGCTCGGAAGTGGTCAGGTAGCCAGTGGAGCTGACACAACAGGGGGTAATCTGGCTGCCACCCATTGGACTAGTTGTAATTTCCGAGCTGCCTTCAAAGGCAGCCCCACGTAGAGTGCGTTGCAGTAATCTATTCAGGATGTGACCAGAGCGTGGACCACCGTAGCCAGATCAGACTTCCCAAGGTACGGGCGCAGCTGGCGCACGAGTCTTAGCTGTGCAAAAGCTCCCCTGGCCACCGCCGAGACCTGGGGTTCCAGGCTCAGCAATGAATCCAGGATCACTCCCAAGCTGCGAACCTGCATCTTCAAGGGGAGTGTAACTATGGGTTCCTTTAACTATGGGTTCCTTTGGGGCAAAAAACCTGTTCTGTGAGCACCAAGGAAGCCACGTGGAATGGCAGCAGATTGGAGTAGATTTGAGAACAACACAAGAGTCCCAAAACCTGGGCTTCCAAGTCCATTTTGCTGGCTTCTGCTCTGTTCTCCTGGGTTTATTTACTCCATAAAGCCTCAGCTCAGATCTGCTTTGCTTTCATCTGTCTAGAAGTGCTCTTATTATAGTGTCACCTGGACAGGTTGCATCCCTCCGCGGCCTGTCCTTGTCTAGCTGCAATAACCATGATTATATTTCCCATTGAAGCGGGGATCAGAGGTACGTGGCACATTCAAGGCTACCAGATGTATTATTTATTCGGCTCTGCTTAGTTTAAATGCACAGGTGAGGCTGTGGGTAATCTGGAAGGTGTTTGATGAGGCAAACACTTGTAGAGATCTATCGTTTTGGTAGAAGTCAAAGCAACCACGACTATGTTTTATCGGCCAATTGGCTCATGTCAAAGAAATGGAGTTGCTGTCTCTATGCAATTGATTTGTGGCTGGGCTGATAGACTGGGATGGATAGGTTCCCATTAGCGGCTCTTGAACAAAGACGCAGGAGACAGGTGAGTATCATAGAATCACGGAATCGATGAGTTGAAAGAGACCCCCAAGGGCTATCCAATCCAACAAAACCCAGTCAAATCCCCTCCCAACAGATGGCCATCCTGCTTCTGCTTAAAAACCTACAGAGTCTGGCTCCACCAGACTCTTAGGCAGAGTACTCTATGGTTGAAAAGCTCTGACCAATCATGAAGTTGTTCTCAGCATTTATGTGGAACCAATTTTCCTACCATTTGAAGCCATGGCTCCATTGAATCCTAGTCTCTGGAACAGCAGAAAACAAGCTTTCCCCTTTCTCCTCAGTGTGACCTCCTTTCCAGTATTTAAACATGGCTCTCGTGTCCCTTCTCGGTCTTCTTTTCTCCAGACTTAACACACTCACCATTTCTCGTAGGGCTCGTTTCCCATACTTTTGATCATTTTTGTGACCTTTCTCTGGGCCCATCCAGCTTAGAGTCAATAACTTTGCCCAGAACTGGGCCCAGGTTCATTCTAGGTCAGAAGCAGAATACAGTGGTTCTGTGACTTCTCTCAATCTAGAGCAGGGCTGCCCAGGAAGTCGATCGCGATCGACCAGTCAATCCCGGGACCGAAGGAGGTCGATCCCAGCTGGATGGGGCGCTTCTCAGAGGGGGGGAGAGCAGGCCACACCAAGCCCGCCCCTCCCTGGTTTCAGCACTCCCAGCAGCTTCTCCAGGCTTGAGGAGGGCAGGGCCAAGCCAGCCTTGTGCTAGCTATGCCACCACTGGCTTGGCATTGCTATCCTCAAGCCTGAGAAGCTGCTGGGAGCTCCAAAGCCAGAGGGGAGGGGGGGGCTTGGCGTGGCCTGGCTCCGCCCCCTCTGGCTTCAGCTCTACCAGCAGCTTCTCCAGGCTTGAGGAGGGCAATGCCAAGCCAGTGGTGGCATAGCTATCACAAGGCTGGCTTGGCACTGCCCTCCTCAAGCCTGGAGAAACTGCTGGTAGAGCCAGTCAGGGGGGTGGGGCAGGCTGCGCCAAGCCCCACCCCCCGCTGGCTTTACCAGAAGTTTCTCCAGGCTTGAGGAGGGCAGTGCCAAGCCAGCCTTGTGATAGCTATGCCACCACTCGCTAGGCACTGCCCTCCTCAAGCCTGGTGAAGCTGCTGGTAGAGCAGAAGTCAGAGGGGCGGAGCCAGGCCAGGCCAAGCCTTGCCCCAAGCCCCACCCCTCCCCTCTCCAGGCTTGAGGAAGTAGGTAGATCTTTCTGACTTGGTTTTATTACAAGTAGCTCGCATGCTGAAAAAGTATGGGCACCCCTGATCTAGACTCTAGAGAAGGAGGAAGAGGAGGAGGGAAGCAGAGCCTCTCATTAGGATTTGTGGAACCCCAGGAGCTTTAAGAACCGCTGATCTAGACACTAGACTCTTATCGATGTGCCCAGGATCGTATCTAGTTGGTGCATAGAGGTGTGCAGCCACCACTTCCTCATACTTTTGAGCCCTGGGACCCTGAACATCCTGCAGCCGCCCATTCCATTGCGACTCGGGTCAGCCCTTGAAGTCAATTTGAGCTTCCTCTGTCAAGGCCTTCCTATCGTAGTGCCTTCCTTGTTTTGCTTTTTTTAATGGTGGCTGATGGAGCAAATAACCCATCACTGCCAACTCGCACGTCTGCATCACTGAAACCTAATTTTCGGGTTAGAAATTGCCCCTTCGCCTAATAATCCAAACCCACTTGGCTTCTTCATGAGAAATGTGAGTAATTTTCACCTTGCGGTATTATTCTGCATGATTATTATCATCTGTTTACAGCTGTCTCAGGGATGAAAGATAGGCTTTCCTGCCTCCTCACAGAAGTGTGCGCTCTCGCTCGCGCTCTCTCTCTTTCTCTTACCTTCTCTCCTTTCGTCTTTGCTTCCAACACAAACACACACCTTTCTAGTAATGTCAATGGATGGTGACATGCTCTCCGCGAGCGTTTCTGATGTGTTGCAAGACAGATCCTTCCTGCGCATCACGTCTGATCTGAGCCTTGCTTTGGAAGGCTCTTGGCATCTCGGGTTGGCAGGAGGGACGAGTTAGGCGATGCGGAAGGAGCCAAATTGCCGTCACGCAGACCGTCGGCCCTAATGAATGCCCTTGAAACAGGTATAGTAAACATGTGAGGCAGGGGCCTCGACATCCTCCGAAGACGACAAAAAAAATCATTGAACTGAACACAACGCCTGCCAACTCTCTTTGAAAACAATGAATCATCCCTCTCCCACCTCAAAGAAAACCTCATACAGCCACAAACGCACCTAGTTTATCCTTGCTGCTTATTAGGGAGCCCTTGATTTATGGCCAAGTCCTGCAGTTGGGCGCCGCACTGCCGCACTCTCTCTTCCTGGTGGTTCATCAAAAGAACTTCCTCTGCCCCTTTTCTTACACTGGGAATCACAGAGTTGGAAGGGACCCCCAGGGGCCATCTAGTCAATTCTCCTTCTGACGGGCAGAAAAAAGCACAATTAAAGCCTCCCCAACAGATGGTCATCCATCCTCTGTTTCCAAGCCTCCAAAGAAGGAACTCCAACTACACTCAAAGGTGGAGAGTTCCATTGTTGGACAGTTCTTCTTATGATCAGGAAGTTCTTTCTAATGTTCAGGTGGGACCTCTTTCCCTGTCATTTGGACCCATGGCTCCATTGAGTCCTAGTATACAGGGCAGCAGAAAGGAAGCTTCTCCCACTTCCTTAAGACACCCTTTCACATATTTATACATGGCTGTCATGTCTCCTCTCAATCTTCTCTTCTGGAGGCTAGACAGACTCCTTAAGATGCTCCTCAGAGGGATTATTCATGGTCTCCAGACCTTTGACCCTTTTAGTTGCCCTCCTCTGGACATCTTCCAACTTAGAGCCAATATCTCCCTTGAATTGCTTTGCCCAGAACTGGACCCAAGGCTATTGTTATTCCAGGTGAGAAGGACTGACCAAAGCAGAAGAAGAGAGAAACACCAGGACTTCCCTTGATCTGGACACTCTGCTCCTTTGATGCAGCCCCAAATCCCATTGTCCACTAAGACTCTGGGTGGGGTGGAGATCCAACTTCCTCCCCTGGATGGCGCGACATTATGTCCGTCCTCAACAGTTAAAAGTCTTGGCATCACTCTGGACTCTCAACTGACGATGGAGACGCAAATCTATGCCGTCAGTAGAGTTGCTTTTTTCCATCTCCGTCAGGCGAGGAAGTTGGCTCCCTACCTCTCCCGTCACAATCTAGCCACAGTGGTCCAAGCCACGGTCATCTCCAGACTGGACTACTGTAATGCACTCTACGTTGCCCTTCCTTTGCTAGTGATCCGGAAACTGAAACTGGTTCAGAATGCGGCAGCTCGATTGCTGGCTGGCGTTCCAACGACCAGCCACATAACACCTGTCCTCCGCGAGCTGCACTGGTTACCAGTAGAATGCCGGATCACTTTCAAAGTGCTGGTACTGACCTTTAAGGCCTTGAACGGTCTGGGGCCAGTGTACCTTGGGGACCGCCTCATCCCATACTGTCCCACTAGGCCACTACGTTCAGAGTCGGGCCAACTCCTGGAGGTTCCCAGCTTCAAAACGTACCATCTAACGGCCACAAGACGGAGGGCGTTCTCAATCATCGCTCCCACTCTGTGGAATGCAATGCCTTCCGGAGTTCATGCCCTCACAGATCTGTTGGCATTCCGGAAGGCGTGCAAAACCCTCATGTTCCGGCAGGCTTTTGGGTACTAAGGCTATGACTCTCAGGCTACTTCGTCTTCTTGTTGTATATAACTTCTGATGAAGTTATCTACATTTGTTATCATCTGCTCGCTGTGTATTTTATTGTGTTTTTATTATGTTTTGCTGTGTTTTATAATGTGCTTTTAAACTTTGAGTCCACTACTTTTAGTCGCCCCGAGCCACGCTGGGAGTGGCGACTCACAAATACGAATAATAAAAATAAAAAATATTAAAAAATAAGATCCTTTTCACATGTAACTTGTAAAAAGACCTGCAAGATTCTTTGTTTTCAATTGCCTGGCTATTTCTATAAAATGCTCTGCTGTGCCAAAAAAATTAATCTGTCCTATGCCCAAAGATATTACTTCTGAATAATGCCAAAAAGGCATTGGCATAATTCAGTTGTTTTCAGAATGAGGTTTTTTAAGGATCCCAAAGCAGTGATTTTTGTAAGGTTGTTGGTTTGTTTATGTATAAGAAGGAATTCCAGATTTATCACCCACAGCGGGTCTAAAGGTTTTGATATCCATGCGGGTCTAAAGGTTTTGATATCCATGTGGCTGCAATGTTGTCCCAGACAAAATACCTGTCTTCTCAATGCTGCAGCATTTGAACCCGTGCAGTCTTGTTCTACAGTCTTGTTAAAGGACTTCAGGAATTCAGAAGTTTTAATAGCTTTGGACATACATTAGAAACGATTAAAGATGTAGCCTTAGAAGAACACAGAGGTTGATGCTGTCTTCAGGGGGGAAAGCGCCTCACCTTCAGACACGCACACTTTGATCTTCATGGTGTGTTTGTGATAATGTTTTAGATGGAGGGTTTTAATTGAAAGACCTACCTGCTTGACGCGACACGGGTAGATTATTTCTGCAGGGGCCGAGAAGAAAACAAACAGCAAGGCTTCTCTTGAGAAGGTGGTCGGCGGCATGTGTTTTTCGACCTTATTCCTTGCTCAGAACTTGTAACTTCAAGAGAAGAAAAGAAGGAAAGAAGGCCTTCATAAAGAGCAGTGAGTCATAGAAAACTGTTTTTCTCTGCTTTCAAGTGCCCTCATCCGGATATTTAGGAGGCTAGAATATGTGTTGTGCAAGAGGTGTAGCGGCATAACTTGAACAGCCCTTATTGCTTCCCATAGAAGACACTTGAGTTGCAAGAAGTTAGTTTGTCCTGCAAGATTGACTCTTATCTCCTGAGCGTGAGTTGTCGTGGCCGTCTTCCAAAACAGACAGGTAGTGAATATTTCCCAAAGCATCAGGAGTGAAATGTGGGGGTGGGTTGCCTTTCATATAGGTCTCACAGATTGAGATTCCACATTGAAGAAACTAAGAAGAGCCCTACTAGAGCTCTGAATTGACTTCTACAGCCCAAGCTCTAGTACTTAATCACACAAGGTCAATAAAGCACAATTACAGTAAGGGAAATGCAACTATGGTTGTCTTGCCATACAACATTTGTGTCTGTCCCATGGTTGCATTGTGCTTCAACAGTCTAAGCTCTAGGATTTTATCACAGGTTGATTAAGCACAGTTACGGAAGGATACAGCCACTATGGGTGGGTCCTATTATATGACGCTGTATCTGTCTCATGGTTGTATTGTGCTTCCCCATTAAAAGCTCTAGGACTTTATCACACGAAGTTGATAAAGTGCAATTATGGTTTTTTATTAAAAACTTTTGTACCCCGACCTTCTCACCTCTATCGAAGGACTCGGTCCGCTTAAATATTGGTTGCCACAAGATAACAGACTAGTTGATAAAAGTCCCTCTTTCCCAATTTCACCATTCTCACAAGACTCCTCCACTTTGAAGCTATCACTCAAAAAATTCTGGGGATGGAGGGCTGGCCCGACTCCGTACCCGATAATTTCCATCGCTGCCTTGAAGCCATCACTGGATGGCTGCAAGCCAATAGGTTGAAGGTGAATCCTGCTAAGATGGAGGTCCTGTGGCTGGGTCGTCCAGGTACGGGAGAGATCCAGCTCCCAACCCTGGATGGGGCAATGCTTCGCCCGTCTCCATATGTAAAAAGTTTGGGAGTCACGCTTGACTCCCAACTGTCGATGGAGAAGCACATCTCCATCGTCAGCGGAGTGGCCTTCCACCACCTCCGGCAGGCGAGGAAGCTGGCTCCCTACCTGTCCCGTCATGACCTAGCCACAGTGGTCCAAGCCACGGTCATCTCAAGATTAGACTACTGTAATGCCCTCTACATCGGCCTTCCCTTGTTGGTGATCCGGAAGCTTAAGCTGGTGCAGAATGCTGCAGCTCGGCTGGTGGCAGGCCTTCCATCTCGCTGCCACATCACGCCTGTTCTGCGCAAACTGCACTGGCTTCCAATTGAGCACCGGATTACCTTCAAGGTGCTGGTTTTGACCTTTAAGGCCTTGAATGGTCTGGGGCCAATGTACCTAAGGGACCGCCTCTCCCAATACAGTCCCCCACGACCACTGCGATCTGAGTCTCTGAACCTCCTTGTGGTACCCAGCTACCAATCCATCCATTTGTCCTCTACGCAGAGGAGGGCTTTCAGTGCCATCGCGCCCATTTTATGGAATGCCCTGCCTTCCACAATCCGCGCACAGACCGATCTGTTAGCCTTCGGTAAGGCTTGTAAAACCCACCTGTTCGTACAGGCATTCGGTCTGTAGACAACACTAGGTTGCTTATTTGTAATGTAGGCCAGAAGTGCCACTTTTAATGTGCATTACCTGTACAATTTTAATGTGTAGACATTGGTCCGTTGCTTTATTGTGTTTTCATGATTTTAAGTAAATGTAAGTCGCCCCGAGCCTATCGGAGGGGGTGACTAACAAATCGAAATAATAAATAAATAAATAAATAATAACATTGGAACGGCGGCAATATTGGCTTCATTGAGGGGCTTTCTCCATCAATAAAAAGAGACAATCCATTCACGATTCAGGTGCAAGGCAGCTATGGGATAGGCACAATGTCATACAAGAAGACCCAACCATCATTGCCTCACCTGGTTGCCTTTTCATGTACAACACAAAGACACTAGCCTCCTTTTGGCGATACTCCCTTTCCTTCTTGATACCTTGGGAAAGTTGCTTTATTTTGCCCCAAGTGCAACTTCCAGAATCCAGCCATCATGGCCAGGGTGCTTCAGGGAGTTGTGGCCTTAAAAGAGTAACTTTCCAAGTTTTTATATACAACAAAAAGACCTTTCTGAGCTTCAAACGCTCCAGAAATCTCCCATGGATGAAGATATTCCTTTCCTCTTTTCCTTCAGCTTCTCCACCTTGAGTAACGGCCATCATGACCATTGGGAGGGGAGACATAAATACGATGTATAGTTGCTTTGCAAAACATGGAAACCAGCTCAGCATTTTTGCTTTTGAAAGCTTCCTCCTGCTATTATTATCATTACTATGCTCTGTTGCATATTGGAAAGGACTTGAACAAGTGAGGCGGGATTCTTCCCTTCTTCTCAGCGTCTGCAAAGGATTTTGGCCGGAAGAGGCTAATGGAAGGCCCCCAGTGTTGATGTTTTCTTGCTGACAGCCCCGTCTTAAATAGTCCCTTTTATTCCCTCGACCACAAACAGATGTCACTAAATTAACTCCATTGAAAGGAAAGGCTTGGTATTGTCAGCACAATTAACACACATTGTCCATTCTTCTCTTTAAAAAATGCCTTGCTTTCTTTTCCTCCTTTAAAAAAAATTGAGCATCTTTTTAGAAATAGTCTTGATAGTTTTCCATCCAGATGTGGGTTGTGCCACTCTTGTACGGCTGTGAACACTCAAAGAAAACTCACAAGAGATTAAAATGGTGTGTGTCTCGTTCCACTTTAGAAGCAATCTGCCCCAACACTAGCTCCTTCTCTATCTCTATTGGTGCATCTGCACTATAGAATTAATGCAGTTCGGCACCACATTAATTGCCATGGCTCCATGCTATGGAATCCTAGGATCTGCAGTTTGGAGAAGCATCACCTCGCTTTGGCAGCTCAAACATTATATGGATCTACACCAGGGCTGGCCAGGAAGTCGATCGCGATCGACCAGTCGATCCCAGGACCGAAGGAGGCCGATCCCAGCCAGATGGGGCGCTTCTCAGAGGGGGCGGAGCCAGGCCACACCAAGCCCCGCCCCCTTCCCGGCTTCGGCACTCCCAGCAGCTTCTCCAGGCTTGTGAATGGCAATGCCAAGCCAGTGGTGGCATAGCTAGCCCAAGGCTAGTTTGGCATTGCCATCAAGCCTGGGAGCTCCAAAGCCAGAGGGAGGGGCAGGGCTTGGCGCGGCCTGGCTCCGCCCCTGGCTTCCGCTCTACCAGCAGCTTCTCCAGGCTTGAGGATGGCAATGCCAAGCCAGCCTTGTGCTAGCTATGTCACCACTGGCTTGGCATTGCCATCCTCAGGCCTGAGAAGCTGCTGGGAGCTCCAAAGCCAGAGGGGAGGGGGCGGGGCTTGGCATGGACTGGCTCCGCCCCCCTCTGGCTTCTGCTCTACCAGCAGCTTCTCCAGGCTTGAGGATGACAATGCCAAGCCAGTGGTGGCATAGCTAACACAAGGCTGGCTTGGCACTGCCATCCTCAAGCCTGGAGAAGGTGCTGGTAGAGCTGAAGCCAGAGAGGGGCGGAGCCATGCCGTGCCAAGCCCCGCCCCCCCTCTCCAGCCTTGAGGAGGTAGGTAGATAATTCTGACTTGGTTTTATTATAAGTAGCTCGCATGCTGATAAAGTGTGGGCACCCCTGCTCTACACTGACCATATAACACAACTCAAACACTATATGAATCATTCTACAGTAATGATATAACTCAGCAAAACCAAAGAGGCCATTGCTAGTCTTTAAATGAAGACCCAGGCTGCTTGCCATAAGGAAGGGCAGCTGTGCGGGGGAAACTGAGAACACAGCATTCTGGGAAATGTAGTTTGGGAAGGTGAGGCCCCCTGTGGCAGAGAATGCAAAAGATTACATTTCCCAGGATGCAGTGCTCAGCATCTGAAAGCCACAATGAGGGCTGCAGCCAGCCATTTAGAGTCAGTCTAATAATAATTTAAAAAATGAATCTGCAAAGAGGACAAAAGTAAGTAAGTAATAGTATAAATCTGTGCTAAGTTGAAGTTCTGTGGTTAATTGTGTGTCTAAACTTTTAAAAATCCCCAAAAATCAGTAGATGTGTGAATCTTTCCCAAACTTCTGGGAATAGATGCCCTGGTTATCTTGTGTATTGTATATAAAATCCAAGTAGATCGCTCGTATAGGGTTTTTAAAAATTGTTTGTACAAAATTCAAAACTTTCCCAAAAATTAGTGGATGAGTGTAACGTTCTGAAATTTGGTGGGCTAACAGTGGAAAATGTGTAGTACGATTATAGCAAGTTTCATCACAATAGCTGTACAACGGAGGGAGGAATGAGCCCCAGAAGTTTCCCCACTTGCTCAATTACAGAATGGAAAATGTAACAAAATTTCATTATTCTTGTTATAGTCACAAAACTTTCACTAATGATACTTTAGAAACACTTTCGAAATAAAACGCCGATGCCCCCCAGTTTTGTAATGAGTTTTGAAACATTTTTTTAATCGTCAGCACATGCTTATATTGGGAAGGGATCTACTTAGTCTTGAGTCCGTGTAATCCCCGTGTCCTGAGCAGACCCTTCATCCCCGCTTACAGCTCCTACAATAACCACCGCCACCCTTGACCTTAATCGTGAAGGCTGTCTCTTAATCTCTCGTAACCTCTTGCAACCTTTGGAAGCCCTTGGCAGCTTTCCCGCTCATCCAAACTAGCAGTAAACAAGGACCGCAAGGAGCTTAGGGCTCCATTTTTAGTTTTGCTTTGTCAACAAGGCCTTCGGTTTCTCCATCTCATGCACAATCTTCCATGTGAGATAAAGGCACGGGGCTTTCAGAAGGCAGCAATGACACCTAATTTGGCAATGATTGCCATTAATTTATTTCGCTGGGTGATTAAAGCTTCCTCAGATGTAAATCACATCATTTGACTGAATACAGAGGGCTGTTGTTCATCTGAAGCTAATGGGATTAGATTAGGATAGGATTCTCGCTCCGCTCTGAAAGCCGGGGATGAATTCTTACAAAGGGTTTGGTGCCTCGCAGTTTGGCGTTTGATGCGGCAATGAAGCATCTCGATGCGTCCCCGCCATAGTCCTTATTTCAAAATAGAAGCATATCTTAATAATATTGAATGAAATAGACTTAAAAGCTAGGACCGTCTGCTGAATAAATCTAACATAGAGCAAAGGTGCCCAACATTGATCTTTGACACCAGGGCCCTTTGTGCACCCACTAATTATTAAAAATAGACTAAAATAAGTGTTTTCTAAGAATGTTTGAAAAGAGGAGATAGAAAATTCCCAGGACAGAATATGTCCATTTTCTCATGATATGAAGTCAGATAATAGTTAAATATTTGGAACCAGTTCTAGCAATTGGAAATACAAAGCAAGGAGATGACTCAGAGAGCCACCACAAAAATCAGTTGCTCCTTTCATGACCAGAATGGACCTTTCAAACTAAAATAAAACTACCCTAAACCATTGAAATGCTTACTCCCATTAGATGTCCATGGATCATTGAGTAGGCGGCATGCAGGGTCCTAAAATTTATTTATTATTTATTTATTTCCAACATTTCTACCCCGTTCTTCTCTACCCCCGAGGGGGGACTCAGAGCGGCCTAACAAAAGGCACAATTTGATGCCAACATAATAAAATACAATATAAAACCAAAAACGTACAGCATTAAAATACAATTAACATTAATACATCGTACACATTCTCTTAAGTTAAGACAGTATTTCGTCCATAACAGGAGCATTGAGCCATATCCCTCAACTTGCCATTACAAGTCCAGTCCAAAGTGCTGCATTGTGCTAATGTGCAAACGCCTGGTCCCACAGCCAAGATTTCACTTTTTTCCTGAATGCCAGGAGGGATGGGGCTGATCGTATGTTGCTTGGAAGCACGTTCCACAGACAGGGAGCCATCACCGAGAAGGCCCGCTCTCTCGTCCCCACCAACCGCGTTTGAGAAGTTGGCGGGAGTGAGAGCAGGGCCTCCCCAGATGATCTTAAATTACGAGGTGGGACATAGAGGCTGATGCGTTCGGACAAGTAAGCTGGGCCAGAACTGTATAGAGCTTTAAAGGTCAAAACCAGCACTTTGAATTGAGCTCAGAATTGGACAGGCAGCCAGTGGAGCTGACACAACAGGGGGGTGGTATGCTCCCTGTATGTAGCTCCAGTTAGTAATTTGGCTGCCGCCCATTGGACTAGTTGTAATTTCCGAACTGTCTTCAAGGGCAGCCCTTCGTAGAGTGTGTTGCAGTAATCTATTCGGAACGTGACCAGAGCGTGGACGACCGTAGCCAGATCAGACTTCCCAAGGTACGGGCGCAGCTGGCGCACGAGTCTTAACTGTGCAAAAGCTCCCCTGGCCACCGCCAAAAGAGAGGAGAGAACTTAGGAGGGCAAGGAGAGAAGAAGATGCTAAGCGGACTTTGGAAAGATCAGGGGTCAACACATGACAATACTTGCAATGATCCATGATATTCGTTCTTGGGTTGCTTACAGGTTACAAAGCCCATTCTCCAATTTAGAAGGAAACAAGCAATTCAGTCACATGGTTTCTGGAGTCAAGGCAAAGCTTCCTCGGTGCCTTGGATTCTTGTCTTTTTTGAGACTGATCATTTAATAATTCTGATAGACAAACACTCATGATCTAATGATGCATCTGGAGGTGAGAAGGTTTTAGGACTGCAGAATATTTGCAGGCTACTTTTTAGATCACTGGTCTGTAATTATTAAGGTCTAGGGGATCCAGGGAGCAGCGGTCTAACTACTGCTTCTTTTAAACAGGAAGGAACATTTCCACCCTGAGAGATACATTAATATTTTTTTGTTTTTGTGATCAAATTACATCTCCTCTCTGGATGACCAGCCAAGACGGGCAGGGATCAAGATAGCAGGTTGTCCTCTTTAGTTGCTCCAGCAGCTTGTCCACATCAACAGTACTCACCAATTGAAATTGATTCAGTGTAATCCCACTCACAGAGTTTCTGGACACTTGGTTGTTGGCTTTTCTTCCAATGCCTCATCTAAATTGGCTCTTTGCGAGAGATTTTATCTGCAAAGTGGTTGTTAAAAGCATCGCCGTGAGCTACTGAAGATTCTAATGTTGGGCTCGGAGGGGAGGGCACATGGGTTAAGCCTCTCACAGCTCTAAACAGCTCATCTGGACATGAATCTGCAGACGCAATGCGTGCAGAGAGGAAAGCTTTCTTCGTCACACTTCTTGCCACCTTATAGGAGTGAAGGTGCCCTCTATACCATGTCTTGTCGCATAAAAGTCAAGCCTTCCACCATCTGCATTCTAGTTATCATACTTCCCGTTTAATTTCCATGAAGGTCTTTGTTTACCAGGGAACCTGATTTGTAACTAGTCGGAGAGGACATTTGGGAGCGATCATGTCAATAGCCCTGGTTAGATTTTGATTCCACTTATTGGCTAGGGGTTCAACGGGATTGTCAGTGATGCCAGCCATAGAACTTTCTAGGGCAGAAGTTCTCAACCTGTGGGTCCTTCCCCAGATGTTTTGGCCTTCAAATCCCAGAAATCCTAAGAGCTGGTAAACTGGCTGGAATTTCTTGGAGTTGTAGGCCAAAACACCAGGGAACCCACAGGTTGAGAACCACTTCTCTAAGGTCTCCTGGAATCTCAAAGGATCCATTAAGCATTTTAATAGGTCCTCCACCCCTGCAAAGTTGGGTTGTAGCTGTGATGCTAGCCTTGACTAGAAGGCATTGAAAGTAAATCCAGTAAGTGCTGGAAGCTCACACATTATTAGCAGGGAGTTCCCATTCGTGGCCACTTTTGAGCCTCTTATTATATAAGGGATGCCTTCGCCAAGTTACTAAGAGGAAATAACAAGAAGATATATCTTAAGAAGCCGTCATGGCTGACCATCTCTGCCTGGAGAGCTTTTGTGGGCAGAAGTTGTCTCTGGAGAATCCCAGCAAACTTAGAGAAGCCGCCAAAATGTGGGAGTCGTGCCTTGGAGAAGGAGAGAACTCAAATGGCCCTGATTGATATTCATGATGCACAGATTTTTCCTCAATTAAAGTTAATTACACATAAATGGAACACATCATAATCTGCGAGCTTTCTTTGTCGTCGCCTTCTTTCTATTAATCTGCTATTGTGATTTTTTTTTAAAAAAATGGTTAAGTTTGAATCCTATCTTCTGAGCTAAGATATTCACTATGCAGACTTTCTGATTAGTCCTAAATTCCAAAAGCTTTTTTTTTAACTATGCAGTTTAAATATGTAAGCTGCATAATAGACCATAATGGCTCCTTTGGAATCATTACAAGACATAGTAAATATGATCCGGCGTGACAATAGTTTAAATACACACTCAGATAGTAGCTTTGTAACAAGTGGATGCTTTGCATTCTATCAGTTAAATGGGCACTTACGTATATATCATAATAATATCTCCTTGACAACAATTAAGGTCTATTGTCTCAATTTATTGGCTCCAGGATCTTCATGGTCGGTTGAGCGCTAGGCACGAAAGAAGGGAAACGATGTAAGAGAAGAGATGGCAAACGAAGCACTTGAAGCTGCCACATTGGGGAAACTCCACACCTCCAGATTTTAGCCCTGAATTGATGCGCAAGACTGGAAAAAAAACAAATACACAGTCCCTTTCCAGAGTTACACTGGGTTGTTGTTGTTGTTGTTGTTGCAGGCCTTCATGTTGTTGTGTGCCTTCAAGTGACTTATGGTGAGCTTAAGGTGAACTTACCACAAAGTCTTTCAGTGAGTCCCTGTGACTACCTTGAAATGCACGCAACAGGTATTATCATTGTTTCTTCCAAATACTTACAAACAAACATATATGTAGTTGTCTCTTGGTATCCATTGGAGTTTGGTTCCATTGATACCAAACTCTATGGATACTCAAATCCCATTATATGCAGTGGTATAGTAAAGCGAAAGGAAGATAGATGCTTTTGAACTGTGGTATTGGAGGAAAGTTCTGAGAGTGCCTTGGACCGCGAGAAGATCCAACCAGTCCATACTTCAGGAAATAAAGCCCGACTGCTCACTGGAGGGAAGGAGATTAGAGGCAAAGATGAAGCACTTTGGCCACATCATGAGAAGAAAGGAAAGCTTAGAGAATAGAGTGATGCTGGGGAAAATGGAAGGAAAAAGGAAGAGGGGCCGACCAAGAGCAGGGTGGGTGGATGGTCTCCTTGAAATGACTGGCTTGACTCTGAAGGAGCTGAGGGTGGCCACGGCCGACAGGGAGCTCTGCCGTGGGATGGTCCATGAGGTCACGAAGAGTCGGAAGCGACTGAACGAATGAACAACAACAGAGTAAAGAGGTATATAAAATGGTAACGTCAAGTTTTACTTTTGGGATTATCTATAGTCCAACCATGGACGGTCAGCTCTGTGGATGCAAAATCTGTGGTTACAGAGGGCCAACTCTACGTTCATCTCAGTTGTAAAAACCAAGCAACGCAAGCCAAGTTAGAGGAGAACAGACAACTATTAATAACTTAGCTTAGTCATTAGTAGTAGTAGTAGTAGTAGTGTTGTTGTTTGTGCCTTCAAGTCTGGCTTATGGCAACCCTAAGGTAGACTATCAAACTGTTGTACAGTATTAGTAATAATTGTGCAGAGAGGTTTTGCCATAGCCTTCCTCTAAGGCTGAGAAAGTGTGCCTTGTCTAGGGTTACCCGATAGGTTTCCATAGTTGAGCAGAAACTCAGATCTTGGAAATTCAAATACTGTACAGTGTTCCCTCGCTACTTCGCGGTTCGCTTTTCGCAGACTCGCTGTTTCGAGGGTTTTTGCCCCCCAGTTTATGAATGGTTGTTGTTGCCCAGAGTGGCGTCCTAATTCCACTTCCTGGCAACGATGGAGTATGGAAGGGGGTTTCACCCTCTCCCTGAGGAGAAAGGCAGCCAATCAAGAGAGATTGCAAAGCAAAGAAGGGTAGCTAGCAAAAAAAAAGGTTCTCTCCTCGCTTCTGCTTCATCCTTAGAATGCTATATACATATATAGCGTCCCTACTTTGTGGATTTTCACTTTTCGCGTGTGGTCCTGGAACGTAACACCCGCGATAAGTGAGGAAGGGAACACTGTATACTTCTACTAGCATGTGATGTTGAAATCAAATAGGCGTTGTGTACCAAGATAGTACATATTGGAGTCTAATGTATATTGGAGTATACACTATACTATTGGTGCCCAAAGCATGTTTGACATGAGTTGCTAATACTAGTAGTTGTTGCTCCCTTGTTGACATCTACATTCCTCCTCATTGCCTATTCTTCATGTCCATATCTCTGTAGCTCAGTGGTTCTCAACCTGTGGGTCCCCAGATGTTTTGGTCTTCAACTCCCAGAAATCCTAACAGCTGGTAAACTGGCTGGGATTTCTGGGAGTTGTAGGCCAAAACAGCTGGGGACCCA
This sequence comes from Anolis apletophallus, assembly GCA_030556195.1. Lineage (NCBI taxonomy): Eukaryota > Metazoa > Chordata > Lepidosauria > Squamata > Anolidae > Anolis > Anolis apletophallus. Next base: position 14,373,617 of record JARBWK010000013.1, read on the forward strand.
CAGGTTGAGAACCACTGCTGTAGCTGAAGAAGAGCATCAATTGCACCGAGAAGTATTTAGAGATTGCTTTGTTTCACCAGATCGATTACCTGCATTGGCCCCACAAGGCACAAACGTATCTCTGTTGTACGAAAAGTTCACGGGGATTTGTAGTTTCCCAAATCCATAGCGTAAGCAGGCTTTCCCTTTCATTGGGAACCAAACACATTGCAGCTGTTGGGAATAGTTAGTGAGCAGCAGTCTGCCAGCCAAGTTTGAGCAATCTTTGCGAATGCTTGTGTTCTGTATTTTTAAAAGAAATATGCATCCGTCACACTAAAGCGTTGTTGGCGTTCTTGAGTTAAGTGCCCCCCTTGGGGTCTAAGTACATACGGAGTATGAGATACCGTCTCTGCTTAAGATGCTAATGCACCCACACAGTTTGTGTACCTTTGGTGATAGAAGTTCGTTTATGTGCGCCTGTGTTATTGCGCGCCGGAAAGTTGAAAGAGCCACGATTTGCAGGGTTGAGCGCTAGACATGGAAACGGTTGGTTCGGAACGGAGCGTCGCCTAATTAGACCCCATTTGTGTATTTGCTTACATGTATACTTTACATATTTATCCCCAGCGCTTTCCAGTTACCGCTCCATACACAAACATGGCGTCATGCAGAGGCCTTAGATATGCTAAGCAGGTCCGCAGCCTCCGAATCCACCCCTGGAAATAGATTGACAGTTGCTTATTATTATTGTTATTATTTTAAGGAATATTTTTTTCTTTGATGGGGAATTGGCAGAATGAGCATTTTGCGGGGGCCGGGCTGCAACAGCGTCGTCTATATGCGTCCCAGTATCAACAAGGCAGGCCTGTTTGCGGAGAGCGTTTGCCACAAATGTCATTGTGCTTTTTTCTGAATCCACCCACTTCTTAGCTGCTGAAGGCCAAGTCTAAATATGGATCAAGGAATTCAAATTGGGAAGCTTGGAGTGTGGTGTAGATTTCAGTCCCTGGTGTATCCCTTCCTTCCCTCTTTCCTCCTTCCCTCCCTCCCTCCCTTCTTTTCTTCCTTCTCTTTCCTTCCTCCTTTCCTTCTTTCCCCTTTCCTTCTTTCTCTTTTCTTCTTCCCTCCCTCTTTCCCTCTTTCCTTCCTTCCTGCTTCCCCTTTCCTCTCCCTCCTTCTACTTCCTTCCCTCTTTTCCCTCCCTCCCTCCCTCTCTTCCTTCTCTTTCTTCCCTTCCTACCCTTCCTTCCTTCCTTCTCTTTCCTTCCTACTCTTTCCTTCCTGCTCTTTCCTTCCTTTCCCCCTTTCCTCCCTTCCCTCTCTTTCCTCCCTCCCCTTTCCTCATTTCACTTTTTCCTTCCTTTTCTTTCCTTCCTTCCTTCCTTCCTTCCTCCCTTCCTTTTTTCACTTTTTATTTCCTTCCTTCTCTTTCCTCCCTCCCTCCTTCTTTCTTATTTCCTCCTTTTCCTTTTACTTCCTTCCCTCTTTCCTCCCTCCCTCCCATCCATCCTCCCTTTCTTCTCTTTCCTTCTGCCCTTCCTTTTTAACTTTTTTCTTTCCTTCTTCTCTACCTCCATTTCCTCTTTCCCTCTTTCCTTCCTTCCTGCTTCCTCTTTCCTCCCTTTCTCTTTCCTCTCTCCCTCCTTCCCTCCCTCCCTCCCTTCCTGCCTACCTGCCTGCACAAGTCCCCTGTTAAGGAAGACAATATAGAATCATGGAATCATAGAGTTGACCTCATGGGTCCAACTCCACTCTAAGTAACAAGTGGGGACCGTGTCTATACAAAACCTAAAGTAAACCATAGAACTGTATGATAATAATCACTATGCAAGTAAATTTAGCAAACGTGTAGACTTTATCTGTCAAGCGTAAATATCATAGTATCATCAATATGAAATATAACATACATGCAAATAAACATACAAGTCATAACACGGCCAACACACTCTCAGGAGGAGAGAAACCATAGTCTCTGTAACCCTAAAGTTGAGATTCAGTCCCTGGGTGAGGCCACATAAGCGGGAAAGTTCCCAAGTAACACTGTCTCAGGGATAGAAGCAACTCAGTGGAAATGCTCACTGTTGGGTTGAAACTCATGCGAGGAAAGCCTCCGGGCGGGGAGAGTGGTTGCGGAAGCCAGAGCAGCTCAAAACGCCGTGCTTGCAAGGTAAACAAACGCAGTGCCGGCCGCTCGGGCAGAAAAGCCGCTGCCGAGTGCGAGCTGTTCCTGGAAACCAGGCAGGGAACAGTCGCGTGGGGGTCACACCACAGGGCAGGGGACGAGGGGGGCATTTGCCTTGGCCACTTCTCGTTTCGATCTATTGGTCTTTCTCAAGGCCACGTGGTAATCTGGATCATCTGGTGTATAATACACATATATATACGGCTGACGTTATCATCTGAAAAATACAAAATATAATACAGAGCATGCAATTCTCAATACCGCGGATACAATCATAATATCAAGTTAGAAATGAGGCATGGGAACACAATACCTGGATACTGAAGCTCAATGATTAAGGCGCAAAGCGTCTGATGGGGAGAGCTTAAAGATGCAAACTGAGCTACCTGCTTATAAAGGAAGGTGGGAAGCCCTTCACATGAGTAACGCTGTTACTCCAAGCTTTTCATTTAACCCTAGCGGGATCTCTGTGCGATATTCAATTATAATCCGGGTTTCAGCCCGAATTAAAGCCGCATGGGGGTCTCCATGAGGTGGAGGAGTGACTTTCTCAATGCCAAAAAACTGTAATGATTCTGGACCATGGGAGAGGGTCTTACAATGGACGTAGAAAGGAGAGTCCTCTGATGAGTGTCGGACCTGGGATTTATGTTCAGAGAAACGGGTTTTCAACATTCTACTACTTTCACCTATGTAAATTAATCCACAGGGACACCGGATTCCATACATACTAACATCAGTACTCCACCCAGAAGAAGTTCACTGACAGCTAAAACACACCCGTGTGGCCACTGCGCGCAGTGCAGCAGCGTGTACCCACACAAAGAAATCTACAGTCCAGGACGTGGACACACTTTCAAATTTAAAGAATTTTTTTCCTGTTGCTCTGAGTCCCTTGTGTATGGAATCCGGTGTCCCTGTGGATTAATTTACATAGGTGAAAGTAGTAGAATGTTGAAAACCCGTTTCTCTGAACATAAATCCCGGGTCTGACACTCATCAGAGGACTCTCCTTTCTACGTCCATTGTAAGACCCTCTCCCATGGTCCAGAATCATTACAGTTTTTTGGCATTGAGAAAGTCACTCCTCCACCTCATGGAGACCCCCATGCGGCTTTAATTCGGGCTGAAACCCGGATTATAATTGAATATCGCACAGAGATCCCGCTAGGGTTAAATGAAAAGCTTGGAGTAACAGCGTTACTCATGTGAAGGGCTTCCCACCTTCCTTTATAAGCAGGTAGCTCAATTTGCATCTTTAAGCTCTCCCCATCAGACGCTTTGCGCCTTAATCATTGAGCTTCAGTATCCAGGTATTGTGTTCCCCATGCCTCATTTCTAACTTGATATTATGATTGTATCCGTGTATTGAGAATTGCATGCTCTGTATTATATATTTTGTATTTTTCAGATGTATAACGTCAGCCGCATATATATGTGTATTATACACCAGATGATCCAGATTACCACGTGGCCTTGAGAAAGACCAATAGGTCGAAACGAGAAGTGGCCAAGGCAAATGCCCCCTCGTCGGCCCGTCCCCTGTGGTGTGACCTCTATGCGGCTGTTCCCTGCCTGGATTTCCAGGAACAGCTCGCGATTCGGCAGCGGCTTTTCTGCCCGAGCGGCCGGCACCGCGTTTGTTTACCTTGCAAGCACGGCGTTTTGAGCTGCTCTGGCTTCCCCAACCACTCTCCCCGCCCGGAGGCTTTCCTCGCATGAGTTTCAACCCAACAGTGAGCATTTCCACTGAGTTGCTTCTATCCCTGCGGACAGTGTTACTTTGGGAACTTTCCCCGCTTATTTGTCCTCACTCAGGGACTGAATCTCAACTTCAGGGTTACAGAGACTATGGTCCAACTCCACTCTGCCAAGAAGCAGGAAAATTCCATTCAAAGCACCCCTGATAGATGGCCATCCAGCCTCTGTTTAAAAGCTTCCAAAGAAGGAGCCTCCAATATGAAGTTCAAGCAAAGAATAAGATCTTTGTAAAGACATTAAACAACCATCAAGGTTTCAAGGCTAAGTTAGAATGGCATTTGACTGTAACGTTTGCAAAACCAAATGGTGTGTGGACCAATTTTATCTTCCAAGGACAACGCAATGTATTGCTCAAGAGCAATGTATACATTGGTTGTCCCTTATTCAAAATGCTCAGGACCAGATGTGTTTTGGATTTTTTGGGGGGGGGGGGAGAAAGTTGGGTTCTGGAATACTTGTGTTTTCCACATACATACATACATACATACATACATACATAATGAGATAATCTTGGAGATGAGGAGCCAAGTCTAGATACGAAACCCTATTTTATTAATTTTATACCCAACATGTTTAATAATGTTGTGCGTGGAACCCAGTTTGCAGTCAGTGAAGCATCACAAAGCAACGGTCCTGTCACAATGCAGGGTCTTGGCCCAGCCCCTTAATCACACACACAGAGACGGTAATCAGCTAACTATTTATTGAATAATAGAAAACAGGTGAAAAGGTAAATTGTCCATTAAAGTATCAAAAAGTTCAATCAAAGAGGTAAAGAGTTCGTAGGTAAATCCAAAGGCAAAACTTGGCAAAGGCTCTGCAAAGCAATGCGGATCAAGCAACTTGGTCCATGGCAAATCAACAAAGCAAAGGTCAGGAAACAAGGCCCAAGAAACTTCTTGGCAAGGCATGAGCCAAAATCCTGGCTCCGTGGATCTTCACTCGCTTCACTCCCTTCAAATCAGAAGTGGCCGAGCAACTGAGCATCCGTTCCCACGGATCCTATACTTAATTCCCTTGGTGAGACCCCCGACGCTCTAGGCTTCGGCGCCAATCTGTACTACGGGACCTAGCGCTTCTCTAGCGCTCTAGGCTTCGGTGCCATTCCCTCCTGCTGGACTCAATGCTCTGTCTCCTAGCAAAGCTCCGTCCTTGCCTCCCAGCACCTGGGTCGCTATCTTCATGAGAGCCAGACTCCCTTTCAGCTTCCATGGGCTCATCCTCCGCTATCTCCCTAACCCTTTCCTGCGACCCGAAACCACCTGGTTTCTCATACTGATTATCAGAATCAGCACTTTCAGTGTCGGCCTGACTTTCCGAACTTTCATAGCCATCAGGCCAGCCATCATCCCAGGCCAAGCTCTCTGTGGGAGATGAAGGCCCAGCTACCTCATCATCCCCTTCCTCCATGTCCTCATCAGCTGCAATTGGCCCTAATGCAATCGGGACCCCCGGGGCCGCCCACTGCCCCCCAGGCACGAAAGAGAATGGGGTTGCTACAGGTCCCACTCTCTCAAACACCCCTCTAGGTGAATATTTCAGATTTTGGATGTCCAACCAAGTGATGGCCAATCTTCTGGGAGATGATGGGTTATTCCATAAGAACATTTTCGTACAATAGTTGAGTTTGGTTTGCAATTTAAGCCAAAGTCGGGGGGCTGTGAGTTCCATGGAAGCAATCTGGGCTTTGATATTCTGATGTCGATACGAAACGTCTTGGCTTTTTTGAGTTCAATGAGAAACGTTGACCCGTGCTGCAGAATTGCAGACCCAGGAAGAATCCCGGGCTCCCGGGCTCAATTCGCGGCTCTCATTCAAGAAATCCTCTGGCTAGTTTTAATCGTACAGCATTTCATAATCAAAAGCCTGAATGGTTTGAACCTCAGATCATTTATTTCTAAATTACTTTCCCCCCTCCGCCATAATTCTTATTAATTCAAATAGGATTTTGATTTGATATAAAGCTTCGTAAATGAGAGAACGAGCTTAATGAATTAAAAGATAGGATTGTCTTAAAAAGTAAATGTTTAAAAGAATATGCTGATAATTACAGAGATGGAAATCAAATCTTAATGGCTTCCATTTGTTCCGAGCAATGTGTTTATGTCTCTTGAAGACCCTGTCCTCTTTCTCTATGTGTGTGTGTGTATTGCAGGCAATAATAATAATACAATTGCTGTGTTTGTGTGGGTCTGAGTGTATGTTTGTATACTTTCTGTTGGGCATCCCTTCTCTATTAAATCTCTCTTTGCGGTTAATTGACCAAGGAGTGGGCAAATAACACAATATGACCCCCATATCTACATATCCACAGTTTATTCACACCTGTCAAAATACATCATCTCATTTCTGGATGCTCCGGTGTAACTCTATGGCATCCAGTGGCCCATCATTTTAATTGGGTTTGCTGTTACCCACCGTTTTGCATATCTACACAAAGTCCAGGAACGTATCCCCTATGGAATTTGGGCCATACCATATAGAACCAAAGACCACAACCAACTTTGGGTGGGGAGCACCTCAACCCACATGGGAAATGGTTTATAATCTTGGGTTTCATTGTGCTTTTGCTTACCTCTTTGGCCACAAAGTTGGTTATGGTTGCCTCCTTGGCCAAGCATTCATCTTGCTTGCCTCTTTGACCACAGCATTGGTAATGCTTGCCTCTTTGGCCAAGTGTTGGGTTTGCTTGCCTCTTTGGCCAAACTTTGGGCTTATCTGCCTCTTTGGCCACAACATTGGTTTTGCTTGTGTCTTTGGCCAACCATTGGTCTTGCTTGCCTCTTTGAGCAAGCATTAGGTTTGCTTGCATCTTTGGTCAAGCATTGGTCTTGCTTGCCTCTTTGGCAACACCATTGGTCTTGCTTGTCTCTTTGGCCAAGTGTTAGGTTTGCTTGTGTCTTTGGCCAAGCATTGGTCTTGCTTGCCTGTTTGGCAAAATGTTGGGTTCGCTTGCTTCTTTGACCAAGCATTGGTCTTGCTTGCATCTTTGGCCAGCCATTGGTCTTGCTTGCCTCTTTGACCAAGCATTGGTTTTGTTTGCATCTTTGGCCAAGCATTGGTCTTGCATGCCTCTTTGGCCACACCATTGATCTTGCTTGCCTCTTTGTCCAAATGTTGGTCTTGCTTGCCTCTTTGGTCATGGCATTAATTTGCAGTTGCACAGATGTTGCATGAAAACCAGCAATAATTGGCACTTGTTAATGACAGTGCATTGGCCACTGTTCCATTTCAAAGTGTCATCATCATACAAGAGATAGCAAAGCTTGAGTATCAGCAAAAAATAAATAAACCATTTTGTTAGGACCAGGACAATATTGTCATTGGAGCTGTGGCTTTCCTCTTCCTAAATTCGTACACTCATTTCCCATTTGAGCATGGGACAGTTGTCCTTCCTCCTGGGCCAGAACCCTCTTTACTGGTTCCGTGCCCGCGTTCAACGCTTCCCCGCCAGGCCGGCGTTCTCCGCCAACTCTCCTCCCGCCGCGAATGTGCAGCCACACTTCTGCGGCAAAAATGTGTAGAGCTTTCAGGGAAAGAATGGAGCTGTAAACAAGGTACTTAATAGTCAGCACAGTTTCTGCTAGGTCTAGGAGTGCATAATTGGGTCTTCGATAAACTGCTGGAGTAAAAAAGAAGAAGAAAGGAAGGAAGAATGTTCCCAGCGTCAAAGCACATTTACATAAAGGTCTGTGTTCCATGGTAAGGGAAATGAGGCATAGGCAAGGAAGGCTGCGGTAAGTAAAAAGAGAGAGAGAGAGAGACCAGCCATGAAAATGCAGATAGATGGTGCATTGATGGGTGCTGCCTTCTCCCTTTTCCTTTCTTCAAGCATCCCCAAGAGACTCTTTAGGGGACCAGCAAAAAGGCCACTGGCTGTGAAGCTAAGCAGATGCAATAGGACCTTTGAAGTCGTTCTTGGTTTTCTCCATCCCATTCTTTCCTTTTCTTCTCTCTCTCTCTCTCTCTCTCTCTCTCTCTCTCTCTCTCTCTCTCTGTGTGTCTGTGTGTGTGTGTGTGTGTGTGTGTTTTATTGCAGTCTCATTAACTGGCTGGTTTTAAATCCCCCGTTTTGTGGATAACACAGCCATGGTTGGGCTCGCTTCTCCCTAAGCAAAAGAACCATTTCCATTTCTGTTTTGAGGGTGAATTGGCACCCTTTTTCCTCCACCTCGGCCACTCGGATCCATTTCCTGAGCACTGAGTATTAACCGCCAACTGGAATTACCGTTTCAGCCACCGCTTTTGCAGAAATAGTGTCCAAATAATTGTGTATATATTTCCCCTTTCCTTTCCACTTAGCCTTTCCATAAGCTCCCACCCAGCAGTGCCCAATGCAGTTAGCAGCTCCGATCCAAAGAGTGCTATTTTAATACAGAGGCCCATGCGCGGCCTCGGTCTTCACATGTCCGACATTGATTTACTAGATTGTAACAGCTTGGTGCAAACAGAAGCGATGAGTGTTGCACTGAGCAATGGAGAGCACGTTGTCAAAAAAGACAACAGGGAAGACAGGCAGGTGATGCTACCTGGAGGCATGAGGTTGGCCAATTGAAAAGTAAGGCCTTGACAGTTCTGCTTGGGCTCAAGGTCATGCGCCAACTTTCCCCTCCATTAGATAGTTGATTGAGAAGTGTTTCTTTAAAAATAAATTCAAGAGACCTTTGATGCTTGGCCTCATTGGGAAGATGAAAAGGGAATAGCAGTGAGGTCAATGGCAACTCTTCTCTCTTCTTTTTATTTGGTACTAGCTTGGGGACCCAGCGGTGCCCGGGTTATTTCAGAAAGGCATTGTGTGGCAAGGTTGGTCTTTGGTACTTCAAGTCCCATCATCCATGGTCCACCCTCCTCCAAACTGCAGTAGAATGTCGAGTGGGTCATAGGGGCTCTGTGTGCCAAGTTAGGTCTTTATTGTTCTTTGTTGGGGGCCACAGTGGTCTGTTGGAACAAAAGCATTTGAAAGTACTATAAATCCCATAATCCGTGCTCCACCTCCCCTAAACCTCTCCAGGGGGTAATGGGGGTTATGTGTGCCAAGTTTGGTCTTGAGCAGTCATTGGATGAGGGTCGCAGCACACTTGAGAAGTGAGTGGAGGTACTTCAAGTCCCATCATCCCATGGTCCACCCTCCTCCATACTGCAGTAGAATGTAGAGTGGATCATGGGGGCTCTGTGTACCAAGTATGATCTTTATCGGTCTTTGTTGGGGGCTGCTGCAGCCATGGGGAATGAGTAGAGGTACTTCAAGTCCCATCATCCATGGTCCACCCTCATCTAAACTGCAGTAGGATGGAAAGTGAGTCATTGTTTGGGAAGTGAATCAGGTGAAGGTACTGCAAATCCCATCATTCGTGGCCCATCTTGCCCTAAACCACAGCAGGTTGTGAAGTGGGCCATTGGGCCTCTGTGTGCCAAGTTTGGTCCTGATCCGTCATTGCTGTGGGCCGCAGCGACTGACTGCCTGAGGCCTTTCCTTTTCCCTCTGCGTCACCTTAGAATGTTGGAATCTAGAAGCTGGCCAATTAGAGCCGGTTTTGCAAATTCTCCCTCAGTGGCAAGCAGTCATGTTTGAATGAAGAGGCTTGAATTCTTGGGTGCTGGCCAATCAGAGTCCTTTATGCAAATACTCCCTCAGTGGCATCCAATCCCCTCTGTCTGGTGCCTTAGAATGTTGGAGTTCTGAGGCTGGCCAATCAGAATCCTTTATGCAAATAATCCCACAGTGGGAGCCAATCAGAAAGCTGCCACATATTTCTCCGCACCTCCTGACGCAAACACTGACTTTTATTATATACATACTGTAGATTTGGAACTGTTAGACTGGTACCCATGGTTTCACCTAAATAACAATAACAACAACACTATGTAACAAAAGGCATAGTTAATAGTTCATTCCAAAGGCCCTTACCAAAAGATCCAAGTTTAAGTGTAATCCAAAGATCCAAAGACGATTTCATGATCTCTAGTTCATGCCATTCAACTGACACAAACCACATGGCCATGTGTCATTGGGCCAAAAGAGAATGCAGGACAAATGGACCAGCCATAAAACTCAATTCCCCAAAGGTGAAGAGAGAACCAGGCTCGGGTATGGGAAAGGCACCAAGATTCCAGGAGGAGTGATTTATGACATTGTAGATAGGACTGTATAGGAGGCCAGTAGTCGAGGCTCTTGTATTCCAAACTATAAACACGTTGACATCTACTCCACTTGTGATTCTCTGTGTGATCCTTCATAGGAGATTTCTCCAGAGATACACAGCTTGGAAATGAGGTATCTGACAGCCAAGGTCCAAAGATACACACGAGGTCACCAGGCAGAGCTCCAAGCTGTAGCAGGTCCCAAGCGTTGCTCCCAGCAACAGACCTAATCCAAACTGCCACTCTTAATGCCCCACAGCATGTGCTCACCTGTTGGCCCTTCTCTGTGCCAGCCGGGCAGGTTTGTGCCGCTGAAGAGCATCAGTCCTCAGTTGCAGTGTTTCTGGGACACTTCACTCTGCCTCATTGATCTCCTGATCCTGAGGCACTTGGTCCTGTACTGCAGGAGGAGCTTCCTCAGTGTTAGGCTGCAGCAGCAGCTGTTGTTATTCCTTGCTTGCTACTGACTCAGATGCTGGGCCCGGCACCTCTTCATCTGTATTGCAGACCCTGACAAATGCCAGTCAACAAAATATGTCATATCTGTGCATCTTCTAGGTTCTCCAGGTGATGCGATGGTGTGCTTCCATCAAGCTTTGTTGGAAGACCTAGCAATTTTAATGGGGTAGATACTTCTCTAGGAATGTTCTAGGTCTTTCAGGATCTCTCTGTGATAACCACATCTAGTGCAGTGGTTCTCAACCTATGGGTCTCCAGGTGTTTTGGCGTACAACTCCCAGAAATCCCAGCCAGTTTAGCAGATGTTAGGATTTCTGGCAGCTGAAGGCCAAAACGTCTGGGAACCCACAGGATGATAACCACTGGTCTAGTGGAAGGCATTTATTGATGTATTTATTTACTTACATCATTTATATTCCGCCCTTCTCACCCCGCAGGGGACTTAGGGCGGATTACAATGTACATATACAGACAAACATAGACACACAACATATAGACAGACACTCAGAGGCAATTTAACATTCCAGCTTCTGGCCACCAGGGGGAGCTGTTGCATTCCTTCATTCTTTTGCATACTTCCTGGAGAGATTTTATGGCGTCGTAAATCAGTTAAATTAGCCTCCCCACAAAGTGGTACCTAATTTTCCTACTTGACAGATGCAACTGTCGTTTAGGTTGCAAAGGTCAACAACGAGCTACACAATTTGGTCGAGAGCTCACCCCGACCCAGGCAGGCTTCGAACTCATGACCTTCTGGCCAGTAGAGATCTTATGCAGCTGACTCCCAGCCAGCTGTGCCACAGTCCCGTCATAAATGGCATTCATTCCAACAGGGTCCATGGTTTCCCATTTCTGCATATGTTCAGGAACATATACCTCCATGGATTGTTGTAGGTTTTTTATGCTGTATGGCCACATTCTAGAAGCATTATCTCCTGACGTTTTGCCTGCATCTATGGCAGGCATCCTCAAGGTTGTGAGGACCTCACAGCCTCTGAGGACACCTGTCATAGATGCAGGCAAAACATCAGGAGATAATGCTTCTAGAACATGGCCATATAGCCCTACAAGAACCCAGTGATTCAGGTAATGAAAGCCTTTAACAGTATGCCTCCATATTGTTCCTTACTCTTATCCATTGTAAATGCAAATCATCTTGGCCCCATATACACGTATACCACCGTGACTCACATTCAAGGGCATAAATCAGGATACGAATGACATAGTTTGCTATTTCCTTGGAGTTCTTGGGTGACTTTCCCTCTGGGCTATGTAAGGGCTGCTCAGGAAGTCTATCGTGATCGACCAGTCGATCCCAGGACCGAAGGAGGTCGATGCCAGCCAGATGGGGTGCTTGTCAAAGGGGGGCGGAGCCAGGCTGTGGCAAGCCCCGCCCCCTCTCCCAGCTTTGGCACTCCCAGCAGCTTCTCCAGGCTTGAGGATGGCAGTGCCAAGCCAGCCTTGTGCTAGCTATGTCACCCCTGGCTTGGCATTGCCATCCTCAAGCCTGGAGAAGCTGCTGGGAGCTCCAAAGCCAGAGGGGAGGGGGCGGGGCTTGGCATGGCCTGGCTCTGCCCTCTCTGGCTTCCGCTCTACCAGCAGCTTCTCCAGGCTTGAGGATGGCAGTGCCAAGCCAACCTTGTGCTAGCTATGCCACCACTGGCTTGTCACTGCCATCCTCAAGCCTGGAGAAGCTGCTGGTAGAGCTGAAGCCTGAGGGGGGCGGAGCCAAGCCTCGCCCCCACCCCTCCCCTCTCCAGCCTTGAGGAGGTAGATAGATCTTTCTGACTTCGTTTTATTAGAAGTAGCTCACATGCTGAAAAAGTGTGGGTACTCCTGGACTATGTGGATGTGATGCAGGTTGACCTGCCTTATTTTCTTCCCATTTCCAGGCGACGGACAGAACTTGGTGACCGAAGACGTGACTGTGGTCGAAGGGGAGGTGGCCACCATCAGCTGCAGAGTCAAGAACAGCGACGACTCTGTGATCCAACTCTTGAATCCCAACAGACAGACGATTTATTTCAGAGACTTCAGGCGTGAGTTCTGTGGGGATCAGGGGTCAAATCTCGAGAAGGGAGAGGGTTGCACCGCTTTCCCTTTTCTTTTGACATTCGGCACTTGAAAGGTTCCATCAGGCCACCCGGCATAAATGCCAGCCTTAATGAAATGCTTCCTTACTTAGGGCTTCTTGTCTCACGACACCACGGGCATTGATTGCACCTATTCGCTTTGAATTACAATCAGGTGCCAAAATATTGAGTTGACAAGCAGAAATTGAACGGGGCCAAAGAGGGGTTCAAGCAACAGGGGAGGAAAATATGTGTTTCCCTAGGTAGGTAGATTCAAGCCTTACAATACAAGGACTTGGTGAAAGGAGTTAACCATTGTGTTCCAGCACCATTCCTCCCTTTCCAGAGACTTCTGCATTTTGCGGGGTCTTCCGAAATGGAAGTGCCGTCCTCCACCTTGTGCATTTGCCTTTTCCCAGCGGTCTTCTCCTCCTCCTTCTTCCACAGCTTTGAAGGACAGCAGATTCCAGTTAGTGAACTTCTCCAGCAGCGAGCTCAGGGTCTCGCTCACCAACGTCTCCATCTCGGACGAAGGAAGATACTTCTGCCAACTCTACACGGACCCCCCGCAAGAATACTACATGACCATTACTGTGCTGGGTAAGGACCGGTCCTTTTTTCGATTGGGAAGGTTATTTTGGAGTGTGGAGAGAGATGAAAATGTAAGGAGGAAACCAGGCTCTTGCAGCAATTCCACTTTTCAGCTCTGACCTTGACATGAAGCTTTAGTTCTGGTGCCATTTCTTCTGCGCAGATCACAAAAACGTGGTGCAAATATTCAAGGCATGTGCAAATAGTGTTTGGAAAATTGAAGGATATTTTTAGCCTTTCACCTAGATCAGGGCTGCCCAGGAAGTCGATCGCGATCGACCAGTCGATCCCGGGACCGAAGGTGGTCGATCCCAGCCAGATGGGGTGCTTTCTCAGAGGGGGGAGAACCAGGCCCTAACCCCAAGCCCCACCCCCTCCCTCAGCTTCGGCACTCCCAGCAGCTGCTCCAGCCTTGAGGAGGGCAGGGCCAAGCCAGCCTTGTGCTAGCTATGCCACCACTGGCTTGGCACTGCCATCCTCAAGCCTGGAGAAGCTGCTGGGAGCTCCAAAGCCAGAGGGAAGAGGGTGGGACTTGGTGCGGCCTATCTCCGCCCCCGTTCTGGCTTCAGCTCTACCAGCAGCTTCTCCAGGCTTGAGGATGGCAGTGCCAAGCCAGTGGTGGCATAGCTAGCACAAGGCTGGCTTGGCCTGCTCTCCTCAAGCCTAGAGAAGCTGCTGGGAGCTCCAAAGCCAGAGGGGAGGGGGCGGGGCTTGGTGCAGCCTGGCTCCGCCCCTCTCTGGCTTCAGCTCTACCAGCAGCTTCTCCAGGCTTGATGGCAATGCCAAGCCAGTGGTGGCATAGCTAGCATAAGGCTGGCTTGGCACTGCCATCCTCAAGCCTGGAGAAGCTGCTGGTAGAGCTGAAACCAGAGGGGGGCGGAGCCAGGCCGCACCAAGCGCCACCCCCACCCCTCCCCTCTCCAGCCTTGAGGAGGTAGGTAGATCTTTCTGACTTGATTTTATTATAAGTAGCTCACATGCTAAAAAACGTGTGGGCACCCCTGACCTAGATGGACATCTTAGTGGTACCATTGCTTTTTTGCTGCATTTTGCCAAAAGCGGTTTCTAAAAATCCCTTTGTATATATCTGCACACTTATGGTCATCTTTGGCTTCAGACCTAGACATTTACTCCATGTTCCTTCTATATACAATGCAAAGATTTTACTGTGTTGTCAAAGACTTTCATGGCCGAAATCACTGGGTCGCTGTGAGTTTTCCGAGCTTACAACCTCCGAGGAAGCCTGCCATAGATGTGGGCAAAACGTCAGGAGAGAATTCTTCTGGGACATGGCCAGACAGCCCGGAAAACTCACAGCAACCCAAAGATCTTACAGTCTTTGACTTCAAAAATGGAGGATTAGGGGAAGAAGGAGGCTTCTGTAATTGACTATTGATTATTTTATTTTCAGGACCATCACAGGCCTTAGGTTTTCCATACAGTTTCCCAACTCTCTTACAACCTTGACATTTACATCTTGGAAGCCAAGCGTCCCTCAAAGGACATTGTGCATGTTGAATACATTGGCCAGTTTTAAGATGGAATGGCAGCTAAATTTGTAACAAACTGCTTTAATTCTGCAGTGTTGCTGTAGCTAGAGATATAGGAGAAGAGTGGACGATCCTCTCTCTCACACACACACAGTCCCAACCACCCCTAAACAAGCACATTAAGGTGTCCGCCCATAATAGTTGCTAATGCCGTAACTGCCGTGGCTCCAGATTTAGCTCCGTCTCCCTTGACGCTGGTTCCGAATCGCAACCAACAATCTCAAAGTGAGATCTCACTTGCTGATTAGTGACATGGATTCCCCTCTCCTTTTCTCTCCCTTCCTCCCCATCTCACCATTTAATGAGATTCCATTCTTAGCATGTTATTATACGTTGAAAAGGTATTTAAAATTAGCCTGGAGTGTGAATTTCAAGTTCAGCTCTCTCCACTCTTGAGAGCTGATTCCTAGCATGGCTGTGCTATGATTCCCTCGTAGACGCACGCCGCTTTTCTTCTCATAACCAAACTAGATATTTCATACGCGGGGTGTTCCATTCCATGGAGATATTTCAACTGGGGCTACACTATGCTCCTTTCTCTCGCCTGGCACTAAGTCTCAGCTGGAAGAAGAATCAATAGGGCAGCTTGCATGGGGACAATGCACTTCATTCCCTAGGGCTGAGAAACCTTGAAGTGCATTATGTCTGATACACCTTCATTTGGGAGGGATGGAAACCAAAGGCAGCCTCATTTCCTATAGGTGGAAACCATGGGCATTTCATTTCTTAGGATAGAGGCCTTAGACACCCTTGGTTCCTAGGAATGGAGACCATGGCCATCTCACTTCCATGACCATATCATTTCCTTGGAAAGGAAACTATGCCCATCTCATTTTCTTGGGATGTAGACTGTGCCCATTTTACTTCCATTGCCATCTTATTTCCTTAGGATGGAGGTCATGGCCATCTCATTTCCATAGTCATTTCCTTGAGATGGAGATGATAACCATCTTTTTTTCCTTGGGATGTAGGCCGTGGCCATCTCATTTCCATAGTCATCTCATATCCTTGGGATGGAGACTATGCTGATCTCATTTCCTTAGGATAGAGACCATGACCATCTCATTTCCATAGTCATCTCATTTCCTTAGGATGTAGACTGTCCCCATCTCACTTCCATGGCCATCTCATTTCCTTGGGATGGAGACCATGACCATCCCATTTCCATAGTCATCTCATTTCCTTGGGATGTAGACTGTGCCCATCTCACTTCCATGGCCATCTCATTTCCTTAGGATGGAGACCATGACCATCTCATTTCCATAGTCATCTCATTTCCTTAAGATGTAGACTGTCCCCATCTCACTTCCATGGCCATCTCATTTCCTTGGGATGGAGACCATGACCATCCCATTTCCATAGTCATCTCATTTCCTTGGGATGTAGACTGTGCCCATCTCACTTCCATGGCCATCTCATTTCCATAGTCATCTCATTTCCTTAAGATGTAGACTGTCCCCATCTCACTTCCATGGCCATCTCATTTCCTTGGGATGGAGACCATGACCATCCCATTTCCATAGTCATCTCATTTCCTTGGGATGTAGACTGTGCCCATCTCACTTCCATGGCCATCTCATTTCCTTAGGATGGAGACCATGACCATCTCATTTCCATAACCATCTCATTTCCTTGGGATGGAGATGATAGCCGTCTCTTTTCCTTGGGATGGAGACCATAGCCATCACATTTCCATGGCAATCTCATTTCCTTGGAATGGATACCGTGACCAGCTAATTTTCATAGCCATCTCATTTCATGGTCATCTCATTTCTCTGGGTTGGAGATAATAGCCATCTCTTCCCCTTGGGATGGAGACCATGGTCATAGCATTCCAATGATCATTTAATTTCCTTGGGATGGAGACCATGACCATCCCATTTCCATAATCTTATTTTCTTAGGATGGAGACCATAGGCAGCCACATCCCTTTCTTCTTTTTTAAAAAAATATTTTTATTGTTTTATCATTATCAACACAATATTATACAATGTCTATTTACAGCAGATTCATGTTATTCATTTCTAGGTACAATACTTCAATCTTTAGCATCTGCCATTATGTTTTTCTTATACATTTTTGTATCCCCCACCGCTGTGCTCCCTCCCCCCTCCCCAAGCCATTGCTTTTACATATCATTCGTCCAAAATTTCATTTCTTCTTGTGGAGGTAACCTTCCTTCTTCCTTTTCTAATCCTTTTTCAATAAATTTTCTCCATACCTCATAAAAATCACTTTGTTTCCATATACCTCTTTTTTACTTTTAATATACATGTTAACTTGTCATTTATTGCCAGTTTCCATACTTCCTTGTACCATTCCTCTATTTGTATATTTATTTCTTTTTCCAATTCCTTGCTATAAGCAGTCTTGCTATTGTTAATAGGTTTGTTATCGCATCTTTATCCTTTTTTCCCAATTGTATACTATTATATAATGATAATAAAGCTATACTAGGACTTCTTTCTATTTTAATATTCATTATATCTTCTATTTCTTTAAATACTTTCGCCCAAAATTTGCTTACATATTTACATTGCCACCACATATGTATGTATGTTCCTGTTTCTTGGCATCCTCTCCAACAGTTTTTCGAGGAGTTTTTATTTATATTTGCCATTCTTACTGGTGTAAAGTACCATTTCCATATTAATTTATAATAATTTTCTTTAATCCTTATTGATAAATTTTTAAGATGCCTTTGTCTCCACAATTGTTGCCACTCTGTTTCCTTTATTTTTATCCCTAGGTCTTCTTCCCAGACCTCCTTAAGGGTGTTGTTTTTTGTTTTTCCTTCCTTTATTTCAATTATTATCTTATATATTTTACTAGTTATTCCTTTCAAGTTTTCATGCTCTTCTACATCCCTCCCATTTTGTATTATTTGTTCAAATTGGTTAACCTTACTTCCTTTTTTATTGTTTTTTAACCAATTTTAAACCATTGTTCTAATTGTATACAATGGAACCATGTCAATTTTATTTCTCTAAATTCTTCCATAATCATTTCCTTCTTCGTTCCTACTTTTATCCAATCCCCCATTTTATCTAAAAGAATTTCCCTTAACTTTTTATCCATTATTTGTTTTAAATTCTTTGGAAATTTCTTTTCCATTACAATTGGGGTTATTACTGATCCATCCGTTATTAACATTCTCCTGTATTTATTCCACACTTCTAATATATTACTCAACATTGGATTTCTAATTTCCCTAATTTCTTTCCTCGTGAATTGTTTAAAAAATATATTCCATATTTCTTCTTCCACTTTTCCTGAGTAATTTCTTAGCCATTCTACCCCATCTTTTTTAATCATTCCTTCTATAACCAGTCTCAATCTACTCGCTTCATAATATTTTTTAATGTTAGGGAGTGCTAAACCTCCTTCTTTTTGCCATCTCTTCCCCTTGGGATGGAGACCATGGTCATAGCATTCCAATGATCATTTAATTTCCTTGGGATGGAGACCATGACCATCCCATTTCCATAATCTTATTTTCTTAGGGTGGAGACCATAGGCAGCCACATCCCTTTCTTCTTATGTTTCGAGATGCAGTGTCGCTTTTCTGCACATCGGAATCAAAAATAGATGTGCCACCTGCTTTGTGTCCTTATGAGCACTTTGGAGCTCCCTTTATCACCCAATATATTTTATACACACTTGTTTATCTCCTTTTAAAAAAAAATCCTGGGTATTTGAGCCATGGAACCGTTTCATCAGAATTATCAAAGTATATGTGTGTGAGAGAGAGCAGGTGCCCACTTGTTTTTACGAATGCTAGTTAACATCTTTATTTTAGAGCCTCGTTTAACACTGGGGATCCCTGGCAATTAATTCAACATTCTACTCACTGTTTCCTCCATCTTTGGAGGATAGCAGGAGAATTTCAGGTCTTCATGCCAGACCTCTACAAGTGATTGAATAGGTCAGGATTGTTGCTTAGATTGCCTCAAAGGAGACCCCCTGGTTTTTCTCTCTTGAAATTGGAAACATTGATTGCTAATCCTGGAATAGCAAAGAGGGGAGAAGAGTGAGAGCCAATGTGGAATTGCCATTTTTCATCTTTAGAGAAAGTCCATGGTAAAGCCGCATGGCTGCAATATCTGGTTTCCTAGTCCATAGAGGGCGTCACAGCCAATTGCAGCATGCTGAAATGTTCTTGTTTTGTTTTCTCCATGTTTCCTCACAGTTCCTCCGCGCAACTTAAGGATTGAATCCCAGAAGGAGACTATCATGGAGGGAGAAGAGGTTGAGCTGAATTGCACCGCAATGGCCAGCAGACCAGCCACAACGATCAGATGGTTCAAAGGGAGCAAGGAGCTATCTGGTAGACCCAACATACATACACACACACACACACACCTTAAATGGGTCTAATGAAGTCTGCTGTGCAGTTGTTTGCTTGTTGTTTTTTTTACTCTGTCAGTAAGCTAGACAGCCTTATACAAAAGGAACACCTTGGGGTGGATCATGAATGACCATACTTGGCCATTGTGGGAGTATTTCTATTGAAGGTTTTGGACAGTTTTAAAACTATATGTTGTAAACTACTCTTGAGTCTCCTTATTGAGTGCAATGGATAAGAAATGGATAAGATAATTGCTGTAACACTAATGGAGGTGCCCAAATGAGTCCAAGAGTGAGCCATGGCCTTCTGGACTCCTCAGCTGGGCTCCAGGCATCTCAGCATCCAAGCATCCCTTTCATATCTACGTGAATCTATGTCTCCATCTTCTACCATCTTATTCCATCCATCCTTCTTGTCCTCCTTCTCCACTTCTTCCTTCCCCTCCTCCTCCTCCTCTTCTTCACCTTAGTCTCCTTCTCCTCCTTCCTTCTCTTCCTCCTTTTCTTTTTTTCTCCTTCTTTCTTCTCCTCTTTTTATCCCCCTCCTCCCCTCCCCCAATGTCCTCCTTCTCCTCCTCTTCCTTCTCCTTTCAGTACTTGAATGTATTTATCATAATTAGCATTATTACTATTATTTCGTCCATTTCTGTCCCAACTTCCTCCCAGTGGTGAGACTCAAGGGTGGTTTACGATGATTCAAAAGCTTCAATACAAATGTACGTATAAATTATTTTCAGAAATTTAAACCATTTATGAAGTTAAAAAACATTAAAATGTGTTAAAAGACACATACCTGGGGGGGAAAACACTAAAAGCCTATCCCATATGACCTGAGCCATATACGGCTTTATAGGTGACCACTAGCACTCTGGGCTTCCCTCCCTCCCTTTTCCTTCCTTCCTTCCTTCCTTCCTTCCTTCCTTCCTTCCTCTTCCATATTGCCTTGTTCGATCCCCAGTTTTCTTGTAACAGGGGGTCCCACAAAGAACCTTCTCCTCCATCACATGTAGTTTGCTGCTCTTTGACATGACCACTGTTTAAATATTTCAATCTCTGCTTTTAATTATGTAAATCCAAGGAGTCACTTTCCCTCTTAATTATTGACAAGGGCTTTTGGCAGTGGCTTCGGAGGAAAAGGATGGAGGATTTCTGGCTCCATTGACTTAAGTGTTTGGAAGCTTTCCTGGGATTCCTAATCCTCGCCACTGAGCACTGTATGTCTCATGGAAGGTGAAGGCTAGGGTTAGGATGAGGTTGAGTGCAGTCAAGAAGATTTGGTTGTTTCCCCTTCATTTACACAGTTACCCACAAGATCCATGTTGGGATCTCTATAGGCAAAAATCCCATTGAAAGCCAGTGTTAAGAGGTCACCAGGGCTCATTTCCCCATTCAAGGAACCCAGAGATGAAAATGGAGATGCATCCCAAGGTGCCACCTAAATATTAGGAAGAATTTGTGGCTATAAAAGCTGTTCCGTAGTGGAATGGACTTCCTCAGAGGGAAGTCCATCCCACTGGACTCTCCTTCTTTGGAGGTCTTCCAAGACAGTTGGATGGACATCTCTCAGAAGGACTTTAGCAGTGGATTAGATTGGATAATTCACACAATCCCTTCCAATGATGGTGTGGCTTTGTGTGGTGTTAGTAACAAAGCTAGACGTATTTCAGATTAACTTGTCCAGCAGATGATTTGATACTTCCTGGTCCAGAAATGTCTGAACTTCATTTGTGGAAGATCTTGGGAAAAATATTTGATTCAAAAAGATTTTGGGTAAACACCTGTGCATTCCAGGTGTGCTTGGATTGGGAATTCTTGCTTGGCAAGACGTTGGACAGGATGTCTTTTGGGGTTTCCTCCAATTTTATGATTCTGTTGCATTAGGCTTTTTAAATCGTGTCTCATCGCATAATAGTCGCACCCCCAGTTTTGTGGGCCTGGTTTCAGTATTTCTGTTTTCCTCACATAATAGTTGCACCCTTGATTTACTGGTGTAAGCCTCTCCAATCACTCACCCATTTGCCCACCCGCCCAAAGACCCATTTGCTTGCAGGCCTACTTGCTTGCCAAAAGACCCACCCTTCATTTACTCACTCCCCCATCCATTCATTGTTCACCCCCTTTCCAAGAACGCCATCTCAAGCAGTGTTGTTCAGTGTTTATTTATTTATTTATTATTTTGACTTGTTGGTCACCCCTTCCGTGTGGCTCGGGGCGACTCACAAAAGTTGAAAACACAGTAAAACATGATAAAAACACAGTAAGCACAATAAAATACACTAAAACACAATAAGATCACTTTAGGAACTAACATCCATAACTAAGAGCTGAATAGTAGCGGCCATATGCTACATATTGCGATGACCGATAGTAGTACAGTGGAAACCCCCAAATTATTCTTGACCAAATGCCCGTGTGAACAGGAAGGTTTTACAAGCCTTTCGAAAGGCTAACAGATGGGCAGCTCCCGGATAGTGGGAGGGAGAGCGTTCCATAATGCTGGAGCAATGGCGCTAAAGGCTCTCCTCTGCATCGAGGTCAAGCGGAGGGTGGTGTGGCTCGGAACCGTGAGCAGGTTCAAGGACTCGGATCACAGTGGTCTTGTAGGACTATATGGGAAGAGGCAGTCCCTTAGGTACACCGGCCCCAGATCGTTCAAGGCCTTGAAGGTCAGAACCAGTACTTTGAAATGTTGTTCTTGAAAGAAGGGGGTGAGGGTATTTTCAAGTTGTTTTCAACATCATTTTATTACAAAAAATACTGTTTTGGAACAAGAAGGGTGTTTCCTTGCATAATAATCGCACCCTCTTTTCAAAAAGGAAAAAGTGCAACCATTATGTGATGAAATACAGTATTGTAAAAGCGGGAGCAAAGTCTAGAAGACGTATCTAAATGGATACAAGGGAGAAGATGTAGACCTCTATGCTGATTGTAGAGTGTTCCTCATACACAAGTACGGGTGAAGTAGGCTAGTCCTTGGATGCAGACACTATTGGTCCAGTGAATTGCCACTTACTTGCCCTCTTCCTTTCCTGTGTTCCTCTCTCCAGCAGGCAAGACAGAAGTGGAGCAGTGGTCAGACATGTTCACAGTGACCAGCCAGCTTTCACTGAAGGTCAAGCGAGAGGACGATGGGGTCCCGGTCATCTGTCAGGTAGACCACCCTGCCGTCAAAGACTTGCAGACCAAGTACTACCTAGACGTAATGTGTGAGTACCAGAATCATCTCCCCTCTTTCATCCGTCTACCTGATAAAGTCTGGAAAATGTCCATTGGGCAATATGGTTTGTGTTTTTAGCTAAATACGGTGCCTATCTCATTCTGAGAGTCAAAATGTTGAGTGTTGTTTTAAGGCTTTCTCTGTTGGTTTTATCATTGAATTGGCCACAGAATGTAGTTTCGTTTTCTCCATTCTTGGACCAACCACATGCGATTCCCTCAAGGAATGTTGACTTAGCAGATCAGATTTTATGATGTTTGCTTCCACAAACTTGGACGACTTGTTGAATCACTGTTTGCGCCATGCAGTAACTGAAGCACATGTCAATATCCTTCCTGATCCCAAAAAAATGTTGCATTGAGCTTAAGATGAGAAACTGTGAAGGCCCCAGATATGAATCTCACCGTAATCTCTCCTTAATTTGTTTGACTATGACTAGCCATTATGCTTAGCCTTTCCGAGCACTACCGTAATAAAGCTTGTAAGGAATCTGTGTGTGAGTTGAAGCAAACTGCTGCTCTTGGTTCCTTGGTGGCATGGACATGTTTCCTGTCCTTTCTTGGGCACCTGAAGCCAAAGGAAGTCCAAAGACCTCCTTCCTTCTGGAACCCTTTCTCCAAGGCCAAAGAAGGACTCACTGGTTCAGAACGGTATTTTAGCCCAGTGTTTCCTAACCAGTGTGCCGTGAACGATCATCAGGTGTGCCGTGGGAAATTGGAACCTTTTGAGTCTTGAATAAGCCACGCCCCTTTATTCCCCACGGGCCAATCCCGTCGCAGTGGCCTTGAACTCCCGCCCGGCACCAAGATGGCGGAGGCGGCGGGACCGGAAGCACCTTCCCTGAGCGGAAGTGCCTCGTCTGAGGCAATGCAGCGGTGGGTGTGCCTGGCAGTGCTGGGCTTAGCAGCGGGCCTGGCCCTGGCCGGCGCCGGCGCCTCTGCCCTCACGAGCTTCCTCTCCTACCCGCAGCTCTACTGCCTCTTCGCCCACTGCTGCCATGACGCGGGCAACAACGGGGCCTGCCTCCGGGCAGGTACGTGAGCAGCCTACCGGGCCTCAGAGACTGTGACGTGAAGTGGAAGGAGCCTCATGGGCTATATTATTATTATTATTATTATGAACTATGTATTAATATAATATTATTTTCCCTTAGTATATGCTATTATATTGTTATATTATTAGTATTTGTCATAGTCATGGTGTATATCGTTATTGACTATGAGAGTAATGATAACAGTCAGGATTAACTCCTGTGCTTTACTGATAATATATTGTATGTATCTATAATATTTATATTATTATAATGTAATACAAGATAACACTTTCAAAATAATACAATATTGAAATTACATATTTTATATTACTTGTAATAGTACTAATAATATTACAATATAATGGTATAGTACAATATAGTAAGTCAGAGTGTCATTTTGGTTGGTGGTGTGCCCCAGGATTTTGTAAATGTAAAAAATGTGCCGCGGCTCAAAAAAGGTTGAAAAACACTGTTTTAGCCACTGAGGAAACTATAGAAGCCCCTCAACATTTGCAAGGATTAGGGGAGCAGAGGGAAATATCACAAATATAATTAAAAACACTTCTGAGGGGACATCTTTGTTGACATCTCTAGGCCCTCCAGCATTCTGCTATGGTAAACATCCAATGGAGGTCTTCCAAGAGAGGTCTCTGAGGTTGTGTTGGGTCTGCTTCTTCGCGCCTTTGCTTTGTATTGGAATATTGCCCGGAATTGTGGCATTGTGAATGGTTTGGTGCCAGGATAGGAATGCCCATGGAAAGATAGAGCTGGCATTGAGCACCACACAGGATAACATGTTTTGGTTTGGACCGCGGATTCATAGCAAGGAAGAATAGTCCTTGAGGAGACTATTCCTTCCTCCTATGGCTCTTCCTTTTCACCAAGGAGCAGAAATGAAGCCAGTTGGTTGGTCGGCGGATGATTCAGAATGCTTTTTTTGTACATGCAGCTCGACCATAACATTACACAAAGAACCTCCCCGCAACCCACCCCCGTGTTAATTTATTTCTTCTACTTCATTATGTTTGTTCCATTATGAGCATTCTGCTTACAATTTTCATATCGCCCTGAAAGTATTGGGGGAAGTAATGTCCCTATAATGGGAAAACAAACACCATCAGATACTACCTAAATTGGCAGATTGTCGCTTTCTCTCCGCGGCGCTAAATGTGTAATTCATTTATGCAAACTTAATGTCCATTAACATTTCTTGTAGAGCTCCATTAGCCTTAATAATACATTAGCACCTATGTGAGGTCTGATTAGAAGAAGAAGAAAAAGCTTACAGGCAGAAGCACAAAAACGGGGATACATGTATGTACGCAAACACGAAATAGAAAGACGGATAAGAGAAATGTGGTTCAACCATTCAGCATGACTTTGGAGACTTTGGAGACAACCTGAATTAATTAATAGGATTTGAGTATGTCAAGGCCAGCACAATGACATACAATACTAAGACGAGTAAGGAAGTATCTAAAAATCTAGTAGTGGATCAACTTTGCCACTGTGACTCCCATGTATTTACCAAGAGCAAAGTGTGAAGGCCAGGAGAAGGTCAGATAGGCCTCAGCCAGGACTGGGTAGAAAACAACTACGGATAGAATGATGGGTTAGATTTGGAGAAGCATTCCAATGAATGCGCAGTCACAGCGAGCAATTTTGTCACTTTGGTATACTTACTATGAGATGGAATTCAGCAGGAAGTGGCCGGTAATAACAGAGAAGGTATTAGCAGGTAAAATTCAAATTATCTATGGAGCTTTTCCAAAGCAGCGAGCTAATTATTGTTTGCTCAGAACCCTGAATATCCAGGGAAGTGTGAACATTGATAGAAGAGAGTTAGAAGGATGGGAGATGAACGGGAGGAGGCCTCATGGAATGGCAACATTTATTTATTTATTTATGTATTTATTTATGTATTTATTTACATCATTTCTACCCCGCTCTTCTCAACCCCCGAGGGGGGACTCAGGGCAGCCTAACAAAAGGCAACAATTCGATGCCGAAACACAATATAAATACAATATAAAACCACAAACATTCAGGATTAAAATACAATTAGCATTATCACATAATACACATACATTTAAGTTAAAACAGAGTTTCGTCCCTCACATAAACATTGAGCCATAACCATCAACTAACCAATTACAATTCCAATTCAAAGTGCTGCATTGTGCTAATGTGCAAAAGCCTGGTCCCAGAGCCACGATTTCACTTTTTTCCTGAATGCCAGGAGGGATGGGGTTGATCGCATGTCGCTTGGGAGCGCATTCCACAGATGGGGAGCCACCACCGAGAAGGCCCTCTCTCTCGTCCCCACCAACCGCATTTGAGAAGTTGACGGGAGCGAGAGCAGGGCCTCCCCGGTTGATCTTAAATTACGAGGTGGGACGGAGCGGCAGATGCGTTCGGACAAGTAAGCTGGGCCAGAACCGTATAGAGCTTTAAAGGTCAAAACCAGCACTTTGAATAGAGCTCGGAAGTAGACAGGCAGCCAGTGGAGCTGACACAACATGGCAAGATAGGCTTGCCTTTTTGAAGTGTCTTTGCTCCACCTCTCCTTGACATTGATGTCCCAGGAGTTGACATTTTGCAGAATTAAAAATGACGCATAGAGCCAAAGGATACACGAAATGAAAGTTAAAATAGACATTTGTTGGTTTAACGTGTGCAGATTTGACTATTCACTGACTGATATGGTCTCTGAGACTCTCCTGGTCCTCCAGAATGACTGTATGGATAGCTTCTACGAGATGTTCCAGAGAATGTTGATCTCAGAGGAGGGCAAGGGCAAATTCTCTTGGAACAAATTTCTTCAAGAAAAACCCAAGATAGGGTCACCATACGCTGCAAATGACTTAAAGATACCCAAGAATAGAGGTCTGCTCAAAGCAATCAACCAAGAGTGATGCCCTCTTTTGGTGGGTCAAGGAGAGCGGAAGCACATGCTTTGTTCACCTGCATATCTGAAGAGCCTTTTGGCCAAAACATGCCTCATATCAGACCTATGTAGAGCCATAGAACTGACACAAAGGGGCGGTGAAGGGGTTTGTCCTTAATTTGCACCTCCATGACTTTGCTGCCAGTTGAGACTTTTGGAATGTCATTTGCACACCGTTTTGCACAGTGCAAATCCCAAGCTCCAGAGCAAATTAATCAAGAGGGGAATGACCACACAGGTTGCTTAAGGCAGTGTTTCCCAACTGCTGTGACGCGGCACACTAGTGTGCCGTGACGAACCTCCTGCTGTGCCGTGAGAAAAGCTCTCTGCCCCCCTTCCTTCCCCCCTTCTGCCGAACCCCTGCTGCTTGGGGGAGGAGGAAGAAGGGCCGGATGGCGATGAAGAAAAAGAAGGGGCCGGGGCGGCCGTTTCCCCAGCCTGCCTCCAATCCGCCATGACTCCCGCCCCTTGCTCACTGAAGCCGCGCAGAGGAGGAGCCCCGCCCACTGAAGCCCGTCCACCGCTCATGCTCCTCCTCTTTAGGAGAGCTGAAGCCGGGGGGAGGGGGCGGGGCATGATGCAGCCTGGCTCTGCCCCCTCCCCCAGCTTTGGCACTCCCAGCAGCTGCTCCAGCCTTGAGGGGACAGTGCCAAGCCAGCATTGTGCTGGCTCTGCCACCACTGGCTTGGCAATGCCCCCTCAAGGCTGGAGCAGCTGCTGGGAGAGCTGAAGCTGGGGGAGGGGCGAGGTATGGCACAGCCTGGCTCCGCCCCCTCCCCCGGCTTCAGCACTCCCAGCAGGTGCTCCCATCAGGCAACCATCCCCCAGCCGTTCTTTACTGTGTTAGAGTGTCATTTTGTGTCATTTTGGTTGGTAGTGTGCCCCCGGATTTTTTTAATGTTAAAAGTGTGCCGCAGCTCAATAAAGGTTGGGAAACACTGGCTTAAGGAATAAAACAGGGGGGAAGAAGGAGATTAAAGAAAAGAGGGGGGAGGAGGAAAGAGGAAAACTGTAAAAGGAGAACTCAGGAAGATTGGGTTATGGAACTCACTTCCAGAAGAGGTTGAGACATTAGACAGATTCATGGATGAGAGAGGATTCAAGTAGAGGTAGGCAGGGGTAGGGATGACTAGATGGGCTGAATTCAGCATGGCTCTTCTTATGTTCTTATGAGAGGAGAAAGGAAAAAGGAGGGAAGAAGGGAAGAAAAAGAAGAAGAAATCAAGAAATCAAGGAGGAGGGAGGAAAAGGGGGAAGAGGAAGGGCAGGAGGTGATGGAGGGAAGGGACGAAAGAGGGGAGGAAGGAAGGATTCTGACAAGGGAGGAATATGCTTTGTACTTGGAGTGTCCATTCTTCTGCCAGCCCGAACTCATACTCCCACTCGGGAGCAACAGGAGAGGAAGGGGAAGGAGGGAGGCTTTTAAATGTGCCGTAAGCCTTGCTTTTGGTGGCTGGGCCTTCCTCCTCCTGACAGACCCCCCTTGAATATGGTAATCGCCCTGTTTGTAAGGAGGGATTTGGTCCACAGACGTGCTGCAGCTATTGTTCTGGGCCTGTCAGTAATTCCATTAGAAGTCAGCCTCCCGCTGCACAAATTCATTTTGTTGGAAGCCGGCGTGCGAGATCGTGGGCTGACAAGTTTGACCTATTTAACTTAAGGTTTTATGAACATTTCATTTAAACTTACTTTTCATGCTACCGGCTCAAATGAAATTATGGATTTGGAATCCCCCTCCTTCCCCTCTTTGTGACTTTATTCATGCCGGCTCCTCTGTGAGCAAGAACTCGGAGGAACTTGTTTGTTGAGCGGCTTTATCGGCTGCATCGGAGAGCCCTGCTGGGCCACGGCATTGTGGAAGAAAAGGAAGTTATCTCTAAAAAAATAACCAGGAATTCAACTTGAATCCTCTTGCACAAGATTGTCCTTCACACTAAATGAGAAAGCAATGGATCAAGACCAGGTCTGGGACCACGTTGATGCCCTGAGGCCTTCTGAGGTTCGCATGGACCAATAAGTCACCCACAATCAAAGTGTCTCCAAATTCACTTCTGGTCTCAAAAGTAAGGCATTGCAACCTGGGGAAAAGGTACGCTTGTTTTGCCAGGATACTTCCAAGGGCATCCATTGGTCTTCTTTTTTGCCCAGATGATCACTGTAGTGACTATGGAAGTGTTGAAGGACACAGCAAACATCCTTGAGATGTTTTTGGTGGCCTTCAACCATGAAACAGAACTCAGTGAGATGTTTTTGGTGGCCTTCAACCACAAAACAGAAATCTGTGAGATGTTTGGTGGCCTTCAACCACAAAACAGAAATCTGTGAGATGTTTTTGGTGGGACCTTTAACCACAGAACTCTGTAAGATGTTTTTGGTGGCCTTTAACCACAAAACAGGACCCTGTGAGATGTTTTTGGTGGCCTTTAACCACAAAACAGAACCCTGTGAGATGTTTTTGGTGGCCTTTAACCACAAAACAGAACTCCTGTGAGATGTTTTTGGTGGTCTTCAACCACAAAACAGAAATCTGTGAGATGTTTTTGGTGGCCTTTAACCACAAAACAGAAATCTGTGAGATGTTTTTGGTGGCCTTTAACCACAAAACAGAACTCTATGAGATGTTTTGGTGACCTTTAACCACAAAACAGAACTCTGTGAGATGTTTTTCATGGTCTTAATACACTAAACATGTGTTACTGTATGTATTATGCTCTTTAGTGTTAAAAATTTTACATGCATCTGGAGCTGTACTGCAAAAGATACCCAAAAACAAACACACTGAGATCTTATATCATGTTCATGTAGTGGAAGTCAATGCTCACACAAGTGACAAATTAGTTGCCTACCATTCCATCCTTCCGCTAAAGGCTGCCAACGTGCAATGCACTGCTTGTATATCTGCCAATGGGTGTGTTTACAGGCACACAATGCATTGGATGAACCCACAGCGGCTCTTTCTGCATTGGACCAAGTGGGCAGTGGAGGGCCCTGATGGAGAGTTGTGCACCATCCAAGAATGCATAGCTGCCATCAAAATGTTTTATATTTTGTGTACAATGGTCAGAAAAGCACAAACACATGTGTAAGGAAACCTGTGCACATGCATGACACCAGTATGCATATTTATTGACAAGTACCACGTAGCATTAGGTGGAGTATCTCAGTAGTAATGTTTGAGCCATGGACGACACCCAGCCTATTGCTCAATTGATCAATTTTTTTGTGGGAGGGTTTAGGTCAAGATGGCCAACATGAAGTCCCATCCCACCCACCTCCACCCCCCAAACATGCACACAAATCCTGTTTCCCTTGTTGCTTGAGGAGGAGGAGGAGGCTGCGTATAAAAATAATTTTTAAAAAGTGAAATGGAGCAATAAAACACATTAAGGCATCATTAAGGGCTGGAAGGAAATGGGCAGGAAAGGAGCGGGGAGAGAGGAGGGAACCCAGCTCTGCATGCTTTTGTGTTATGAAAAGAAGAAGAAAACAGGGGGGAATGATGGAATAGGGAAGGGAGGAAGAAAAAGGAAAAATGCATATTTTTGTAGAAAAGAAAGAGGAAGGAAGGAAGGAAGGAAGGAAGGAAGGAAGGAAGGAAGGAAGGAAGGAAGGAAGGAAGGAAGGAAGGAGAAACAAAGGAAAGAAGCAGTAAGACAGGTAGGGCTAGAGGAAGGAGAGGGAGAAAGAAATGAAAATGAGGAGAAGGGGAGGGAGGGAGAAAGAAAGAGGGAAAAGAAGGAAAGGAAGGAGAAACATAATTAGGTAGGGATAGAGGAAGGAAGGGAGAAAGAAATGAAAAGAGGAGAAGGGGAAAGAGAAAATGAGGGAAAGAGGAGAAGGAAAGGAATGGGGAGGGAGAAAGAAAGAAAAAGAAAGAAAGAAGAGGAAGGAATGGAAGAACAGAGTATGATTTGAAGAAAAGGAGGGAAAAGGATAAGGAAAGAAGGGGAAGGGAGGAGTAGAATTTGAAGGGAAGGCAGGAGGGAGGATAGGAAGAAAGGAAAAGAGAAAAGGGCTGGATTGAGAAGAAGGGAGGAAGAAAGGAAAAATGAAGAGAGGAAGAGAAAGGGAGGCAAAATGAAGGAAGAGGGAGGGAGGAAGCAAGGGAGGAAGGCAGGAAGGAGAGAAAAGGGAGAGAAAGAAAGATAAAAAGAAAAGGGGCAGAGGAAGAAGAGAAAAGAAATGAACGAAGAGGAAGGAAAAGGATAGGAATAAAGGAGTAGGATTTGAAGAGAAGGAGGGAGGAGAGAAAGAAAGGAGGGAGGGAGGAAAGAGAAAGAAAGGAAGAAGAGAAGGTAAGAAAGAAAGAAAGAAAGAGGAAAATCCCTCCACCCGGTGCCTTTGGATTGTTTTCCTCTTTTTTCCTTCTTGTGTTTTGATGCCGACGGGAGGGTGGGGGGCAATCTAGATTCCTCAAGCCGCAGGAGGAGTAATGTAGAGTTCAGTCATAATTAATGGAACATAGATATTTATAATGTCTACACGCATGTTTATAAAAATACATACCCAGGGAAACGGCAGTAACCTCTGTTTATTGTGCATTCCGGGAGGATTCCTGGTGCCCAATTATGTTTGCGGAAGGAAGAAAGGAAGGAAGGAGGGAAGGAGAGAGAGCAAGAGAGGGAAGGAGCCAGCCATATGCCGCCGACGCCTGGCGCTTTCAGAGCCCGCACATTTTTTCTGGCAAGCGCCAGTATTAATTGCGATAGTATGCAGTGAAGTGATTAACATCAATATAATTTATCATCTGGAGATTTCTGAACAAAAATAAATGAGTTGTTTTGTTCAACGAGGTGTTGACCCCTTTCAGAATGTGTGGTTTGAAGGAGGCCTTTTCCCCCCCGAAATGTATTATGATTGCAGATATGAAAGGCGCCACCATCAGCTGAGTGTTCCGTTATTTGATTTTCTGGAGCATTAGCCTCTCTTGTTTGTGACATTTCCCAGTTGGATGCTTGTTTGCGAGCTCATTAATAAGGCTTTCTCCGAGGAAGAACGCCACAAACGAAGGAAGGAGAGCCGTGCTCTGTGGCAAAGCCCGGCCCGGTCTTGGGGAGCCAGTTGGGTTGCAAAAAACGTGGCAAAACAAATGTTTCGAAATGGGAGATAATTGCACCCCAGGCTCAGCCGAGAGGCCTCTCATCTACTTCCTTGGGATGAAAAAGCCGAGGAATCATAATAGTAATAATAGTAAATGAAACCATTCTTTGGGGGAGGCTGGTGGGATCACAACAGGTTGCTTGTTGCAAGGCTTTTCCTTTCCTGCTGCAAACGGCATAATTGGCAATGGCTTGATAGCCTCGCTTACCCTTACGAAGCAAAGAAAGACCGCTTCCCACCCAGACTGGAGGAGATGGAAGACAATCCCTACCGCTTCCATCTGTCTTCAGCAACTGTCCTTCTGGAGGATAATCCATAATGTCCATAACGGGGTGTTCTTGTGTGGTTTCCGAGCTGTGTGGCCAATGGGTTCTCAAAGGAAGGAACTTTCTTGGACCCACCATCATCATGGATGGTTGGTTGAGGACATCAGAGATGGGGCCTTCCTTTCCAAAGGAGATTAAGAGTACATCTTCACTGTAGAAATAATACATTGACGAAGGCTTTCATGACTGGAATCACTGGAGTGTTGTGTGGTTTCCGGGCTGTATGGCCAATGTGCTCTTGACGTTTCATCACGTTTTGTAACATCAGGAGCAAATGCTGCTAGAACACGCATGGGCCAACTTGGGTCCTCCCTCCAGGTGTTTTGGACTTCAACTCCCACAGCCGATAGGCTGTTAGGAATTGTGAGAGTTGAAGTCCAAAACACCTGGAGAGAGGACCCAAGTTAGCCCATGCCTGTGCTAGAACCACACAACAACATCCCAGTGATTCCGGCTTTCCATGAAAGCCTTTGACAAGGTCAATAAGGTCAACATCGAGGCCATCGGGCCAAAGCAATGTGGTGCTCTGTCTATTTTCCTCCATTTGCCACATCGCAGATTTGGGGAAATTGGTTTCACTTTTCTCCTGGCCCCAAACTCAGTGTTCTGCTATGGGACCCGGTCTGGAAAATGCCACGTTGGCATCTCCAGGAGCCAATCACATATGAGGTCCGTAAAGAGCTCACCCATAAACGCAAGTTTGTCTTAGGAACCTCAAAAGAGGGAGCTTTCTTGGTCTCGCCGTCATCATGAATGGTTGGTTGAGGATGTAGGAGATGGGCTCTTCCTTTCTATATAAAGGCTAAGGGTGCATCTTCACTGTAGAAATAATGTACTGTCAAAGGCTTTCACAGCCAGAATAACTAAGGTATTGTGTGATTTCCAGGCTGTATGGCCATGTTCTAGCAGCATTTGCTCCTGATGTTTTGCCCGCCTCTGTGACTACTGGCATCTTCAGATGATCTGATAGTGGTCAAGCAAGTGAAGTGTATACGTGGAATGTCCAATGTCTCTTAACCAAGAGTGAAGGGTGCAATTAGCCAGCCTGATTTGCAAGTGTTTGAGTGGGATCCACCCATTAGTATGTGAGTAACTGAGAAGATGGCATAGTCAATAGTGAGGGTATCTGTGTGGAAGTAGCCAGGCCTTTGTTGCCTTGCAGTGTTTATTGCCTGGAGGCATCCTTAGCCTGGGTGGTGCTCACTGGCCCTGGATCGCTTGCTGCCGGGGAACTTCCTGTGTCTGGGTCTTGATTCTGGTGTTCCTCAGTACTGGTAACCAGATTTTGTTCCTTTTCATGGTTTCTTCCTTTCTGTTGAAATTACCCATGTGTTTGCGGATTTCAGTGGCTTTTCTGTGTAGCGGGACATAATGGTTGTCGGAGTGTTCCAGAATGTCTGTATTTCCAAATAATATTCTGTGCCCAGGTTGGTTTATCATGTGTTCTGCTATGGTTGATTTTTCTGGCTGAAGTAGTTTGCAATGCCTTTCGTGTTCTTTGACTCGTGCCTAGCATCACTGGGCCTGGCCGTGCAGCTTGGAAACCACCCAACACTCCGGAAATGATGTAGTTTGACGCGACTTCAACTGCCATGGCTCAATGCTCGGGAATCCTAGGAGTTGTCATTTCCCAAGGTCTTTATCCATCTCTCCCAAAGAGTGCTGGTGCCTCACCAAAAGAACAGCTCCCATCACTCCATTGCATGGAGCCATGGCAGGTTGAGTGGCGTCAGACTGCATCGTTCTTGCAGTGCAGACGCACTCTAGGAAGGCCACTTCTGTGTTCTTGTTCTGCCTTAACGATCCATTGATTATTCATTGACCATTCCAGAAGGCTTTTTTTAACTATAGAGTGCTAAGGTTGTATTTTTGTCGTGCTTTGATTGTCCTTTGAACTGTAGTTGACAAATATGTGTAATGTGGTTGCTCATTTAACTTTTGTGTTGTCTGTTGTTTTAGCTGCATTTTGGTGGGGCATAGGTCAGGTTAATGGAGTCCATACGTTTATTTAGAGCAGGGCTGCTCGAGTAGTCGATTGCTATCGACTAGTCGATCTTCGGGCCTCATCCAGTCGATCTTTGAGCCTCACCAGCTCCTCTGCCGTGCACACGCGCTCCCGGCGCCACCTTCCGCTTGCGCGGGGCTTCTTCTACCAATGCGGCTTTGGTGGGTGGGCCCTGGTGCTCGTCTCTTTACACGGAGGGATGTGAGGCTGCGGGAGGGAGTGTGTGTGATGTGACCGCCCATTGGTTGCTCCTGGGGGGGGGGGAAGCAAGGCGAAGGCACACGCAGGGATAGGATGCGAGACTGCGGGAGGGAGGCAGTGAGTGTGTGTGTGTGTGTGAGAGAGAGAGAGAGAGAACCTCGCCGGAGGAGGATGGTCCCCACGGTGGGGCTGCAGCTGACGAGCCCTTGGCGCCGGTGAGTGAAGCCTGGACAGGGTCCCAGTGCCGCCGAGGTGAGAGAGAGACAGGGCAGAGCGCGAGGCGGGGCCATGTCCAGGCTTCACTCACCGGCGATAAGGGTACGCTCATCAGCTGCAGTCGCGCGCACGCGCCAGGTAAATTTTTTCAACTTTGTTGTTATAAAAGTAGCTCGCATGCTAAAAAAAGTGTGGGCACCCCTGATTTAGAACTTAGGTCTTGAGTGGCCTTTTTCTTAAGCAGGGCATGCATATATACATGGTGTTGGACACAAAAAGGTAGCCCAAGCTCCAGTGACTTTGG
Source organism: Anolis apletophallus (assembly GCA_030556195.1). Classification (NCBI taxonomy): domain Eukaryota; kingdom Metazoa; phylum Chordata; class Lepidosauria; order Squamata; family Anolidae; genus Anolis; species Anolis apletophallus. The sequence continues at coordinate 14,408,051 of JARBWK010000013.1, forward strand.
ATAGGGACGTTCCACAGATTATAGAAACATGAATTGTAGCTACAAGTCAAATATATATCTGTATGTGTGATCCACTAAGGCTCCTATATGGCTTCACGGATTGGGACCACACTTGGCACTCAGAATCATCCTGATCCAAATTTAAAACAATGGGTAGGGATGATAGAGGACAATGGGGGTCCTCTCCTCCAAAATTGGAGTCATGTGAATCCCACCAATGATAGATCTGGACCAAATGTGGCTCACATCTCCATCGTGATCCAACAGAACATCCTGGGGGGTTAATTTAAAACAATTGGAGGGGGCTGATAGAGGATGATGGGAGTTGTAGTCTACCCACAATTGAAAAGCTATCTGAATCCCACCAACGATAGATCTTGACCAAACGTGACTCACATCTCCATGGTGATCCAACAGAACAGGGGTCCTCAAACTAAGGCCCGGGGGACAGATACGGCCCTCCAAGGTCATTTACCCGGCCCTCACTCAGGGTCAACCTAAGTCTGAAATGACTTGAAAGCAAACAACAACAATAACAATCCTACCTCATCAGCCAAAAGAAGGCCCACGCTTCCCATTGAAATACTAATAAGTTTATATTTGTTTACATTGTTCTATATTTTAATTATTGTATTGTTTTTGAGTGTTTTTGCACTACAAATAAGATATGTGCAGTGTGCATAGGAATTCATTCATGTTTTTTTTTCAAATGGTAATCTGGCCCTCCAACAGTTTGAGGGCCTGTGACCTGGCCTTCTGTTTAAAACGTAATGAAGACCCCTGCAACAGAACATCCTGGTGAGGTTTTGGGGGGCTGACAGAGGATCTCAACTTGTAAATGTCCTCCTAACCATGTAGATGGCTCAGCCCCCCTGCATTACATAAACTACCATAGATCAAGCTTCCCCCCCTTCTCTCTCTCTCTCTCTCTCTGAGTTGCCACCTTGGTGCAGACATGCTGCTGAATGCCCTGAATATAAGCTTCCCTTTTTTTGGTGGCCAGGCGTCCATTGCAAACACCGGCCTGGGTCCCTCGTCCAAAAGTGTTGTCAGCCCATTTCCCATTAGAAAAAGGTTTAGCCATGACTCTGTTTTGCAAGCTCCTTTCCAAACGAATTCCTGATCTGTGGCGGCTAAAGTGTCTCTTTGGCCCACCATGGCCTGAAAGCTGTGGCGGTGGAGAAATGCTTCCGGACGCCGCCTTTGCACCCTGCCGACGGGAAGCTCGGCTCACTTAAGTCCTCCAGAAATCAGCCAAAGTGGAGGTTTTCTTTTCTTTTTCACTGCTTCTGCTGATTTCGATGGTGCATTAGCGTGCCAATCTTCCCTCAAGTTGTGCTACTTTAGAGCGCGGCGTGAGTTACCAATGGTGCTGCTTCGGAAGGAGCAAAGCAGGCCGCTCACTCCTCCTAAGAGAGGGCTCATTAGCCAAGGGATGATGATGATGATGATGATGGGGAGAAGAGGAACGCAGATCAGAGGTGAAAAGCATTTCCGACCGCAGCCGGATCTTCGGGGTCGGCCTGCAGCTGAATTGCCGGCCCTTGATCCGCCAGCATCTCTCAAACATGAACGCGACCAAGCCACGTTTGAGGCAGGCAAAATGCAGGAATGGAACGATCGCTTGGAATTACTTGGGAAGTAGTCTAAGGATGGAGCTACACTGCCATATTATCCACAGTTTATCCACACTATCTTCTTTGAACTGGATTATATGAGTCTACGCTGCCATATAATCCAGTTCAAAGCCGATCATCTGGATTTTATATGGAGGCAGATAGAGATCAATATCTTTGGTGAAATAGTGGATAAATATATAAGTAATATTATAGAGAGTTTATCATATACATATATCACACACATCTATGGTATATATTAGAGAGAGAAATAGAGAAAGAGAAATAAATATATTTGGTGAAATAGGGGATATATAAGGGATATATAGTTTATTTATCACGCGCACATATCACACACATGTATAGTATACCATATAACAGGGCTGCCCAACTGGTGGTCCGCGGGCCGTATACGGCCCCCCAACCCTTTCCCCACGGCCCCCTACCCTCCTGCAAGATATCTGCTTTTTAAGATTTAAAAAAATATTTTTTAAAATATTTTTTTCGAATATTTTTTATTTATTTTTTCCCGGCGGGGGGGGGGGTGAGGGGCGGGGCAGGGAGCAGGCTCCCTTCCTCCTCCTCCTTCTACTTCCCTCCCTCCCCCCTCTCTCTCCCTCCCCCTCCTCTCTCTCTCTCTTTCCCCCTTTCATTCCTTCCCTTTTCCACCACTTGAAAGAAAGAGGGAAGGAGAGAGTGCACCAAGCGAGAGGGGGCGTGGCCAGAGCGAAAAAGGGGCGGGGCCGAGTTTGGAGCGCGCGGGGGGATGCTCATCCATTCCCTTTCCAGCTTCCTCCTCTTCTGAGGATTCCTGCCAAGTTTGGTCCTGATCCATCATTATTTGAGTCCACAGTGCTCTCTGGATGGAGGAGAACTCAAGGTTCAGTACTTTCTGTTGCTCTCATGAGAGTTTAGGTTTGATTCAACATGGCTGAGGAATGCTTTGATTGTATTTTCCCCTTATAGCAGAAGGAGGTAGGACTGGATGGCCCTTGGAGGTCTCTATTCTAGGAACCCATTTGTTATTATTATTATCATCATCATCATCAGAGGCTGAATGGTCATCTGTGAGGAATGCTTTGATTGTATTTTCCCCTTATGGCAGAAGGAGATTGGACTGGATGGCCCTGGATGGCCCTTGGAGGTCTCCTACTCCAGGAACCTGTTGTTGTTATTATTATTATTATTAGCAGAGGCAGAATGAATATTATCCCTTATCATTCAGGGTTATAGGCCTGTGTGGAAGGGCCTTGGCTTCTTATTTGACTTCCTTTCCACACATCTGAATAAAATCCCATGTTATTTGCTTTAAACCAGATTATGAGTTGGACTTTAAAGTTCCAGATTTATATGGAGTGTGGACCCCGATAATCCAGTTCAAAGCAGGTATTCACCCTGGGTTATATGGCTGTGTGGAAGGGCCCTGAGTCCACACTGCAATATAATCCAGTTCAAAGCAGGTTTTGTGGGGTTTCCTGCCTGGATATTCTGGGTTATATGGCTGTGTGAAGGGCCCTGAGTCCACACTGCAATATAATCCAGTTCAAAGCAGGGACTGGGACTTGAGACTGGGATTTTGGTGTTCATCTCTATCTCCAAGTCAAAGCCCGGTGTCCTCCACAGACACCTCCAAGGCGGGGAAGGGGCGGAGCTGGGGGCGGGGCAGGGGTGGAGCCGGGGAGTGGGCGGAGGCAGACCCTTCGACCCCCCAGGTCATCAGTAACCGGAATTCCGGCCACAGGTCCGGTAGAAGTTGGACAGCCCTGCCATATAACTATCAGCTGGATAGATAGAGAGAGATTTGGTAAACGGGATAAATATATGAGAGAGAGAATATTGTTTATCATGCACCTATATCATGCACATGTGTAGTATATATTCTATCAGATAGATCGATAGATATAAATATATTTGGTGAAGCAGGATAAATATATAAGAGATGTGTGTATGTATAGAGAGATAGAGTATATTTATTATTTATTATGCATCTATATCATATGCATGTAGAGTATATATTCTATCAGATAGATAGATAGATAGATAGATAGATAGATAGATAGATAGATAGATAGATAGATAGATAGATAGATATTTGGTGAAATGGGAATGCTAAATCAGCCCAAAGGTTAATTTCTCAGGTTGGATCTACACTGCCATATAATCAAGTTCAAATCATATAATCTGGATTTTATATGGCAGCCTAAAACATGTTCCTTGAGTGTCAACAAAAATCGTGGTCTGGTGCAAATCTTCTCACTCCAGGACTGATGGTGATGATGATGATCATGATGCGCATGATGCTCATGGTGATGATGATTAGTACCCTACCTTTCCCTCTTGATAGATTTGCATTGCTACTTATGGTGGTTTTGCACCAAAAACAGTTTTTTTTTATTTGTTGTTATACAGTAATGTCAACAAGAATCGTGATCTGGTGCAAATTTTTGTACCGCAGGACCTACTCTTTGCTCAATTTGCTCATGGCTATATCTGTATCATATGATAATAATGTTGTATATCTACAAGATTAATACCAGTGTGGTGTAGTGGTGTGAGTTTTGGCCGACAGATAAGAAACCAGGTTTTCGGTCTCCACCGAGCTGCAAAAATCCACCGGTTCAGCCTGGACAAGTCACATTTTTCTCAGAAAACCCCATGAACAGTTCACCTTGGGTTTACCATAAATCTGACATGACTTGAAGACACATAATAACACATAGCTACAATACATCACAGTGTGAAAACTGGAGAGTGGTGAGAGCTGGGAGGCACAAAATCAACTCATTTGAAATGTAACAATGGAAGAGAGTTCTCCAGAGACCATATAGACTATCAAATAGACGGATAAATATGTCCAAGGGTAAATCAAGAGTGAACTTTGTCCGAGATGCTAAGGTTTGTGAAGGGATTTTTAATTTCCAAATCATGACCTCCCTGAACCGCTCCTGGTTGGATAGCAAGTGTCCCAGAAGCAAGCAAAATACAACAGAATCTTTTCACAGTAAACACATGAGCTTCAGCCTGTCTATAAACAAAGTCCAACTGCCCGCATATGGCCTTATCTACACACTGTTTTAGTAAACTCGTGGATTCAAGTTTTCATCCAAAATATGTGGAGACTTTAGTCTTCACAGTTGCTCTCTCTCTCTCTCTCTCTCTCTCTCTCTCTCTCTCTCTCTCTGTATACACACACACACACACACAAACCACGATGCCCAGATCCTCATTCCTTGACATTGAAAACAATCAGAGTCATCCAATAATCACATACAACATATGCAGATACTCACATAGAGTCACACAGGATAGAAAAAGATGGATTCTTTTATCTTTTATATATATAGCCACCTGCTGATAGGTCAAAAGTCAGGGACACTGACTGATACTGCCCCCTTTGCAATGACCCTCGCCTGGTTATGACTCAGCCATTACCATATCCCCTTGGGTTTTGCATCATGGCATTCACAGTCATACCCTAGTGCTATCAATCTTCCACATGTTCATCAAACAGGATTTTTTTCCATGACTAGACTGTCTAACAAACTTTCCATGAAAGCCAAAATGGCTGAGGCTGTTGTACTTGGGCCTACCATGAGATGTCATTGCTCAAGGAGGAAGCAAAAATGCTCTATAATGTTGAAGGCAACACAGGAAGAACATAGTCTATGTAGATTGACACCTTCAAGGAATCCATGTCTGCCCTATGATCGCTTTTGGAGGTAGGGCTCAATGGATGTGTCTCATTCATGGGGTTGCCAGAAGTTGGGTGAAAAAATAGCTTGTTGGCCACATCGGATGGCTTGAGGTGCATTATTCTAGATGAGACGCAGACCTCATCTTGTCCATGGAAAGGAGAAGATGGACTTCAAGTTGATGTCGGTCAACCATAGGATCGCTGTCTTATTATGTCAGAAAAAAGGTTGAGATCCAAAGTTAGGGAAATGAATTCACCCCAGGCTTTTCCATGAAGAGAAATGGCAGTAGAGTATATTATGTGTGTGTCTAAAAATCCAATGACTGAATCTGCTGGTGTTTTCAGTTCTGTGGATCTCCAACTTGGTTTCCATGGCTCTCCACCTCCCTTTTTTGTTCTCCTTCCCTCCTTTTCCTCCGTCAGGAATCCCTACGTTTGTGCCAGAGCTTTTCACTGCTGCTGCTGCTTCTTCTTTTTGTTGGTATTATTATTACCATTCCGTTATTATGTTCTCCGGTCCTTTCATACAAACTATTGTGTTGTTCCCGTTCTGCTTTGCAATCTCTGATCTGGGCTCTTTATTTTTTAATCTTTGATCTCCTCTTGTCATTCCTTCACAGCCGCCTGCCTGCGCATTCTTTCAAGCTCCCTCTTTTCAAGGACAACGTCGCCTGGATTTTCTTGCCCTCTGGACTGTTCCCTTGGCTTTCTTTGGGGGTTGCCTGTTGACGAAGTGACTGTTTCTCAAACCAGTCTTCTTTCTTTGCTTTCTTCCTATTCCTTTCCCTCCAAATTCCATCACTGCTGCTGCTCTTTTTGCTGGTTGCTAAAAATATTGCCAGATATTGCTAAAAATCACTTTGTTCTTACCATGGCACAAAAATATTATCATTCCATAAAATACTATTACCTAATTTTCTTTTTCCCCAATGTAAGCATTTGAGTTTTGCATGCCAATCCATGTCTCTTTGCTTTTGATTTCCCCTCTATCCAAATATCTCCCTTCGGCTGCTTTCCTTTCCCATTCCTCTGTTGTTTCCTCCTCCGTCTCCATCTTCTTTTGGACTCTTTGTCTGCCATTAAACTCCATTAAACCTCGCCCTATGTGTAATATTTAGAGCAGCGTCCATTCTCTATCAAGCTGTTTACCAGGTGATATGCCTTTAACTGACTCACGTTTCAAAACTAACATCTAATTATATTATATTTTGTTTTCCTCCTCCAGTTCCCCTTCTACCTCTCATTTATTTTCTCCTGTCAATTCGCATCAATCCCTGGGCAGGAAGTTCCTATAATTTTGGGGTGCGCATCACAAATAATACCATTGTTTTTTCCTCTCGTTTGCAAGCCATCTGAGCGCATGGAGATATTGTGGTTGACGAGGGAAAGGGGAGGAACATTGACGTTATCTTTCCTTGTGAGATTCAAATCGCTGGTTGCAAGACTTTGGGGGGGGGGGGGGGCAGGGAGCAAAGAAAAGTGGATGATTTGTCAATACTCTGAAATCAAGGAAATGCCAGGTTTTATGAGGTCAGTCTCCATGGCCTGATACTTACCCTTATTTCCCAACAGGAGCGGACTTCCTCCTTGCCCTGGAAGAGAAGATCATATGTGTCATGTTACATCATATGCTCAAGCATTGCTTTTGTAGTTAAAACAAAAATGCATAGATCTATAACATATGTATGGTCTAAACATGGGTGTGTGTTTGTGTATATGTGTGTGTATACACACACACACACATCTCTCGGTGAAATTCCAAGGAAGCTGCATCATGCTCCCTTTCTGTGTCCACACTAACTTCCTGTGTGTTACTCTCTAGATTTGGTGGTGATCTTTGCTGCTTAAAGTCACCTCAGTATTCTTTTACAGGTTTCCTCGAATGTCCACCATTTGTTTGTTTTGAAGTATTGTGTGAAAGTGGATAATATACGTGTTTGCCTCTTCGTCGTTCCCTTACCAAAGAGACTGTGGAGCAGAAATCCCATGTACACCTACTTTATTTCATGCCTTATTCTGCGCCAAGTCTTAGGCACCAGTTGGGTTTCTAAAGCAACTGGACCCCATTCCAACTGGTACTGGGAGCTCCCTGCATCTACAGGCAGTCCGTACACATCTCCAACTTCACTATCCCTTGTGTCGCAGTCTCCATCCATATGCACCTGGTTCCTCAAATTGGGCTTTGAGGTGCTCCTCGTTGCATGGCATTCATGATCAAAACACGTTGCCTCTGCCTCATTTTATATCCCAGGGCGACAAGGGATGGAACTACCCCCATGTTTATTATGGAAAGGAATCTCGTAGCATCTGTGAAACTAATGTAGAAGAAGATGTTTGCAACATAAGCTTTTGTAGACTTGAGTTTGCATCATCAGATGCACATAGATTACAAACACAGAAAAAGAGGTTCCACCTGAACATTAGGAAGAACTTTCTGACTGTGAGAGCTGTTCATCAGTGGAACTCTCTATCCCAAAGTGTAATGGAGGCTCCTTCTATGGGGGCTTTTAAACAGAGGCTGGATGGCCATCTGTCAGGGGTGCTTTGAACACAATTGTCCTGCTTCTTGGCAGAATGAGGTTGGACTGGATGGCCCACCAGTTCTCTTCCAACTCTATGATTCTATGATTCTGATTCTATGACTCAGCCAAAAAGGTGGACTCACCCCAAAGCTGGTGGTGATGCTCCAGATGACTTACGTCTACTTTCTCTGACTTCACCTCGACTTTGGTCTGACCGAAGCAAAATCAAGGAAAAGTCCCCTATTTCCCAGAAACTCAGGAGTAGCTTTTTGATCCAGTTGTTGGTGTCTGGACAACTGGTTCAGGTCTGAGTCCAGCCAGTCGTTGGTTCTGATGGCAGATGTGGTGTTGACAATGCCAAAATGGCTACCTGGCTGAATTCACGGCCTATGTGGACAACAAGGAGGTACCATGCTAGATTTGACCCAATGGTCACCCTTATGGTCATCAGGCTCTGGACTAGTCCCAGATTAGATTCCATTTACAAAAGATTATGCTACCAACATCTTCCTCTCAGTTCATCCCAAAGGTGATACAAGATTCCTTTGCATACCAATATTCCAGGCGAATACAGCTGGATCTTTGAGCCCTGGATCTAGCCCAATGAGTATGGCCACCTTCATGGTCAATATGGGGCCATTCAATCTCCCTTCCAGTCCCAGATTATGCATCCAGTGTAGACTCAGTCTCCAAAACCTTATGCTACAAAGGTCTTCCTCCACAACCCCTTTGTCTACTGATACAGACTAAGACCTTATGACATTGGGTGGATTATCACTCGCCTTTCGAGATGTTTATCATCGCTTCAGTAGAGTTGATTGTTGGTGGAAATGGAACACATGGTTTTCCACGGATTTGTTTTCATGTGATTCGGCAGCAAATTGCCTTGTATGTGTTGAAGGCAGTGGACTCCATGATGACAGGCATCATCTCCTGTTCCTTCAGACCCTCCAGAAGAATTGACGCCCCCTTCCCCACATTAATCCTTGGCCGCATATTCGTTTGGACAGCAAGAGCTGTCCGGTGACGGCGGAAGTCTCTCCTTTGTTCCTGCCAAAGGGCCGCCGCCATGCCATCCGTTGCTTGCTCAAAGCTCCCGCCAGAGGCCCGATGTATTAATATGCCGTGGCACCAAGTATTGTCATCCCGTAAAATATGATACATGATAAAATGTATCAATTCTGAACGCCACAAATCTGCCGTTTCACCTCAGCATGAAGGCAAATGAGTTTCCTTTAGCTCGAGTGAGTTCAGAGATAAACTTCAATTTGACAAAATTTCATTTCGCAAGAGCCGGCGGAGGCTCATGCCACCGCTTGCTGCCCTTGGTGCGCAAAGGCCTTATCGGCATGTAAGGCTTTGGAGGTTATTAGTCAACTTAATTTGGGAAGGGGAGTGTCGGAGATGACAAAGCTTCCAGAGAGAAGGGGTTGCTCCCTCGAGCTTCGCGGTTTCGTTCCAGGATCCATCCAGAAACGTGTTCGGTTGCATATGCTTTTCTTCTCTCTCGTGTTGCTTGCCTTCTCTCTCCTTCTCTCTCTCCCTCTCATGGTGTGTTTTGTGTGTTTGATGCACAGATAAGCCCGAAGTCCAAGTCTTGCAAAACTCCCCTGCTCAGCCGCTCACACGAGAAGGGGACCTCCTTGACCTGCTTTGCCAAGTGAAGGGCAAACCTGAGTAAGTGTTGCGCTACAAACATCCTGTTTGCTGTGAAGATGAGAGGGACCTTTGGAAAAAAAATACAGCGTTGCCTTGAGTTAGGAGTGACTGAGCTTTTAACTCAAAACATTGCTCTTATGTCAAAGCAAAAGCAGGGGTGAGCATTTCGTAACTCAAAATGCTCGTAAGTTAGAACACTTTCTTAAGTTGGAGCATTTCGTAACTCAAAATGCTCGTAAGTCGAGCTTCCACTATAATAATAGGATGTTACTGCATTTAATATAGAAGTTACAGCCAAATATGTTTATGTATGTGAGATATAGGACATATGTGCCTTCATTCACCAAGTCATTGGGCATGAAAATGGAGCTTCAGAAGCAGAAATGGCATGGGAAGGGTGGCACCACCAGCACGGTATCTCTTTGGACATACTGTGTCTGCTCAAACCATCACCACAAGGGGCCCCACACAACCTTTTTTCCCCAAAGTCTTTCCCTGATTGCATTATCAGGCCAGATGTACATTGGACTTGGCTGGGCTTTGATTCTTCTTTTCCAGCCGGCCTTGTTTTTCCTCCTCCTTCCCTCCAGTCCCTCCCTCCCCCCGCTTAATGAATTTGCCCTACCGAAGAAGAAGACACGCCTGATCGATAACCTCCCGCTCTGACCTTTTCGCTTACAGAAGGTTTTCTTTGCCTCTCCCCGGCCTCCCCCGACACACACACACAACACACCCACCCTCTGCTTCCTACCATTATTCACCATGAATTTAAATCCAAGGCTGCGGTCCTGATGCAGTCCTTGTACCCAAAGGATAGGAGACACTTTGGATAGAATTGTATACGGTTTCCGCAGAGGCCGTGTTTTCCGTGTACCTTCCAAGCTTCTCTGCATTTTGTTGCATGTGTGTGTATGCACGCATTAAGATCATTGGGGCGTCGGATTTGGTTTCCTACCTTCCTGGATGGATTTCTTTGCTAGTGTGCATTTCCCTTCCATTGCATGTGCATTGGGTTTGCAAAATATGAGAAAGAAAAGAAGAAGCAGGAAATCGGGCTGGAAAAAAGTACAAAGGACATCAAACATACATGTGCATTAACACAAGTGGCTGTCTTCCCAGATATATATTTTACTGAGTCATTAAAACAACCCACAATAGGAGAGCACATAAGCAGGGCCTTCTCTGCTTGGCACCCCGGAGATGGATTCCCAGTTAATGCCAGTTTATTCCATCCCTTAGAGTTGGGTTTCTTATGTATTTGCACATCGTTTCTGATGGGTTTGAAGAGTTCTAAACTGTCCTGTTGTATGCATTTTTAAGTGCTTAATATGCTTTCAATTTTGGAAAAGTACCATATTATTATTATTCGAAACTGATTTCACGGCACCTTGTTCTGAGATCGCCAGGTAACACTATGTAACACACTTTTTGCTCCTGGGTTGTCCATGCCGTTTCCTAATCCGTTCTATCGCAAAAACATGGGTAAAGTTTATTAAACTGCAAAAACTTTGTGTTTACGGGAAAGACATCCTGCCATACATTTTGGTATAGCTTTCCAATGAATCTCTCACCGAGTCTCAACCTGTTCGACCTAGTTCAAGCCACAAAAATGAAGTTTCTGGAGGAAAACACCTATTTTCAAAGTCAAGGCAATGCCATTAAATGGGAAATAACATCTTCAAGCCAGGATCAGAACCTTTTGTGCTCAAATTGTGTTACGTAGTGTCATGGGGGAATATATAAATCCCATGCTCAGCTGAAGCATTGAGATCTATCAGCTGTTGAAGATTTAGATCAGGTGTGGACAAACCCAGGCCAGAGGGCCGGATGTAGCCCCTTGGGCCCCCTCGCTCTCACACACCATCCTAGCCTTTCTTCCTCCTCTCTTTCCTTCCTTCCTTCCCTTCTGCTCTTTTGTACTTCCTTTTTTCTCCCTCCTTCCCTCTCTCCCTCTTTCTCCTTCCTTCCATCCTACTTTCTTTCCTTCGTCCTTCCCTTCCATCCTTCCCTCCCTCTTTCTCCTCCCTCCTTCCTTCCCTTCCACTCTTTTGTCCTTCCTCCTTTACTCTTTTCCTCCCTCCTTCCCTCTCTCCCTCTTTCTCCTTCCTTCTCACTTTCCTCCCTCCCCTCCCCTTCCCTTCCACCCTTTCTTCCATCTTTTCCTTCCTTCCTCCTCTCTTTCCTTCCCTCCTTCCTTCTCTTCTGCTCTATTGTACTTCCTTTTTTCCTTCCTCCTTCCCTCTCTCCCTCTTTCTCCTTCCTTCCTTCTCTCTTTCCTTCGTCCTTCCTTCCCTCCTTCCTTCCCTTCCACTCTTTTGTCCTTCCTCCTTTATTCTTTACCTCCCTCCTTCCCTCTCTCCCTCTTTCTCCTTCCTTCTCTTTTTCCTCCCTCCCCTCCCCCTTCCCTTCCACCCTGCCTTCCATCTTTTCCTTCCTTCCTTCCCTCTTTTCTCCCTCCTTTCCTCTCTCCCTCATTCTTCTTCCTCCTCTCTTTCCTCCCTCCTTCCCTCTCTCCCTCTTTCTCCTTCCTTCCTTCCTTCTTTCCTTCGTCCTTCCCTCCCATCCTTCCCTCCCTCTTTCTCCTCCCTCCTTCCTTCCTTCCCTTTCACTCTTTTGTCCTTCCTCCTTTACTCTTTTCCTCCCTCCTTCCCTCTCTCCCTCTTTCTCCCTCTCTTTTTTCTCCCTCCCCTCGCCGTTCCCTTCCACCCTTCCTTTCATCTTTTCCTTCCTTCCTTCCTTCTCTCTTTCCTCCCTCCTTCACTCTCTCTTTCTCCTTCCTTCCTTCCCTCTTTCCTCCCTCCTTTCCTCCCTCCATCTTTCTCCTTCCCCCTCTCTCTCTTTCTCCTCTCTCCCTTCCTTCCTTCCACCCATCCATCCTTCTCTTTCTCCTTCCTTTTGGGGGATGTTTAGCTGGAAGAAGTGAAGGTAGAGAGGCAACATGAGAACCATGTTCCCAGATTCAAAAGGGTCTCCCATTGAAGAGGAGGAAAACTGAGTTTCTGCTGCTCTAGAGACCAGGGCGCAAGAAGGGAGCCATGGTTTCAAATGGCAAGGAAAGAGATTCCACCGAAAATATTAGGAAGAACTTCCTGGAGAGCAGCCTGGACTGCCTGGGAGTGTGGTGGAGTCTCCTTCTCTGGAGGCTTCCCCACAGAGGCTGTCTATCGGGAGTGCTTTGATTGTCCCTTCCCACATGGCAGAAGGTTGGACTGGATGGCCCTTGGGGGTTTCTTCCAGCTCTAGGATTCTATCTCAGACGTAGGCAAGACGGGGTCTCATGGATACACTTTTTCTCTCCCATCCACCACCTCATCCTGACCAAGACCAACCCTTTTGGGATCCAAACGTTTCCCGTCTTTCCTTCACTTTCTGCCTCTGAAAGAGAAGAGGGAGGAAAGGTCAGGGAGTGGCTTGGGGAAAACCCCCTCTCTCCCTCCCACCCCACCACACTTTGGTCCGCCATGCAGCCCCCAAGCTACGAAGTTTGCCCATGCCTGATTTATATACTGCAGACTTTACATTGCATTGCTTTTAATGTTGTGAGCCACTTGAAGAAATTATTATTATTTTACTGACACAAAAACACAGTATGTCACAGCAAACAAGATATTATTATGATTATTATTATTATTATTAATATTGGAAAAGCTGACATAATACAATGATTTAAAGATCAAACTGCAAAGACTCTGGCACAAGCCAGTCAAGGGGGTCCCAGTGGTGATCGGCACACTGGATGCAGTGCCCAAAGACCTTGGCCTGCACTTAAACACAATCAGTACTGACCAAATCCCCACCGGTCAGCTGCAAAAGGCCACCCTGCCCAGATCTGCAAGCATTATTTGCCAATACATCACAGAGTCCTAGATGCTTGGGAAGTGTCCGACGTGTGATCCAATACAACAGCCAGCAGAATTATCTTGTTTGCTGTGGACTCACCTTTTTGTGTTTCTAATAATAATAACAACAATAACAACAACAGACTCCACCAGAGTCAAAGCAAGCAGAATCTAACCACAGTTGGATGGGAATGCTGTTACACAAGAGGGATTGGCATTGATTTGCACAAGGGTTGTTCAGCTCTTTATGCTCCTCTCTGTGCCTTCTCTCTTTCCTTGCTTGCTTCCTTCCTCCCTCCTTTTTAGGCCTCTGGACGTGACGTGGATCCGGGTCGACGATGAGATGCCCCAACACGTTCTAGTGTCTGGTTCGAACCTCCACATCGAGAGCCTCAACAAGAGCGACAACGGCACCTACCGCTGCGAGGCCTCCAACGAAGTGGGCACCTCCTTCTCCGATTACGTCCTTTACGTCTATGGTACGTGAAACACGCGACTCTCCTCCTCCTCCTTCTTCCAGGCGTGGATTCCCTAGCGCTCGTGTTTCAGGGCAAGCGGGAGGGAGGGAGCTCGTGCTCGAATGCATTGCTTCAGGAAGGAAACAGGGGAACGTCTCGTTGGAGCGACGCCTTCTCGGTTCCCTTCCGTTTCCGCCTCTTGATGCAGAATATATATATTCCCTCCCATATCAGGAAGGCTGCTCTTGCCCCGATCTGTCACCGAGGGCTTGTTTGGGAAGCTGGAGATGCTGTCAGGTGCCACTGAGGTCAAAACCCGTTGGCCGGAGGTGGAGAGATAAGAGCCGTCTCCTCTTCTCCATCCGCTCATCTCCCCATTTGTATTCCGCTCAGTCCCGTACATTAATAACACCTGAAGGAGGTTCCCCATCTCTCTCTCTTTAGCCAGTTAAATGCCTTAAAAGACACAGGCAGATAATGCAACGCGGGGCATAACCTGGAAGGAAAAGCTCCACCTTCAGTCGCCCTTAAACGTCGTTTGTGATGGTATTTTTCTTGGAAGGGCTGAGACTTACTTACTATTCTTCCCTCTTCTATATAAATAGAAATGTAATGTTAGTTTGTGGGATTAACATAACTCAAAAACCATTGGATGAATTGACACCAAATTTGGACACAAGACACTTCTCAGGCCAAGGAGTGACCATCACTCATAAAAACACTGAAAAACACCGCAGAAGAGACTTTAAAAGCCTAATTAATTAATTAATTAATTAATTACAACACATGCACAAAGCCACACACACACATATACACAAATATATGTGTACACATATATACACAACAAAACACATATACACAGACTGGTCCACACCAATGTGTGGAAGGGGAAGGCTAGAAAGCCAAAAACAAAAAATACATTACAACGCATGCACAAAACCACACACACATACACACACACACACACACATATATATATATGCAGATATACACAAATATACTGTATATACACACACACACATATACACAGACTGGGTCACAGCAACGCGTGGCAGGGGAAGGCTAGAAAGCCAAAAACAAAAAATACATTACAACGCATGCACAAAACCACACACACACACACACACACACACACACACACATATATATATATATATATATATATATATATATCCTCAATTCCCCTCTGTTTTGGAGGACTCCGGTTAGGAAAACTTTAAGGGGGGTGGGGGATGGGACTGTTGTTTGCAACCCTGGGGTGCAAAATGTCACCATATGTGTCAAGGTTTCCAAATACTGCATGGTTGAAGTTGCTTCTATTGGTTTCTTTCTCATCAAGATTTTCTTTCATGGGGTTTTAGGGTCTCTGATTCCACTCTATAGGGTCTTAAGAGTCCCTTCTGTAGGATATTAGGGTGGTTGGTTCGCTTCTATAGTGTTAGATTCACTTCTGTCGTGTTTGAGGATGTTCGATTCCCACCTATAGATATTTGAGGCCTCTGGTTCCCTTCTGTAGGGGGTTCGCATCCGTTCTTTTGTGGCGAAAGTATGAGGCAGGATTTGTGAGCCTTTCTTCTTTTGCATGGAGTCTTTTTCCTTCCTTTCTTCCTTCCTTCTTCACTTGTATTTGAGTCTTTGAAGCCTGCGACGATGTAGACAAAACATTCAGGAATTCTCTTTCATCTTTGCTAAGTGTCAGGTGTATAGGAAACACCCAAGAAACACAGAGATACAAATTACAATCAGGGCGAAGTGGATCACCTTTGGCTGCAGAGATCCAACCCTAAGATGTTTCCTTCGAAAACTCTTTGTATGTAGCATTGCCATGTTAAAAATCTGTATGCGTGCTTCAAACCTTCCACATTGAACTGTTATATCCCCAGCTTTCTAAAATACGACTGAAAAGGGACTGGAGTGGAAGGAGTAAGGGACCAGTTCATGTTGGAAGAGGCATAATCTTGCTTTCATATGCACTGTAGGCTAAAAGCATGGCCCAAAGGCGGCATGTGGAGCCCAGGTTTCCAAAGAATTGGCTGTAAATACCCTCTAGGGCAGTGTTTTTCAACCTTTTTTGAGCTGCGGCACATTTTTTACATTTACAAAATCCTGGGGCACACTACCAACCAAAATGACACAAAATGACACTCTAACACAGTAATACATATAGTTAATACGTTTTTAAATGTATTTATACACTCTGTGTGAAACCTGGGCCTGTTTCGATGAACACAACATAGATATCCTGGCAGGAATGGCAGAAAGACACACACAAAGGTCTTGCTCAACAGCTGGGAGTTATAGTTCACCCACAATCAAAGAGCATTCTGAACTCCACCAATGATGGAATGGAATCAAACTTCCCACACAGAACTCCCATAACCAAGAGAAAATACTATAAGAGTTGGTGGGCATTGACCTTGAGTTTTGAAGTTGTAGTTCACCTATATCCAGAGAGCAGGGGAGGGAGGAAGATGTGGGGCGAGTGTGCGCAATAGCACCCGCATGGGTCACGTCTTCCTCCCTACCCCCTCCCGCAGAAGCAACAGCGTGAGCAAAACGAGGCAAAGCGAGCAGAGCACGGCTGGGAAGAAGGGAGCCTGAGTGGAGAAGAAAAAGTGTTCGGCAGGAGGGGGAAGAAAGGGTATTGGAGGCTCCAGTTTCCCATGGCACACCTGATGATCGCTCACGGCACACTGGTTGGGAAACACTACTCTAAGGCAGGGGTGCTCACACTTTTTCAGCATGCGAGCTACTCTTAAAGCAACCAAGTCCAAAAGATCTACCTGCCCCCGCCACCGTGCGCTCCTGCAGCCGCACACTCTTGCCTCCTACTGTTGTTTTCCGCCCGCGCAGCGCTTCCACCTGCGGGTCATTGCAGGAAGGAGAAAGCACGAGGCAGGACATCCAAAGGGAGCGCCGCCCTGCCTGTCTCGCCGGCAACGGAGGCTGCACAGCTGCTTCTGGACGAGAGAGGCAGGGCGCTCCCTCCAGAGGCCCCGCCTCGTGCTTCCTTCTTCCTGCAATGCCCCGCAGGCGAAAGAAGCACCGCGAGAGCGGAAGCCAGCAGCAGGAGCACGCGTGCGCATGGCAGGAGCACCCCATCCAGCTGGTGAGACCCGAAGATCACCTGGAAGAGGGCCGAAGATCTACTAGTAGCTCCCGAGCTACCTAATGAGCACCCCTGCTCTAGGGCATCCATTTGTGTCACTTTTCCCACCCACTGGGCCATTGAAGGTCCTTTTCCTAGAAGAAGACGACGAAGACGACGACGACCTTTATCTCACCCAGGAAGTCCAAGGAGGGAGACGGAAACATGGCAGAGATATCCCTCACATCCCCTACAGAGGGATTGAGGGTATGCAAAAGGATGATGATGATGATCCTCTGATCTCAGAAATTGGTTACAGAAATATGTTGAGCCTTCCTTACAGAAGATGCCCCATTAAAATAACATGATGACTGTGTGGAGAAACAGCTCATGAATATGGCAGCTCCTCAGTTGTCCTCCTGGAAAAGAGCTCACCTCTGCCTCTCCTGGTTTGCCCAGCCTTGCTTTTGTTTCCCTCTTGAATCTAGAGCAGAGTTGGACAGATGTGTTCTAACCTTGGACAGAAGGTTGAGTCAAACAGACATCTCGTCCTACTCAAGGCTGGTTTTTCAGTAGGAAAGGCCTTTGAGGCTGATGAGATTGCCGGTGGCAGCTGAGATGCCACACAGGTCTGGGAAGGTTAGATGATTGGGTTTCTGGAAGAAGGAGGAAAAAGAAGAGGAGGAAAAGGGAAGGAGGAGAGGAGGAAGAAGAAAAGGGAAAGGGGGAGGAGAAGAGGAGGGGAAGAGTAGGAGGAAGAAGAGGAAAAAGTGGAGGAGAGGAAAAAGAAGGAGGAGAAGAGCAATAGAATCCAAGAATTGGAAGAGACTTGGTGGGCCATCCAGTCCAACTCCTTTCCGCCAAGAAGCAGGAAAATCACATTCAAAGCCCCCTTGACTGATGGTCATCCAGCCTCTGCTTAAAAGCCTCCAAAGAAGGCGCCCCCACCACAAGAAGAATAAGAGGAGTAGGAGGAAGAAGAAGAAGCTGTAGAGCTTCCAAAATGGATCTGGTTCACAATCCTGGCCTCAGGCTTGGCGGTCACCCGATCACACGTCTTCTATCTCAATATCCTCCGGTTTGCCATTTGCTATTTCTGCTCAGAGCTGAGGAAGAGCTATTTTTGTGGACTGCGGCAGCTGGTATGGGGAGACTTTTAAATGTTATAGTCCAAAAAAAGAACTTTCCTGGGCCATTGAGTTCCCCGGAGGCATCCAGATGACTCAGCTGGGCTTTGACTTTCACCAGCTCCCGCTTGGAAGAGTTACCTTTTTGTATTGTCAAAGGCTTTCATGGCTGGAATCACTGGGTTGTGGTAGGTTTTTCGGGATATATGGCCATGTTCTAGAAGTATTCTCTCCTGACGTTTCACCTGCATCTGTGGCAGGCATCCTCAAATGACCTCACAACCTCCGAGGATGCCTGCCATAGATGCAGGTGAAATGTCTGATCGGGGTATTGGGTGGCAACCTGTGCTGGACGGGGTTACACTCCCCCTGAAGTCACAGGTCTGCAGTTTGGGGGTTCTCTTGGACTCAGCGCTGACGCTTGATGCTCAGGCGTCGGCGGTGGCTGGGAGAGCCTTCACAAAGTTAAAACTTGTGCGCCAACTGCGACCATACCTCGTGAAGTCTGACTTGACCATGGTGGTCCACGCCTTGGTTACCTCTAGATTGGATTACTGCAATGCGCTCTACGTGGGGCTTCCCTTGAAGACGGCCCGGAAACTCCAACTTGTCCAACGCTCGGTTGCCAGATTAATAACCGGGGCAGGTTACAGGGAGCTGTCGACCCCCCTGTTTAAAGAGCTCCACTGGCTGCCGTTTACTTTCCGAGCCCAATTCAAGGTGCAGGTGATTACCTACAAAGCTCTAAACGGTTTGGGACCCGCCTATCTTTGTGACCGGCTCTCCTCCCATGAGCTAGCTCGAGCCCTTTGCTCCTCAGGGGAGGCCTTCCTTTCTCCCTTGCCAGTCTCACAGACTCAGCTTGTGAGCACTAGGGAGAAAGCCTTTTCCTCTATGGCCCCCCGCCTTTGGAATTCCTTCCCGGGAGAGATCAGGAATGCTCCCTCATTGGAATCCTTCAGGAAACAACTGAAAACCTGGTTCTTCCACCTGGCCTTCGGAGATTGAGCTCCCCAAATGCCCCCGTTTCTGTGAGTCTTTTTTCCCCTATGTGACCCGTTCTGCCCAACGCTACTCCAGTTCTCCCCCGAGTTTTAAAATACCCTATATGTCCATGCGGCCCGCCCTGTTGGTTTTGTTTTTAGATTCACTTGTATTGTTGTGTTTTTCACAGATGTATTTTATTGTGTTTATTGTTTTTATTGTTTTTCTATGTTGTTATATTTTATGATATGTTGTTCGGGCACGGCCCCATGCAATCCTCACCGAGTCCCCTCCGGGGAGATGGATGTGGGTTATAAATAAAGTTATTATTATTATTATTATTATTAATGTCAGGAGAGAATGCTTCTAGAACATGGCCATATAGCCCGAAAAACCTACAACAACCCAGTTACCTTTTTGCACGGCAACAATTCACATTGTTGGTAGCTAGCATTGTTATTTATTTATTGTGTTGGCTAATTAATGCTTAGATCGTAGCCATTCCTATACAAACAGACAAATACAGAAATGCAACAATATAAAAGTGTTTTATGACTCATAGATCTTGCTTATTACAAGTCAACACCATTGAAGTACAATATAACTCCTTAAATATGGATAATGGTACTAATATGTGGATTAAATGAAATGTAATTAGCCCCATAGCAACTAACTGCCACATCAGCAATACATTTAACTGGAATATTTACTCCTTTATTTACTTAATGTTTAACCCACCTTTCTCCCTGTATTGCGAGAAAGGTGCGAGAAAAAGTAAATAAAGTGAACAAATAAATAACTCAGAGATGACCTCAAAAGGTCATTAGTGGAGAGCAGCAACCCCATAGCAATCAACTGCAATATCAGCAGCCATGCATTTAGCCCGAATATTTTTGGTTGGAGTTCCTTAATGAGGAGAAAAGTAGGACAAACATTAAAACAAACTCAAATTTTACCTTTTTTGGACTTCCCAGCAAGGGACTGCACCACGTTCTGGGCACTTACTCCATGTTGCACGACCTTCTTGTGCCCAGAAATGGACCTAAAGAAAGGGCTCTGCTCTGCTCATGGTCTCCCCCAAAATCCATCCCCCAATATTTAATTCTTTTTTGCCAATCAAAAACTTGCAGATTGGACCAAAATGGGGGCTTTGCCCATTTCTGGATTCTTCTCTGTTGTCACGTGACCTTTTCGTGCCCAGATATGAACCTAAAGGAGGGAACCCGACCCCAATCATGGTTCCCCTTCCTCCATCCCACAATGTCGAATCTGTTTTTTTGCCAATTAAAAATCTGCCAATCAGGTCAAAAGGAAGGAATTTCTCAAGTTCTGGATTCTTCCCAGTTGTCACAATAACTCTTTTGTGCCCAGATATGAACCTAAAGGGAGGAGCCCAGCCCCACTCGTGGTTCCCCTCCTACCATCCCACGATGCTGAATTCTTCTTTTTTTCCAATTAAAAGCATTCCAATTGGATCAAAAAGGAGGAATTGTGATCATTCCCTGTTGTCACGTGACCTTTTTGTGCCCAGAAAGGGGCCTAAAGGGGGGCACCCTGCCCCGCTCATAGGCCCCCCATTGTCCCCTAATAACAAATTTCTTTTTGCCAATTAAAAGCATGCTGATCAGATCAAAACAGAGGAATTCCTCAAGTTCTGGATTCTGCCCTGTTGTCACATGACCTTTTGTGCCGAGAAATGGGCCTAAGGCAGGCACACCTCCTCGCTCCTAGGTCCCCCCACTGTCCCCTAGCACTTAATTCCTGCCTGCACATTAAAAGCATGCTAACAGGACCCCCAATGGGGCTGGGCTTGACTCGGGATCCTCCGCCTGGCACAGGGGGAGCCGAGACCCCTTGGTGCAGAGCGTTACCTGGCCGGCTGCCATTGTGGTTCCCCCCGGCAATCCCTCACGTCCAGGTGACGGCTCCACTGCCTCTCTGTCTCTCTCTCTCTCTCTCCCTCGGGGAAAGTTGTGCCGAACACAATAAAGGTGAAGCACATAATTAAAGTTTTGGAGGTATTAATTAGAAAATCTGAGAGCTCACTCGGAGAGATAAAAGAGGAGCAGATGTGTCGGCGATGAGAAGTTTGACATGCTCGAGATAAAATCCGAAATCAAAAGCCTCCGAACCGTTTCATGCTCCATTATTGCAGATTCATTCCTGAGTTCAAAGTCTGGCGCTCTACTTTATGCATTCGGTTTGATCATTTGGGCAATGATATGTTGGGGGGTTGAGAAGGTGGGGGGGGGGGTGAACTTCTTCCCATATCTCTTCTCTCTACTCACAATAAGTTCCATATATATATATATATATATATATATGAGAGAATGAACGAATATCTGGTGCTGTCTGTTCTTTATACATATTTGATGCTCCTTAAGATGGTTACCTTTTGCAGGTCGGGCACCTTCTAGACCTGGGGAGATATGGATGCCTTCCTTAATTCCTCCCCACACAAAAGGGGAAAGGGTGAGCACTTGCAGTCCGTCCGTCCCCCCCCCCTCTTCGTCTTCCTCCATTGGGGCCGTTCAAGGGGCCGTGATAGATGAAGCCCGAGCCCTGGCTGAACATTAATATTTATACATCACAAAAGACATTGACTTCATTTTAAAAGAAATCTCGCTAAAATCTTCCATGCATCCAACTTGATATTTAGTCGTGACATTCTCGTTCCCTTTTGTATTTATTACTGGCTTAGAAGTAGTTTTATGTCCTGCTGGGATGTATTGATGCAGGGGAGAATAATGAAGTTAACCGCTCTGGAGAGAAAGAGAGTGGGAAAGAGAGAAAGAGAAGAAGGAAAAAAAGGGGAGGGAGGGAGGGAGAGGGAATGTATTCATCTGCTGTTGATATTTTGTCTGTTAAGCCCAGCGGGGGCCCTCGATCTCCCCCTTCCCGGCCCCTAATTTTTTCAGATTTCTCTCTTTCAAGAAAGCCATAAGGAAGACAAAGCACTATTGTCGGTCTTAATCCTTTTTGCAAACGGTCCACAAATCGTACATCTTGTTTGTTTGTTTGTTTGTTTTGAGGGCTCAATTTTTTATATTTCTATCTTTATTTCTTCTTGCAGGGTTTTTCCTATTCCATCTCACGCTTTTGCATCTCTGACTAATGTTTTGTGCTGCCACGCCTTGTGTCCGCTCGTTTGCGGGAAGGGAGGATTCCTGCCCGGAAACACGACTCCGTTCAGTTAATTCGGAGTCAATCCGGACTCAGATTCGGGCATAACCTCCTCTTCTTCCTCCTCAAGCTAAAGCCTAAAATAAACCGAAGCAGGGGCATATAACCACCATCCTTTGTTTTGCTTCTTTGTTAATTTTATTGACCAGTTTTGCGTCCTGCTCATTGCTTTTAATTTGCTTATGTTTTGTTTCTGTTTCCTTTTCTTTTTGTTTTCCTCTTTGTTGTTTTGTTTTATGTCTTTCTCTAGATTCCCCCACAACTCTCCCTCCACCCTCAACAACCACCTTCACTACCATCCCTACCACCACCACCACCACCACTGCCACAGGTACAGTACTTTCATAAACATGGGGTCAACGAACCAACATATGTGTTTATTTATCTCTGTTTAAAGGGTGGGACGGTGGCGGGAGATGGAATAAGAGTCCAGAAAGGGAGAAACTCCCACCCCATTTATCTTTTTTTTCATTTTGCCAATGTGATGTGACCAAAAAGCAGTCAAAGTTGTGAATCCCCAGAAGGTTTCCCCTACCGCTAACATGCAGGGATGTAAATATTTCAGCCTCACTTAGAAGTGTGGATCATTTCTGTAGGTTTTTTCCCCAACTGTAGGAGAAAACAAATATTTCTGTTCTCGTCATACATTTTGGAAGTATTTTGGGAAATTACTCTATACAGAGAAACACACATTGGGATTTTGCATGAAAAATGTATGCAAAAAAGTGTGGTTTTGATGCGCTCTTCCACCTCCCAGTTTGCAGAAACTGATGTGTTCTCCATATCTATAAAAAATATTCCCCTACGCTTTTTCTTGAATCAAATATGGGTTTGTGTGTATGTCTGTATTGATAATTCAGGAAACCATCTTGGGCCTATTTTTTTCATGCAAAATATTTGAACCGAAAATACATTTTTGTATGCAGAATATTCTGTTTATAGTGTGATTGCTCTAGGGATTTTGTACAGAAATTGTGTGGATTTGCAGATAAACTCCAGCCTTGTACAAAATCTTCACCTTTTTCATCTAGGTGAAAAACATGCTGTCTGGAGGGGGGGGGGAGGAAATCCCCTTTATGTGTGTTTCTAAACAGAATAATTTCCCAAAACACTCTGAGGTGTATAAATTCTGGGCAAAAACTGTACAGAAATCTCACCTTGATGTTATTGCTCCCAAGTAGGTTTCCCAATTGTTGATAAACCCCTTATTCGGTTGAGGGTGGGCAGGGGGCAATGACAACAACTGTTCTTTCCATTCCCTCCCATTGGATAGCTTTCCTCTGATGGAGATGCTGAGATTCATTTGAGAGAACACTTCAATCCATTCAAGCCGAAGGAGTCCTTAAGTGACTATTGGCCAAATGGGATCTATCTACCTCAATTCAGATTAATACCTCCCCCCTTTAAGGACCTAATTATTCATTTTGGGTTTCCAGGGGTGCACCTGTGGCCTCTTCCTTCACACCAGAGAAGCAATTGGGCCATGAAAATGCCTTTTTTGTGTAACGTGTTCCAAAATTAGTTCCTTCCCAATGTTAAATCCCTTGTCCCCACAAAAAACCAAAGTGCCTCCCACAAAATGCCCAGTGGTTTTTTTGTCCAACCCTCCCTTTCTTTTGTCACCGGTCCATCTCTTCCTCCGATAACAGATAACTTTCTTTCTTCCAGCTGTCACGTCCATCCATCCTCCATTGTCATCTCCATCCCCTGGTTTGCTTCCATTTGCGGTGTTCTCTCCCATTGTGCCCCATTATTCTCCCTGCTTTTCAGTTAAGAAGTGGGGCCAAGCTGAACCTGGTACCAGAGTGGAGATGTGCTGTTTTCCCATCCTGGTTATGATATCCCCTTTGCCTCATAATAACAATGGTGGCCAACATGCGTCTCTTTGACAGTCACAGTGCCTTTGCTCCCTGTTTCGTTCCCGTCCTTGGACTCATGCCTTTTTTTTTTGCTTTCTCTGATATTTGGAATTAATGATCTGTGCAAATAACAAAAAACCTTTATTTCCAGTGTGCCTTAACAACCACTTTCCGTTGCGCTGTCTAGCTGTTCGCCTCGTTATGCTTTTTTTTCCCCCTCCTTCTAGGATCTTAAGAAATCAGAATGTCTCTGAGTCCCTGTGCATTCTGAAGATGGCAATGCCAATGTGCGGGAATGCCATGTCGTTTCTGCTCCTTTGTGGGAATAGAACCCAAAGTAATGTCTGCATATGCCTTACCAAGGCCTGCAAAGCTCCCTGGATGCAGGAACTGGAGAGTCAGTTGGGACATTGTGAGGAGAGCATTGGATCTCTACTTTGTTGCTATTCCCATTTTTGTGTCCTGGATGCATGAAGTGTCCTAGATTTGGAGATGTCATGGTGAGGTCTGTGTCTCCCGATGGGCAACAAGCTTCACCATGCCAAAGACGTTGCTTTATCAACCCTAGCAATTGTGCAGAGCGGATATGCTTTTCCTCCCAGTTTCAACCTCCAGACTCTGCTTCCATGTAGTTTTCTGGCCATGACTTCCCTGTTTGCTGGTGGCCATCAGGTCTTCCATACACTGTTGTGTTGTTGCCCATCCTATTATAGAAGACCTTTCGTGTGTTGGTGCTCATTGTGGTTGTGTCACAGAAGACATCCCTTCTCCTTTGTTTTCCCTATTCCTCAACCTCCAAAGGGAGAAGGTGCAATCAGATGCTCTTTGTGTGCAATGGGCTTCGGTATCCACTGAGGTTTGGTTATCCAGAACCCTCTCCATGGATACCAAACTCAGGTTCAACGGTGTCCCAGACCTCAAATGGCAAAAGTGAGGTGTGCTTCTTGGATTGTTTTAGAGCACTGATTCTCAAAGTGGGCGGTACCACCCCCTGGTGGGCGGTGAGGTGATCCAAGGGGGTGGTGTGAGGCTCAGAGGAATTTGGGGGGTGGTGAACCCCTTTAAGGGGGTGGTGAACGATTGGCTATTTAGGTTCAACAGTGTCCCAGACCTCAAATTGCAAAAGTGAGGTGTGCTTCTTGGATTGCTTTAGAGCACTGATTCTCAAAGTGGGCGGTACCACCCCCTGGTGGGCGGTGAGGTGATCCAAGGGGCGGTGTGAGGCTCAGGGGAATTTGGGGGCGGTGAACCCCTTTAAGGGGGTGGTGAACGATTGGCTATTTAGGTTCAATGGTGTCCCAGACCTCAAATGGCAAAAGCGAGGTGTGCTTCTTGGATTGTTTTAGAGCACTGATTCTCAAAGTGGGCGGTACCGCCCCCTGGTGGGTGGTGAGGGTATCCAAGGGGGCGGTGGGAGGCTCAGGGGAATTTGGGGGGCGGTGAACCCCTTTAAGGGAGCGGTGAACGATTGGCTCTTTTTGGCCCCGCCCCCTTCGCTTTGACCTGCATATTAGATACTTGGATTCGAATTCGTAAGAGTAGCAAAATTATTTATGAAGTAGCAATGACAATATGGTTGGGGGTCACCACAACATGAGGAACCCTATTTAGGAGCCATGGCATTAGAAAGGTTGAGAACCACTGCATTAATACATATATTTAATTGTTTAATTGCTATTAAATTTTTTAAAAAAATAATTTATAGGGGGGCGGTGAGTAAATTTTTTTCTGGAAAGGGGGCGGTAGGCCAAAAAAGTATGGGAACCACTGTTTTAGAGGGAAATAATGTCAAACCTTGGGTGGTTGGTTCCATGGATATAGAGAACTAATGGTATGAAAAATATGCTGACCCAGGTGGTAGTTGGCCAATAATTAAAATAGTCCTTTGAGTAAGAGAATCTAAGAAGATAGGAAACAAATGGGATTTTGAGGAAGGATTATGGAGAGAAAGGAATGAGTGAAATCACAAGAAGTAGATATATAGGTAGAGATAGATATGGTGAAAAGATTAGTGTAAAAGATCACTTTTCCTGTTGTACATCACTTCAAGGTGCAAGGTGAGACTTGTAATAAAATTAATATTGTTCTTGTTGTTTTTATGTAGCCCTAACCATCTTCTAGGCCAGGCATGGGCAACCTTTGGCTCTCCAGGTGTTTTGGACTTCAACTCCCACAATTCTAAGAGCTACCGACTGTTAGGAGTTGAAGTCCAAAGCGTTGTGGGACGTGAAGTCCAAAACACCGGGGGGGGGGCAACTTTGTCCATGCTTGTTCTAGGCCAGTAAAAGATGACCACGTGGACTAGTCCCTCAAGGTTCCTCATCTTTGTTGACCCTTTTACCAATTGCTATGTGCTCCAGCCAGAAATATTCCTGCTTCCCCCAATAGACTCCTCTTGGTGGCCAGGAATTGATTCGTTCCCCTCCTCCTCTTTGTTTGCAGTAGTTGTCGCTCTCACCTCTTAATGTAATCAGGTTTCCTCCTAATGCCTCCTCCGTGCGGATTCTGTGGGTTTTAATTTCACTAGGTCCCCTCTAGATGATTCTAACTTAGTTTGCGTGTGTATGCCTACAGTTTTCTTTGAGAGGAAGAGCATTCCTCTAAGAAAACAACCTCGATAGTCCCCGAGTTGATTTGTAGCTTAATTTTATTGCAGGAAGTGTTGCTGACACGCGGTAATATCCCTCCTAGCAAGTTGTGTGTCCTTTACTTTTGATACCTCCCCGATCTTTTATCTGCGGCCACAATCCGGAGACGAACAAATCCCTTTGTGCCATAAGAATATTATGGGGGGAGGGGGATTCTGAGCATTTGGTGGTCTCAATGTGAGCTTTGGGGCGGGGTCCCTAGTCTCATCCTCTAGGTTCCCCTTGGCCTTGGCTGGCTGGCTGTGTTTCCAGTCTCATTTATTTTAGTCAATTGTTGTGCATAAATTTGCATATCACTAAATCATAAGTGAGGAGGTTTTTTGTTTTTTTTCGTAGCAAGGCGCATACTCTCCTCACCATTTAGCATCAGTGTTCCCCTTGCCTATGAAGAGAGAGCAGAGGTCTGCCACTTACAGAGTTAGGCTTTCTATAAGCATTTGTTTTTATAGATAGACTAGCTTGGAGACCCGGCGGTGCCCGGGTTATTTGAGAAAGGCATTGTGTGCCAAAGTTGGTCTTTGGTACTTCAAGTCCTATCATCCATGGTCCACCCTCCTGTAAACTGTAGAAGGATGGAGACTGGGTCATGGGGGCACAGGGTGCCAAGTGTAGTCTTTTTAGGTCTTTGTTCAGGGCTGCAGTGGTCTGAGGGAAATGAAGGCTTTGAAAGTACTACAAATCCCATAATCCATGGAGGTACCTCAAGTCCCACTCTTCTCCATATGGCAGTAGAATGTAGTGTGGTTCATAGGGGCACTGTGTGTCAAGCTTGGTATTGCATTGGGCCTCTGTGTGGCAAGTGTGGTCCTGATCCGTCATTGGTGTGGGCCGCTGTGCTCTAAGCAAGTGAGTTAAAGTACTGCAATTTCCATCATCCATGGTGCATCCTACCTCAAACTGCACCAAGATTTAGAGTGCATCTTGGGGGGTCTGTGGGCCAAGTTTGGTCTTGTTCTGTCATTGTTGTGGACCTAGTCAGGAAAATGAAGTTGAGGAAGCCTTATTGTCAAATCTGGTTGTGGCCTAGTCAAGATAATCAAGTAGAGGAAGCCTTACTGGCAAATCAGGTTGTGGCCTAGTCTGGGAAATCAAGTAGAGGAAGCCTTACTGCCAAATCAGGCTGAGGCCTAGTTTGTTAAATCAGCTAAAGGAAGCCTTTTTTTAAAGTGCACTCTCTGGCACCTTTGAGATTTTGGATGTTGGAATGTTGGCCATGCAGAGTCCGTTATGCAAATTTTCCCTCAGTGGCAACCAATCTCCTCTGTCTGGTGCCTTAGAGGGTTGGAGTTCTGAGGCTGGCCAGTCAGAGCCATTTATGCAAATAATCCCGGAGTGGCAGCCAATCGAAACACTGGCACATATTCCTCCCGTCGCTCGGCCCACCCGCCCACCGCCCGCAAACACTGACTTTTATTATATGTAATAGATAGATAGATAGATAGATAGATAGATGCCTAGTTCGTTGTGAAGGCCTTGTCTTAAAGGTGCTGTCAGTACCGATCATTCGGTCAAAGGGAATGAGCTAGAGCGCCACAGATACATCTGCACGCTTCAGAAGGCCCTCCTCATGCTATGTTCGGCCAAGACCCTTTCGCTATAACGCTCCAGAAGCTCAGGTAAGTAACTGAAGTCCTTGTTGAATTTGGGATATCTCGAAATTGCACTTTCAGCAAAAGATGGTGACTTTGAAATGGGAGGAAGCGGGATGAGATTATGTTGAGTCCAATATTGCCAAGCATAAAGTCTTTAGAAGGGTTTTGGTTTGAGTAGATGTAGACCGGGCAAGGGCCAACTTCAGCTCTCCTTCAGATGAATTGGGGCAGCTGAAGTCCAAAACACCTGGAGGGAGGGCCGAATTTGGCCAAGGCCTGATGTAGACTATACTCATGTACGAGTCAATCTCATGTATACATTGAGAGCAGGTTTGGTGGCCAGGATTATGGATTTTGATAGGAATCCTGGATAGTCGAGGGTCATTCCGTGAAGAGGCAGGAAGCACCAATGTCAACTCAGGGCCATCACTGCCATTTTTTTCCAACCAGACATTCAAAAAAGCCATAAGTGGTTTCCTGGTGGCCCATCCTACCCTAAACCACACCAGGTTGTGAATTGGGCCATTGTTCCCCTGTTTGCCAAGTTTGGTCGTGATCCGTCATTGCTGTGGGCCGCAGTGGGTGACTGCCTGAGGCATTTCCTTTTCCCTCTGAGTCACCTTGGAATGGTGGAATGTGGTTGGCTTATCGGAGTACGTTATGCAAATACCATTTCAGTGGCAACCAATCCCCTCTGTCTGGGGCCGTAGAATGTTGGAGTACTGAGGCTGGCCAATCAGAGCCAGTAGAGGAGGTCAGTGATTCTTCTGGGTTTTTCTGAGACGGACTCAGATTTTGCTTTTGTTGCTCTTATTTGGAGAAGGCATGCATACATTAAAAACACAAGTAAGGTAGAGAGGGCCCCTCAAACATGTCCTAAAAGGGCGCCATATGCAATCCCTTTCCACTCACCTGGTTGCAGAATTTCTTTCTTGGTAACCCTCCCCTTTGCTCCCATTGCCGGTAACATCTGGGTCCCAACAAATCCTACGTTTCAATGTATAGGATCTTACCAACTTGCCACATTTTGGTTGAGAAGCTCCTCTTGCAGTTGTTATCTGACCCCAAAGGCTCCATTTGTCTCCATATGGGATTTAACCTGGATCCTTCAAATGGGCAAAAGGTTAGGGAAGGAAGCATCTCTCATCTCCGTTCCTAAATTTGCCATGTTTATTACGGCCTGACAAATGGACCGAATTTCCGCTCTCTCGCTGCCGTCTGCAGCGCTTTGGAGCCACCCATTAGCTTTAAAAGCTTCGGCAGCCAAACATCGGTGATTAAATGCCGACATAAAACCTCCAGGAATGTATTTTTTTTCCTTCCGTGCTAAAGGTTTGTGTAACTGAAAACCATCCTCCGAATGAAATTAGCATAATTACTGGCGTTTTAATGCAGTCGTCATGAGGAAAAATGCTTTCCTAAAAGCCTCGAGGGGCAACAGATCATTTCGGGGGTTCCCGTCGCCCTCCGCTGGGGTGCCGCCTGCTTTGCAAGGCTGCTCTTTAGAAATCACAATGACAAATGGCAATGGTGGTAGCGATGGTGATGATATAACAAAAAGGCCCATAAGACCCAGTGGGTAGAAATCTGAACCGGAGACCCCAGTCTGGTTCCCAGGTCACCTTGTTGACCTCTCTTGCTTTTTCATAGAATCATAGAGTTGGAAGAGACCTCATGGGCCATCCAGTCCAACTCCCTGCTGCCAAGAAGCAGGAAAATTGCATTCAAAGCACCCCTGACAGATGGCCATCCAGCCTCTTTCCATTGAGATTGCTAAGAGGTGCTGCTCATGGGTTGCCAATATTGTGCAGAAGCAAACTAGAACGCATTGAAAGCCCACTTCGGATTTTTTAATATTTTCAGTGTTAAACTATACGTTTTGGGTTGTCCTGTGTAACAAAGAGGGTATTTTAAACCATGGCAGGGTAGGCCTTTCCTTAGAATATCCCACCACTGCCACCAAATTGTACAGAAACTGGTAGATTTTGTGGGTATTTAGAACCCAATTATAACAGGCCGTTGGCGCCCCCTTGTTGTGGGGGAGAGGCTTGCGTACTCTAATGAAGTTGTGAGCTATGCTGGCGGTGGCATAATAGCCATCGGTAGGGCCTCCCATGCCAGACAGGTCACAATCGAAGGGTCTGACAAATAGTGTCAAAGGGCAGGATGGGCTCTCTAGTCTTTTGGCAACCATCCTAGGAGAAGGAAAACTCTGATTTCAAACTCGGGCAGATGGTGCTCGTCTAACCCTGTAAGGTCAACCATCTAGAGAAGGAAACTCAAACCAAACCTATGACCTGAGGACCTCGCTGTCACCATCCCAGCTTGCTAGGCCCCGGCAGACGAACCTTTGGTTTAAAGGGTGAGGCTAGTTCTGTGCACGCTGCGCTCCACCAGAAAGGTCCATTGCACAGGCTCGAAGGACACATCCAACCTCCAAATCATCAACACACTTGTAGAAAGCATGGGATGAGTCCTTCCTGAATCTTTGTTCGCGAAGAAAAGCCAATAAAATAATAATAATAACAGGCTGGAGGATTTTCAATTAGGGCAGGGTGGAACTTTCCTAATCAATCCCACTCTGCCACCAATTATAAAGGAAGGGGTAACTCCATGTGTGTGTGACTTATTTACTTCAGACTTATGTGCTGAGGTAACCCTAAAGATACTGTTCCTTTTAAAGGTATGCTGCCACCATTTAGTCGCCTTTAATTTGCTTCAAGGAAACGGCTTTAAAACTCTTTTGGACAGAGGCAAACAACAAAACAATGTAGTTTATTGAAGAGAACTGACAATATAGGTACTAAGCTGAATGGTTCAGAGATTCTGGCACGAAAGCGTATGGTTCCGTTAAACCAGGGCTGCCCAGGAAGTCGATCGCGATCGACTGGTCGATCCCAGGACCGAAGGAGGTCGATCCCAGCCGGATGGGGCACTTCTAGAGGGGGCGGAGCCATGCCGCACCAAACCCCGCCCTTCCCCTTGAGGAGGCTTCAGCGCTACCACAGCTTCTCCAGACTTGAGGAGGGTAGTGCCAAGCCAATAGTGGCTAGCTATGCCACCACTGGCTTGACACTACCCTCTAGCTTGGAGAAGCTGTGGTAGCGCTAAAGCCAGAGGGGGGAGGGGCGGAGCCAGGCCGTGCCAAGCCCCGCCCCCTCCCCCTGCTCCGCCCTGTTCTCTCTCTCTCTCTTCTGACTTGGTTTTATTATAAGTAGCTCGCATGCTGAAAAGATGTGGGCACCCCTGCTTTAAACAACTCAAAACTTCGTTACAAAGTTTAACTCCTTTCTCCCTTCAAGAGTTTACTGACAGGATCTCCTCTCTGCCTAGTAAATCTTATCTCCCACTCCGATAGGCCTTCGCTGGATCTATCTAGTCACTTCTCTACACACTATCTCCCCTGATAGCTGTGAGATTAACACGCCATCTAACCTTTCTAGCCACCTGACCTCTCAGGCTTCTTCTTTCTAACACTAACGAATCCCAATTCTCTCTAACACTTCCTGGCCATGTTGGAGGACTAGTAGCAATAGGGTTGGGTCAAGAAACCTTGAGAATTGGAAGGGAAAGGCCTTTGAAGACCCATCTTGCATTGGAGAGTTGACCCTTTCAGTCCACAACTCACAGATCCCCAGAAGGTCCTTTTCATAGCCTTCAAAAGCAGAAGGTGATGGTCTCCTTGTCTGTAATTGAGCCTAAGTTAGAAGAATGTGCTTCCCAACCCTTGCTACTTTTCTTCAGGCTTGGGCCTTATTTATTCTGTGCCCAGAAAGACCTCAAAAGTGAAATAAAGTACGGGTTGAGCACCCTTTATCCAAACATCTGAAATCCTCTAAAATCAGAAATTGTCCATATGGTTGGCTGTGACGGTGACACCTTTGATTTCTGGTGGTTCAGTGTGCGGCAATGTTGTCTCATACACGACATTATTTTAAAAGTTTATTGAAGGAATAATTATCTTCAAGATACAGTAGAGCAGGGGTGCTCAGGAAGTCAATCGCGATCGACTGATCGATCCTGGGACCGAGGGAGGTCGATCCCAGCTGGATGGGATGCTTCTGAGGGGGCGGAGCCATGCCACACCAAGCCCCGCCCCCTCCGTCGGCTTCAGCATTTCCACAGCTTCTCCAGGGTAGAAGAGGGTAATGCCAAGCCAGTAGTAGCTATCTATGCCACCACTGGCTTGGCATTACCCTCCTCTACCCTGGAGAAGCTGTGAAAATGCTGAAGCCGGAGGGGGCGGAGCCAAGCCCCACAAAGCCCCGCCTCCTTCCCCCGGCTCCGCTCTGCTTCTCTCTTGGTAGATGTTTCTGACTTGGTTTTAGTATCAGTACCTCGCATGCTGAAAAGGTGTGGGCACCCCTACAGTAGAGTCTCGCTTACCCAACCTTCGCTCAACCAACGTTTTGTATGATCCAACACAGTCTGCCTTCCACCCGGATCCACAGCTGTTTCAATACATTGTGATGTTTTGGTACTAAATTCGTAAATACAGTAATTACTACATAGCATGTGCCGTGTATTGAACTACTTTTTCTGTCGATTCTTTGTAAAACATGATGTTTTGGTGCTTAATTTGTCAAATTATGTTTAATGGTCTTTTCCTTAGTCCCTCCTAATTATCCAACATTTTAGAACATTCTGCCAGCCCATTTATCTTGGATAAGCGAGACTCTACTGTGTGTAGATATGAAACATCAGTGAGTTTCATGTAAAGATGTTTCATTATATACACACACAACATATTTGCAAATACAGATTTCCAAAATCAGGAAGAAAATTTGAAATCCAAAACGTGTCTAATCCCAAGTAGAGATGGGAAGGCCTGGAACAAGTACAGGAAAAATGGGGCGGAAACGGATTTTTTCACGTTTTTCCCAATTTCTCCAGTTTTTTTCCAGTCCTTCCCATCTCTAATCCCAAGAACCTTGGATAAAGAATATTCAACCTGTAATTAGTTTTCCCCAAAGCTTAGAAAAAGCACTTAGGGAAATGGGGAAATGGGGCTGTGTTTCCCAGAATGTCCATCCTTTCATGAATTGATGTCCACAAATATGACTGGCATACTATGCAAATACAGAGCTGTGGTTTCCCATTAGGTGCCGTTAGGGTCCCATCCTATGAGAACCTTGGATTTCTAGTTGAGAGAGGGGTCACAAAAGGGACCCTAAGAGTGACCTTTTTGAGATGTTTCCCAAATATTCTTCCAAGGTCAGGGCCCCCTTGCCATCTCTGTGCCGATCGTCCCTCCTTTCTTGGGTATGTTCAGCTGTGATGCCAACCTGCCCCCCTCCCTCAAAAGCAGCCCTTTTAGATCACTTCAAAATGTCCTTGTAGCTTTGTTCATTAAGATGTACACTCCGATACGCCGGAGCATGCTGCATAATTTAAATTGCCCCTGGAGTTTTCTCTCGGAAATACTCGGTTTGGACAGCTGTTATTTCCTCGGAGATAATTAAAAAGTTCTTAATATTTGTAGGGGAGAGAAATAGAGCCCTCCTCCTCCTCCGCTTTGGGGGCTCGGGACAATTGTGTCTGGCTGTGTTTGTGTACCTTGAGTTCCTTCCCTCCTCTCTGGGCGATGGATCAATTTTTCTTCTACTCAAGTACACTAGTAATTATTCGTGCGTATTGCAGAAACGTGTCTACGCCTTCCTTACAGCTGGGTCCCGTTTCTCTCCTGGTTTCCATGCTAATAGCATAAAGGATGTCCTCTGTGTCTTTACAAGGAGACCTTCATGTTATTGTTGACATCTTTGATACTGTCTGGATTGGAGATTGTATTACGGATCCGTAACATCTCTCAAAAACTTATCACCCCAGAGCACCGAAATATTATCTCCTCGCGCCTCTCTGTAAGGCAGGAGGACGACCACAGTAAGGAGTCCCTGTTTCTTTTTTAAATTAATATTTATTATGTCGATTCCCCGTTAGAGGCACAACACACCCACAAAATTGGGGGGGACCCCACAAATGGAAGAACACTATATTTTTACTTGCAAGAACATCTAGCTAGGAACCTCTATGATGACTTTGTGATCACTTTCCGTCAGAAGTTGACTATAGAATTGTCCTGGAGGAACTAGAAATCCTTAGACAGATTTTCTTTCTAGGTGATTATACGTCTTCTGTAATGTGATCAGTTTCTGCCAGAGGTTGACTGTAGAGTTGTCCTGGAGAAATTAGAGGTTCCTATACAGGTATTTACTCAAGGTATCTATAGGTACTCCATAATAAAGGCAAATCCTTCCAAAGGTGGACTTTAGTGTGGCCCTGGAGGAACTAGAGATCCGCAGACAGGTATTCTCTCTGGGTATCTGTAGGTCATCCATGATGTGATCAATTTCCACCAGAAGTTGACTATTGAGTTGTGCTGAAGGAGCTAGAAATCATTAGTCAGGTATTATATCTGGTTATCTATAGGTCCTCCATAATATGATCAATTCCCGCCAGAAGTTAACTATAGAGTTGTGTTGAAGGAACTAGAGATTCTTGGGCAGGTATTTTCTCTAGATATCCATAAGTCTTCCAGAGTGTGATCAAATTCTACCTAAAGTTGACCATGTAGTTGTGCTGGAGGACCTAGAGATACTTGAGACATTGCTAGGTATCTCTCAGACCATAGCACAACTCTGTGGCCAACTTCCACCAGTTCTATTTTCAGTGGAGCAGTCGCTTGGAGCAGGTGTATCCAGAGGTTCAGAAGGTTACCCCTTAACATGTAGACCAGGGGTGCCCACACTTTTTCAGCATGCGAGCTACTTATGATAAAACCAAGTCGGAAAGATCTACCTGAGAGAGAAGCAGGGCGGAGCTGGGGGAGGGGGCGTGGCCTGACGTGGCCTGGCTCCGCCCCCTCCCCGCTCTGACATAGCTGCTCCAGGCTAGAGGAGGGTATGCCAAGCCAGTAGTGGCATAGCTAGCCACTACTGGCTTGGCATACCCTCCTCAAGGCTAAAGAAGCTGTGGTAACGCTGTAGCCAGGGGAGGGAGCGTGGCCTGGCGCGGCATGGCTCCGCCCCCTCAGAAGCACCCCATCCAGCTGGGATCTACTTCCTAAGGTCCTGGGATCGACCAGTCGATCGCGAGCCACCTAATGAGCACCCCTGATGTAGACTGTCTCAGTAGTTATGGCCTAAGTTTTCTGAGAAAGTCTGGGAGGTATAGTTCGAAAAAAGTAGCATTTTCTGCCCACACTTCGCTTACCACAATTGTGTCAATATGGCCTCATGGGTTTAGAATCCAAGTTCCCTGAAATACACGTTAGTGGGTTGCAAGAGCCCAGATTCTTGCTTTCTTGCCTTCCTTGGAGACTTTTTGGAAGGGTCTGCTTGGCCTTGATGGGAAACAGGGAGCTGGGAGAGATCCCAATCTTAGTCATATGTGTGGAATTTATCACTAGATAATTCCAGAAAGAAATCTGGACATTTTTCAGCTAGGGTGAGTGCCATACTGTTGCGTATGGTCCATTCCACCACCAACAAAACCCTGGGCCACCTGCATATGAAGCCAAGACTGATTGGAGATCAAAACCTCCTTGTGTTGCTTAACAAAAGCCACTGTTCGATTGCGCTCTTTCGATTATCAACAGCAGATGAGAGAAGAATCACATTAGCTTGAACAAGCTCTTGCGCGTCCATTAGACATGTTGATTCAAAAGCTTGTTTTATCATCAGGGAAGGATAAATAGGTTTGAGATTCTCTTTGAACACGCCTGCATTAGGAGCATTAAATGGGCTTAAATATCCCGGATTCTCCCGGGAAGGAAGGAGCTCGTATCTTTTTCACGCCTCTCCCCCCAACCCACCACCAGCCTTTTTATGGAACATCAGAAGTGACCCCAGGGCCAACCCTTCCCTCTGATTCGTGTTGCGTTTGCCTCTCTGTGTCGCAGCCATGGATTGAACACATTCCCCAAGGCACTTTGCAAGCTGGTGCCAAAGGAGTTATTCCTTCTAACCTTCAGGCCCTACAAATTATTTATTGTTTTCATCTCAGCTTTCTGGGGAGCCTTCCTTGTGTCCCTGGTAAAATGTCAAGTTAATTTAGAGTTGACGCGGCGCTCTCCTGACATTTTCATCCACGATGACCACATTGAAATGGAAGAGGGGAGGAGGAGGAGGAGGCGAGATCCAAAGGAGGAGGACCAGAGGATGCTCCTCTCTGTTGCTTACCAACAAGGATGTGTTTTGGCTGGACAGTTGTAGACTCCGTTCTCTAGTCCAGTGTTTTTCAACCTTTCTTGAGCCGCGGCACATTTTTTTACATTTACAAAATCCTGGGGCACACCACCAACCAAAATGACACAAAATGACACTCTAACACAGTAATACATATAGTTAATATGTTTTGAAATGTATTTATACACTCAGTGTGAAACCTGGGCCTGTTTTGATGAACACAACATATATATGACTTCCTCTCACATATTTATACATGGCTATCATGTCTTCTCTCAGCCTTCTCTTCTTCAGGCTAAACATGCCCAGCTCTTCAAGCCACTCCTCATAGAGCTTGTTCTCCAGACCTTTGTGAAATTTCACCCTGAGTGAAACTTGCTTCCAGTTAACTATGGATGTCATGAAGCTGTTATAAACAGTTCCTTTGGGGGCAATTCTCGAAAAATCCAGTAAAATAGTTTTTTAAAACCAAAAAAAACATTTCCACGTGGAGAGGCTCAATTTGTTCCCTTGGAAACCTGTGAGGGGGCTGCTAGGAGGGGGGAGAGGGCCAATTTCCCACGGCACACCTGATGATCGCTCAGGGGACACTAGTGTGCCATGGCACACTGGTTGGGAAACACTGCTCTAGTCCATCGGAAGAGGAAACCATTCAATGGAAGGGAAAGAGGCTGAAAACAGTTGATAGCTAGTAGAGGTCTGTGAAACGGCCGAAATCCCTTTCTAATTTTGTTTCGAAATTCAGGTGGTCCTTGTTTCACTTGGAAAATATTTCAAAAAGGAGATGTGTTTTGTTTCAAATCCAAATTTTCTGAATTTTTGTTGTGTTTTGTTACTGTTTTGTTCCATTTTCGGCAATGGGGTAACTTTAGAGGCCAATTTCTTCATCTAAATTGCTTGTGGCTGTTCTTGCTTGCTCTACAAGTAGCACTGAGCCCATATATCCCAATAAGACTCTGTTTTAGGATTGCAGGTGCATTGGACTGCCTCTCTTGCTCACCCAAACCATTCATTCTGCAACACATTAGGACTAGGTGGGGAGACATGATTGCCATGCCATCCATTGCATTGTGAGCGTGCAATGAGTGTATTTTCCATGACACTCGTTGCAAGGGGCATTTCCAGTCTAAATGGAGAGGAAAGCCTGGAAAGAAATTGCTGTGTGGAGCGAAGCTTTAAATCTCAGCCCAATATGCGGTGCCACGCTTCAGAAAATAATTTTCCATGCAACACAAAGTCCCTAAACGGACCCAGATTGTTTTTGGAAAACATCTGGTCTGCAAATGAAGGGATCTCGTGGGTGCCGTATGAACCGGCCACTCAGCGGAACGCTTCCTTCCGAAGGCAGTTCTCGGAAATGATGCTTTTCAAAGTGCAGTAACAACGGAGCAGGATTTCAGCCCTTGCCGCTCCATTGGGAACCCCTCCTTTTTTCCTCCAACCCTTATGCCCCTCTTTCCAGGTCTCCTTTGGCCTATGCTTCATTCTGGTGTTCCACTTGAATGAAATGTAGTCTGGATAGGACAACGTTTGGTGTGTGAGGTTTTGACCCTATTTTGCTTTCTGAAACCCATAAAAGTTTTGAAATGCAGGTAGTTCTCCCCCACATTCCCCAATCCCCATTCCACATTACTAAACATCTCGGGTACATTTTGGAAGGTTAAAGAGCCTTAGGTTAAAGCATGCCTTGGGCCAGATACTTTGGACTTCAACTCCCACAACGTGGGCATGCAGATGATCCCTTGATTGATGTACAACCCCTTGGGAGATGATCCCTTGGTTGACGTGTCCAATTCCAAGAGGACAAAGGCATGGGCCTAACAGACTATTCCTAACAGCTTAAGCCAGTGTTTCTCAGTGTCTCCTGGAGGCTGGAGAAGGCCAGGCTGGGACCAGGGAGGCAGTGGGAGGAGCGGCTCCAAAGCAGCTTCGCCCGCCGCCTCCCTTGCCTTCTCCAGCCACCGGGATGAGGCGAGGCCTCATCCCGGAGGCTGGAGAAGGCCAGGCTGGGATCAGGGAGGCGGCAGGAGAACAGGCCCTGCCTGGGAGCCGGGTTTAGCCGGCTCGCGTCTTCCGCCGGAGGATGCAAGTCAGACAACCTCTGCTCCCGGGCAGGGCCTGGGCCCTGAGGGGAGCCATTCTCCCAGTTCGTGGCTCTGCTGGGCTTGGCAGAGCCGCGAGCCGGGGGCGGGGCTCACCGAGGTGCCCAGGTTCCTGCCTCCTCCTCCTCCTCCGGAAGTGAGCCCACAGGATAGACTCTATTGTGTGGCTCACTTCTAGAGGAGGAGGAGAGCGTCACCCCGCCCCTCCCCTCCTGAGCCTCCCCTGCCTCTCTAGGTTCTAGAGAGGGTTATCTTTCCTAATCGCTGATCCACGATCAGCTGGTGTGCCGTGGGAAAACCTCAGAGGGGGGGAAAGGTGGGGGGAAAGAGGTTTCTCGAGGCACATCAGCTGATCCCAAACGGCACACTAGTGTGCTGCGTCACCGCGGTTGAAAAAGACTGGCTTAAGTAGCTTCGGGGGGAAAAGAAGGGGCCTGGGGCTGTTAAGAATGGTGAGAGTTGAAGTCCAAAACACCTGGAGGGAAGACCTAGGTTAAACCATTCAGCTTCACAATGAGGGCACTTCCAGGGCAAAGGGCCCATTTTCTCTTCTGGCGGACAGCACGACCCAGGTAGGTGATCAATACGCAAAGGAGTTTGGTTCAGAGGGCAAGACCCAACATCATTATTCTTGATTGTTTATTGTTTAGCATCTCTAGACTGTTAATAGCTCATGGCAGAGACTCAGCTTTGCAGAACAACTTCCAGTGTTTGGGGTTGGGGGGTTTGGGTTGGTTTGTTTTTCTATTCTCCTCGATGGAGACCGTTCTGTTGGAAACGGCGGACTCATTTTACGGATTAGCTTTTAAAACCCTTGGACCTTCTCACTCAGCACACAGTTTTGTGTTGGAGAGGAGCCATCTGAAGAGATTAGGAAGCGCCACGGAGGAGTTGGAACGCGGCTGTTTCTACCAAGTGTTGGCCAGCTGTCTTACAGAATGTGGGTTGCATGCTGTATGGCATGCAAGGGTATTGATGCATTGATTTAGGCCAGCATTGAGTTGGTACATTAGGTGGTTGTGCTTCTGTCCAAGTTGCACATCAGCCACTAAGGAAGGTCAATGTGGTTTTTCCAGGAAGAAGGCTGAGGTCTCCATGCCACTATATCTTGAATGCTTTGGCTTCCAGGAAATCCTTGGGAAGGCTTCCTGGGGAAATCCTTTGCATTCAAACCATTCTCTCCATTGCCTTTTCCCCTTGCTAGGAAATTTCACTTGTGTTAAGCACCCAACTTTTAAATAGGCGACATCCGAAGACATGGATGGTTTCCAACTCCCCTCCATCCATAGCATCTTCACGTCCTGTACCTTGATGAAGGCAATATATTTGGCCTTTTGAGCATTAAATATTGATCTGTGGAGAGCGTGAGATGGAACGAGTGGTTGAAACACTCTTCCGTGCCTAATAAATTTTGTTTAGTGCTGCTACTATGCACAGAATGGTGTTGGGTCATTCTATGTTTGTATATCATCTTTGTGCCCGTAGTGCTATGGAACGGACTTTTCCTCCCTTTTCTTTCTCGTGTTTTGGACCACTCTCTTGTTGACGAACTCCGGAATATCTCTTCCTTGGAGGCCGGTTGGTCCTTTTTGCAGAATTATGAGGCAGGGATTATTCTGGGTTTCCTTGTTTCCTTCTGAAAACGAAGCCATTCCTCCCAGGGCATCAATGTAAAAGTGCCTTAAAAGTGTTCCCCACCCAACCCACTCTTATCCGAGACTAGACTTCTGCTAATCCATGGGGAGGATCTGGGTTGGACTTGGGCCGTTTAACCCATAACTGCTTTGTTTCCTGCTGCGACCATCCAGCCCATCTGCTAATCATAACTTTGCCATTCCAGCTGCAGCCAACATAGTGTTGTTTGATGCTGAATATCCATTTTGCCCTTAACTTGCTTGAGAACTTTGTGTTCTGTTTTGTTTGGTTTCTTTTCTTTTCTTTTTTGTCCGTTTCTTGCTGATCTCTGTCCCGGAATGGGAAAAGCGAGCTGCACTGTCCACCCAGAACCATTTTCCTTGACTAATCCTCTTTTTCCAGCACATGAACAGAAGTTGGCGGTCCGCAAGAATTGCCTTCTCAAAGCGGAAGCGTGCAAAGCTCTTCCCACCCTCCCAAAAAAGGAAACCCCGAATCAGTTGATCATTTGGTGGGGAAAGCAAGATGAAATTGCAGGAGTTGATGCAATGCAACATCCAGAGTGTGTGATAGTACCACCCCTATATTGAACCTATAACAACATGAACGAAGCTGTCCTTGGGGTTAAGAGTGAGCCCACCCCATCCCAAACCTCCCTCTTATTTCTTTGGGGCCATAGCTTTGCCCAAACTCCCAGCATAGGATACACTTGGACCAACTAGTTGGTCTATCTTGAAACAGAGGGTGAGAAATGCCAGAAGTGAACTGATATTGTAAAAAAAGATGATACAAGTGCCTATTTCTATTGTCCTCTCCCCATTTCAGTAATTTTAAAAGTGTCTGTCCGTAAGTATTGTGCATTGTGCATTTCTCCCCATGTGGGTAATATACGTGTATTGACTTGTTGTGTCTTGCCCTTTGCTCTGGAAAGGTAAACATGCACTCTTCCACTGTTCAATCTCTAAAGGAAAACATCCCTTCCTCTCTATTAAGTGGAATATTTGGCCCTCGTTGGATTCGAGGGCCAAATGGAGCAATCGACTCCATGGAGTGGTCTTCAGTTACCATAAAGGCTGAAGTCTTAGAATAGTTGGTTGGCTGATTTGCCTGTCCCAGAGCCTTGTGTACAGGTCTGCCTTCGTTCATTGAAACATTGCCTGCGCTGAACCAAACCCAGGCCACCCGGGCCTTCCCTTGAAGCCCGTGGCTCTTCGGAAATGCCAGAACGCCTTCCCGACCAAGTGGCTTCAAACAGTTCCTTTGGGGCCGCTGTTAGGAGTTTTGTAAACATTGAAGAACAGTATCTGCCCACATACAAAATACAAAAAAAATGCCTCCAGGGATTGTGGAGGCATTTTGGGACTCTGGAGGCAACATTTTCAGGCCTGGAGAGGCTTCCTGTTCTGATGCCAAGAACGTGATCCCTGGGACCTTATCACATTTGGAGATACTCCGTTTCTATTGGTATGCATCCCGTATTTTTTAGGAGTGGATGGATACTGCATTCCGATAGGATGCACACAGACTCCATCACACCATTTTTTTTGGTTTTGGAAATAATTAGCTTTGATTCGTCACCCCGTGGAAGACTAGCTCCTCCCAATCTTTTCAAATGCATTCCTGGGTTATTTTTTTGCAATTTTATTTTTCTAATCTTGCGCAGGGACGCAGCCTGGAAGTCTCGAAGAACCATTCTTGCGAGATTTGAGCTGACAGAATGCGTTCAGATTTCACAATCGGAAACAGTGCCTTGAAACCGTATTAAAATTTGAAAAACACAATTAGAAGCCCGTGTGCAATTACGTCTGTTTCTGCAACGTTTCGCAAACAGATTATTGACTGAATGGGACAAAAGTCATGTGATAAGACCCCTTCAGAATTGCATCCAAAGAGTCTTGTGAACAGAGTATATCCCAATGTGACGACGTCCCTGGATGCCACAAAAATGGCTCCTCTTTGCTTATCGTTACTGGGTACTTGGATGTCAGGCCTGAGGACGAAGTTAACATAGAGCCATTTTAGTTCTATAACAATAGACTATGGACATCTACTGGGATGGAGCTGCAGATGTTCCTAGTCTTCTGCTATAGTAGGATGGCAGTCCATTGCCTCTCTGCCCAGGTCCAGGCATGATCGTCCAAGAATTCTTACATGGTTGTGTAAACCAGAGAAGGTTGAGTTGGTCTGCATGGGAATCGTAGCTATCTGTCTAACAAAAACCGAGGAGAACCCAAGTGGAAGTCCAAGGTGCCTCCAGATATATTCTTTTGGGGAACGAACCCCGCAATCGATGCAGGATGAGGGCTCCAAGTCCAGAGATGGAAAAGGACTTCTCCTTTGCTCACGGGACACGAAATAGAAGACCACCCGGGCCCCTTCCCAGGTTTGGCACCATCAGACAAATCCTAACCTCCAGCCGAAAGTAGGTTTAGCCAACCAATCAGCCTTTGAGGCTTCCACTCTTTTAATTTGCTGTTGGATCTAAGGGATGTAAAACATCACCAGAACAGCCGGGATGTTTGGTTTTACGAGCCGCATTCCTAGCAACAGGGATCCCCAGAATGCTCTTTGGAATTGACCCACCGCCTCAAAATGGGAATCTTTGCGGAGACAGAGCAGGTTTCTTTGCAAAGATTGGGTGTCTCTGTCTCTCTTTTCCCCGCTTTCCGCACTGTGCATGGCTTGCCAAAGGCAAGGCATCGCTCCTTTCCCTGCCAACCTGTGAATGCAGCTGCTCCGGGGGCATTCACCCCAAGTCGACCTGGCATGGGTGCTTTCTCGGGCAAAGCCGGATGCAAAAGGCTGGGTTGCATCCGTGGGCGTCCTTTGCATGTGGAAGGGCTGCAAAACGGAGCTGGGGAGCCAAGGCTATGCCTCAAAAGCATAGAAAGCAAAGGGGTGTGTGCATTTGGCAAAGGCAATGTCTGAATGGATGAAAGCTTTTTTCCTGGGGTGCACTCTGCTTTCTGGGGAGATTATCACACAACGCTGTTAAAGCACTGCTGGGGCCGCCTCTCGTGGCATCCTGGAATTTGTAGTTTCATGAGACCCAGGAGAATGATGTAGGAGACGTTAAAGATCCCTCCCTACACTGCAATTCCCAGGATTCCACGGGAAGCAGCCATAGGATAGGAAACGGAGTCGCAATGCCGTGACAGCGCCGTGTGATTGTCTCCATTGTCCGGAGCGCTTTCTCTCTCCTTGCAAGAGCTTTACCACTCCGGTGTTTCCTCCCCACTTTGCATGCCTCCCTACCGCTCCACAAAACAACATCACTGTTGGCAGAAAGAACAGAAGCAAAACCCACAAACCCAAGCAAGCGGGGGCCCTTTTCCCCCTTTTGGTCCCCTGCTCCCCCTTTTCCAGGCTCACGGCTTTGTAAATAAGCTCAAAGGCATGTCTCTTTGAAAACAGTGCAACTCACTTCAAATGCTTTTTGCCTTTCATTTTTGTTGTTGTTATTATTATTATTGCTTGTCACGCAATTGTTCTTTGAAGGCTTGCTCATATATTATCTGTTTCCATTTTTTTTCCATTTCCCTTTTTTTGCATGCCGTCCCTCCTGTCTCTTCCTTCCCTCCAAAATCCTCTGTTCCCGTGTGTAGACACAACGGCGGAGACAGAACCGGCGGTTCACGGTTGGTATTGCATTCCTGTTCTTACCTCTCTCTCTCTCTCTCTCTCTCTCTCTCTCTCTCTCTCTCTCTCTCTCTCTCTCAGCAGCAGCCATAGCAGAGCTGAGTGGCAACGCAAGCCTTTGGGGAAATAAACCACGGAGGATTTGGGGGGTGGAGGTGGAATAACAACAACAACAGTGATACAAGTTTGAAAATAACCACAGATCAAATGGGCTGTTCCAGTCTCCAAGCCATAACATTTCCAGTCTTTGAAAGGATTCTGAAAAATGCATCCTCCTATTCACGTATCTAAATTATGGTATTGCAATCCTGTACAGTCTTCTATTCCACATTCAAACTCCATTATGGATCAGCTCATTGTCCAATCTCATGATTTCATTTTCTATTTGTCCATCTATTTTCTCAAATATCCCTCCCTAAAAGTCACTATAACTTATTAGTCCCATCACACGTTGTAAACCAGGGGTGCTCATTAGGTAGATCGCGAACTACTAGTAGATCTTCGGCCCTCTTCCAGTAGATCTTCGGGCCTCACCAGCCGGATGGGGCGCTCCTGCCATGCGCGTGCACACCCTGCGTGCACGCGCCCTCCTACTGCTGGCTTCCGCTCTCGTGGTGCTTCTTCCACCTGCGGGGCATTGCAGGAAGGAGGAAGCACGAGGCAGGGCCTCCGGAGGGAACGCCTTGCGCTCCGCCCTGCCTCTCTCTCATCGGGAAGCAGCTGTGCAGCCTCCACTGCCAGCGAGAGAGGCAGGGTGAAGTGCAAGGCGGGGCCTCCGGAGGCCCCGCCTCGTGCTCCTTCCTTCCCACAATGTCCCGTGAGCGGAAAAAGTGACGCGCGGGCAGAAAACAGCGGCGAGGGGAATGCGCGCGTGGCAAGGGGAGCGCGCGCAGGTAGTTCTTTGTGACTTACTTTCTTTAAAAGTAGCTCGCATGCTGAAAAAGTGTGGGCACCCCTGTTGTAAACAATTGTGTGGGTCAGTAGATGGAAACTTAACTACCTGTCATTAATGTATTTATTTTATTTATTTATTTAAATAAATAAATAAATAAACTTACTACCTGTCA
This sequence comes from Anolis apletophallus, assembly GCA_030556195.1. Classification (NCBI taxonomy): domain Eukaryota; kingdom Metazoa; phylum Chordata; class Lepidosauria; order Squamata; family Anolidae; genus Anolis; species Anolis apletophallus. Next base: position 14,452,946 of record JARBWK010000013.1, read on the forward strand.
TTAATGTATTATTGACAACTATTTGCGTTGTTTGTATGCACTGGAGGTTTAATGCAGTTTGGCACTACTTGAACTGCCGTGGCTCGATGCTGCTGTGATATGATGGGAGTTGTGGTTTTGCAAGGCAAGGTCTGGCGCCTTCTCTGCCTCACCAAGCCTCGACTCTGAGGATCACATGGCATCGAGCCACGGGGTCTCAAAACTGCATTAATTCCACAGTGTGGATGCAACGCTCTGAAGAAGTGCCACAGAGAGCAAGAGCAGGCGGAGCAGCTGAGTGCTGCAAATGACCCAGCAAAGGAAGGCATCTCGGTTTGGAAAGGCCGTGCAAGAAGGACACCGTCTGTGCACGTCGTTTTTGCGCAAAGGCTGTTATTTGAAATGCAACACACCCAAAGCAAGGCCTTCCCATTGAATCCCTTCAACCATGCAAGGAAAAACAGCTTGGCAGCCCTTGGTTTTCACAAGTGTGACCCAGTCTCCCAGGCTAACCAAGAGGTTGATAAAATATTGAAGAGGTGGCTTTAAATATCCAGGAAACTATTTATAGTTTGGAGCAATGCACCCTCGTTGCCTTCAAAGATTGTTGGAAGAAGGGTGGCCAAGAATGAACGAGAAAGAAGGGCCCTTTCTATCCCAGGTAGAAAATCCCACGGTATCCGAGTGTGGACTCAGATAACCCAGTTCAAAGCAGATATTCTGAGATATAGAGCTGTATGGAAGGCCCAAAGACACATTAGCAGTGGAAGAAACACATGCCCCCTTCTACACTGCCATATAATCCAGATTATCACAGTGGATGATCCACATTATCTGCTTCAAACTGAACTATAGGAGTCTACACTTCCATATTATCCAGTTCGAAGCAGATAATCTGGGTTTTATGTGGCAGTGTAGACTCTTATAACCCAGTTCAAAGCACATAATTCAGATTTTACATAGCAGTGTCCTTGCTACCTGATTGCCCTTCCAGACAGACCCTATATCCCAGGAGCTGATCCCAGGTTTTCAGCTTTCAACTTGCTGGCACAAGGGGTTAACCCATTGTGACACCTGGGACTCCATAAACTGTATTGAAATGTATTTCGTGTAAGCTGCTGGATTATGTGAGTCCACGGTGCCTGATAATCTTGGATAATCAGAAAACCTGGGATCGGATCCTGGGATATCGGGCCTCCAACTTTAGGGCTTCTGCAAAGAAAGCCATTGAACGGCGTTTTGAGGCCCCATCTACACTGCCATATAAAATCCAGATTGTCTGCTTTGAACTGGGTTATATGGAAGTATAGACTCCTATAATCCAATTCAAAGCAGATAATGTGTATCTACAATATAGAAGAGGCTTGATTCTCCTTATGGAGAGAAAAGGTGGGGTATAAATAAACAATAATAACCTTGAAATATATCAACTTGGGAGAGATTACAATGTCAGGTCCTGCAGTTGGACATGCACTGAATTTCAGTCATATTTCCTAGAGAGCAACCTTCCTAGTTGCCATAGGATAATTTTTTATTATTATTATTACTATTATGTTGACTTACACCCTGTTTCTTCTCTCCAGGAGGAGACTACACAAAGCAGTTTACACGAAATACATTTCAATACAGTTTATGGAGTCCCAGGTGTCACAATGGGTTAACCCCTTGTGCCAGCAAGACTGCTGACCAAAAGGTCGGCAGTTCGGATCCAGGAAGCGAGGTTGAGTTCCCATCTGTCAGCTCCAGCTTCCCATGTGGGGACATGAGAGAAGCCTCCCAAAGGATGGCATCTCCTGGGCAACTATTGGAAACGAATCTCAGTTTAGGCTAAACTAAAGTGTAAATAAGGCCTGGATAGTTGGGCAATGTCTTCCATGAAATGTAATATGGACAAGTTTGGTCCAAGAATTGGATGGACTTTATAAGTGGTCAATAATAATAATAATAATAGGAGCAACTTGAGAAACTGCAAGTCGCTTCTGGTGTGTGAGAATCGGCCGCCTGCAAGGACATTGCCCAGGGAGCATTGCCCGGATGTGTTACCATTCTATGGGAGGCTTCTCTCATTTCCCTGCGTGGGAAGCTGGAGCTGACAGATGGGAGCTCTCCCCACTCCCAAGATTTGAACCGCTGACCATTCGGTCAGCAGTCTTGCCGGCACAAGGGTTTAACCCATTGCACCACTGCAATAATATTTATAATTATAATAATAAAATAATAAAAATAAAATAATATTTTAATTAATTAATTATAAATAATTAATGAAATAATATTTCTTATCTGCCTCTGCTTCTGGCTCGAGGTGGATTTCATCATGATTAAAACACATAAACATTGCAGAAATTCATCATCATCATCCTGTACATTGCATATGTGAGGATATGGCATAGATTGGACTTTGGACCCAAAATTAGGATGAACCACCTTAAGTCGGTGGCTTCTGTTTACGTTCTCTCTTGTCCCAGAGGAACCAGTATGGCTTTCTTTAGTGATGGGATTCCAAGCTTCCATTGAAACCACCATTCATGATGGAAAGATGCAACAACACAAAAGGGGAGACGCGTCGAGCTTTGAGACATTTGGGAAGAGGAAAGTTGCACCAGAAACGCATTAAGAAAACGTCCTCATTTGAGGGAATTGGATTAGAGCAGGCCTGGACAAACTTCGGCCCTCCAGGTGTTTTGGACTACAACTTCCCGCCAGTAGGCTGTTAGGAATTGTGGGAGTTGTAGTCCAAAACACCTGGAGGGCCGAAGTTTGCCCAGGCCTGGATTAAAGTGACATTTGGTTCTTCTTGCCCAGAGAGAAGAGTCTGCCGTTTTGGACTGCAACTCCCGCAATTCCTAATAGCTGGTAAGCTGTTATGAATTGTGGGAGTTGCAGTCCAAAACCCCTAGAGGGAGGGCCCAAGTTTGCCCATGCCTGATTTAGAGGTATGCCGTTCCCACGGGTTAAGTCACGTAGCCTTAATGCATACAAAGGCAAGCGGCATTGTTTGGAGGACAACAAGCGAGAGCTCTTGCTAGAACTACAGATCAGGGCTTCGAAGAGAACCCAAATATGACCCAAACGCCCATTGACTTCCCCCAGTTTTGGAGCCTTTGGATTGCTGGATACATTTGCCAAAGTGAATCTATTATTATTATTTACGTCATTTATATTCCGCCCTTCTCACCCCGCAGGGGACTCAGGGCGGATCACAATGCACATATACAGGCAAACATTCAATGCCATTGACATACAACATATATAGACAGACATAGAGGCAATCTATGGCTGGATACGATGGCGAAAACTCAGGAATCAAGCTTTGGCCATTTCCGTGATCCTCCCGTGGTTTCTTCTTCCCAAGCTTGTGTTGCCAGAAGTGTGTATGACAAGTTGTCCAGGCATTTCTTGCGTGTGGGCCATTTCGTCCAAAAACAAAATGTCCCAAAATGAGAGGAAGCATGTCTGTGAGCGGGTTGAGAAATGCATGACGGGGCATGGTCAAGAAACCAACCAACCAATCCACCCACCCAGAAATCGATTCCAACCATTGCCAAGGGATCCTGTTTTGGGGACTGGAAACTAGCATTGCCATTAAATTCGCCTTGTCCGGGGAGGGCATTGCAAAAGGAAGGAGTGCTTGGTTGCATGCATGCAGCATATAATTGCTGCCCGGTCTTTGTATTTTAATTGATGGAGGATTGGGAGCAGCCATGCATGGGCACAACGGCAGCACGGGCACTTTGGCTCCATAGAATAGAGCCGAGGCCTTTACAACGTCAGGATTCCTCTTGTGTTCTTTCTCTCCCCTTCCTGCCTTTCCTCCCAGTTTTCCGCATCCATCTCCAGACTTCTAATAACAGCATGCTCATGGCTGGCGCTCGAGCTTTGTTTGCGCTTTGGCGGCTTTTTTCAGCACCCCCTTTGAAAGGTTCGGAACGCCTTTTGGGAAAAGACCAAAAAGAAGGATAACTTTGGGGAGACCAAGGGTTTTCTGCAGGCCAATCCTCTCCACAAAGAATTGGGTCCATCACTTTCTTTCTCAAACCAATAGCATAGGAATCCCAAAGAAGAATCAAGGGTTGCGGTGGTTTTCCGTATGGCTGCCTGGCCATGTTCCAGAAGCATTCTCTCCTGATGTTTCACCCACATCTATGGCAGGCATCCTCAGAGGTTGTGAGGTCTGCTGTTGCCATTGGCCACCGTGATTAGCGTTGAGTAGCTTCAAAGCCTGGCTGTTTCTGCCTGGGGGAATCCTTTGTTGAGAGGTGTTAGCTGACCGTGGTTGATTCTAGTCTGGAATTCCCCTGTTTTGTGAGAATTGTTCTTTGTTTCCTGTCCTGATTCTAGAGTTTTTAAATACTGGGAGCCAGATTTTATTCATTTTCATGGTTTCCTCCTTTCTGTTGAAATTGTCAATGTGCTTTTGTGGATTTCAATGGCGTCCATCTCTATATAGTCGGACATGGTGGTTGTTAGTCTACCGCAGTGTTTTTCAACCTTTTTTGAGCCGCAGCACATTTTTTACATTTACAAAATCCTGGGGCACACCACCAACCGAAATGACACTCTAACACAGTAATACATACAGTTAATGTGTTTTTAAATGTATTTATACACTCAGTGTGAAACCTGGGCCTGTTTTGATGAACACAACATATATATGACTTCCTCTCACATATTTATACATTCCCTCAGCCTTTTCTTCAGGGTAAACATGCCCAGCTCTTCAAGCCGCTCCTCATAGAGCTTGTTCTCCAGACCTTTGTGAAATTTCACCCTGAGTGAAACTTGCTTCCAGTTAACTATGGATGTCATGAAGCTGTTATAAACAGTTCATTGGGAGGGGGAGGCAACTTGCAAAAAATCCAGTAAAATAGTAAAAAAAAAAACATTTCCAAGCGGAGAGGCTCAATTTGTTTCTTGGAAACCTGTGAGGGGGCTGCTAGGAGGGGGGAGAGTGCCAATTTCCCACGGCACACCTGATGACCGCTCACGGCACACTGGTTGGGAAACACTGGTCTACCATATAGCATGCAGCTGTGGATGTCTACACCAAGCACAGCAATGCCCAGACACAAATCAAGGAGCACGAAAGGCAGTGCAGACTGATTCAACCAGAGAAGTCAGCCATAGCAAAGCACTTGATGAACCAACCTGGACACAGAGTATTATTGGAGAACACTATTGTCCTGCTTCTTGGCAGAATGGAGTTGGACTGGATGGCTCACGAGGTCTCCTCCAACTCAATGATTCTATGAACACAGAAATGCTGGACTACTCTCACAACCACCATGTCAGACAACACACGGTAGCCATTGAAATCCACAAGCAGGTGGACAATCCTTGCCCAGGAAAACCTGATGAAATTCATGGGGTCGCCATTAGCCGATAGGCTACTTGAAGGTACATCTATTCTAAAGCAGTGTTTCCCAAACTCTGATCCTGAAGGTTTTTAGGGCTTCGGCTTCCAGAATCTGAACATGAGCCAAAGTGGGTGAGGATGCTGGGTGTGGAAGTCCAAATCACTTGAAGGACCGGGTGTTTTGAAACTCTGAGGCCAGTCAGTGCTAATCAAGCTGGGCAATGGCAACATTCACATTTTCCTCCAGCAGACAAGCGTTCTTTCTCCCACCCTGGACATCTTTCCACAGGGTACATATAAACCCCACTTGCCTAGTTTCCAACAGATTTCACAACCTCTGAGGATGCCTGCCATAGATGGGGGTGAAACGTCAGGAGAGAATGCTTCTGGAACATGGCCAGGCAGCCTGGAAAACTCACAGTGATTCCAGCCATGAAAACCTTCGACAACACAAGAAGCAAGGGGTCGAGCAATGCTTGGAAGGTTGCAAAATGAGGGCATTGCCCCTAAATAAATATCCTCCCTCGCTGTGATTTCTTTCTCTTTTTCTAGCATTGCAGACACTGGAAAATCTTTCGCCCCTAGAATCATACCAATAATAATATGTAACATGGTTTCTGTTCCTGGGTTATCAATGTCATTTCGTAATTGGTTCTATCATTTAAAAATGTGGAAAGCATATTAAACTTCTTTGCGGGAGGGACATCCTGCTATAGCACATTTGGTGATAGTTTTTCAATGGATGTCTCATCGAGTCGCACCCAATTACAATCTGGAGCAGAGCAATGACTTCCAAAGTAAGGACCACAAAATTTAACAAAAATAACACTTTCAAACCAGGAACAGGACATTTTCCAAATTTTGAAACGTAGTGTATTTAACAATAATAGTAATGATGGTGATGGTGGTTTGGTTTGTTGCCTTCACATTCCTTGGGTCACCATATTTCCCTCTTGTCTTTGGAGGCCTACATTGCATTTCTGCACTCTCCAAGTTTTGACAAAGTTACTGCAATGCTAGAAATTTGGAAACTAAATATCATGTAGGTCTTGAGGATTCCTGTTGGGGTGGCCATGCCTTCATCTGTAGCCTCCATACCAAAGCTATGCTTTGGAGGAAGCAAAAGGGGGAAACCTTCAAATGCATGCATTAGAAACACAACCAAGAATGAGAGGGGGGGGGCTCAAATGCTTCCTAATAAGGCGCCATATGCAATCCCACAACTCCCAAAATAAATTCCCTTAGGAATATAGTGTCCAGGTTTAACTTAGCCAAATCCTTTGGCATCTCCATTGGTTTCCCAGAATAGTCTGTTGTGTGCCCTTTTTCCAAGTTCTCAACAGCATTGAGGAGACTCCTTGGACCTCTACAATCCCTGCCCCATTTTGACCAGCCGGTCTGAACCAAAGCCCTGCTCGCCTTACAAGGTCCGTCCCCAACCTCAGCATTTCATGGTGTTCCTCCTGCCACAAATGAGGGTGTGTTTCCAAAACTTCAGAGAAAACCCCACAACTTGAGTCTTCAGCTACAGGGATATGGTGGACCAGCCCATTCAGCTTTTTAACTGCAATTCAGCCTGGAGATTGGATTTTGGCCATCGTGTTGTCATTTGAATTTGGGAACAAAATGTGTCTTCAGTCATCATCGAGGAAGAGATGCCAAATCCCTGTCATCCTCAAAGCTGATAAAGGAGTGTTTGAGCAGAAAGCTTGATCCAGAATGACAACCCTAAAATCATTTTCTACAAAGAGCACAAAACGGTTGAGCAGCTGAGTTCTTGCTAAGTAGCAGTTCAACCCTATTGATGAGAAATAAAATTATGGTTGAACGAAAATAAACTTGAACTTTTAGCCGAGAGAAGGCTGGATCCAGTTGGCAGCCCTATTTGGAATAGACCCTCCAAAGGCATTGAGATGGGAGTTAGTGCCAGCAGTGGTTTCCTTAGGGATGAAATTGGGGGTACCGCACACATACCCAGTATAACCAGTAGTAGATCCCACTCCAACTCTCTGGATGGAGGAAACTGGCAAGTTTGTCCTTGTTGGACCTAGACAAAGGCCCTGCATGCCCTAAAGGTACAGATTTTGTCTGATCCTGGAAGTTAAGTAGAATCAGTCCTCCTTGATGGGAGATGGTCATGGGCTCTTTCCCAGAGGAAGGAGTTGGCAAAACTACCTCCAAGGAATCCTTGCCCAAGAAAACCTGATGAAATTCATGGGGTCACCATAAGTCAGTAGGCGACTTGAAGGCACATATATTCTAAATCAATGTTTCCCAAACTCTGATTCTCCAGATGTTTTGGACTTCAGCTTCCAGGATCTGAACATTGGCCAAAGCGGGTGAGGCTGCTGGGAGTGGAAGTCCAAATCACTTGAAGGACCAACATCTGGGAATTGCTTCTCTAAAGGCAGCAAACAATGTGTGGTTAGACCTGGTTTAGTTCTTGGATGGAAGTTTTGGGTGCCGTGGGCTCTTATTTCGGAGGAAGACACTGGGAAAACCTGCTTCTGGGGATCCCTTGCCCAAGAAAACCTCATAAAACTCTTGGGTTGCCATAAGACCATAGGCGACTTGAAGGTACATTTGTAAGACTTCGATGCATCACTTTATGCCAAACACAATATCACTTCTCATTCAGACGTAAGGGACATTCCGACAGTAGTTAAAGGGAAACACACCGTAAATCAAACTGGTCAATAACAATTATATTCTTAATATTATTAATCCCCACATGGGTGCTTATCAAGTCGGAGGCATACTATGGTCATATATCTATACATACAATACAAATTTACCATGTAGATACCATATAATCCATGATGAGTATAGTCCAAACGCAGGTAAGTATATATATAGTGCGTATTAGTCCAGTGTTAACCACCGTTGGTAAGTCCGACTGATATTCCAAGATATCAATCAAATGTGACAAAAACCAAGGTCAGAGTGCGCCAAAGGAGCAATGGATGGCACAGTTGTTGGACTAATACACACTCTATATATGCTTACCTGCATTTGGATATACTCATCACGGATTATATGGTATCTACATGGTAAATTTGTATTGTATGTATAGATATATGACCATGGTATGCCTCCGACTTGATAAGCACCCATGTGGGGATTAATAATAATAAGAATATGATTGTTATTGACCAGTTTTATTTACGGTGTGTTTCCCCTTAACTACCGTCAGTTGTATAGTAACCTCCCCACCCTGTTGTAGTAGTATAAGGAACATTACAACTTGAGCTTTTAGGGACGTAAATGACCCTTAAATACAACAGTCATGACAACAACAACAACCCTTTTAACACTTGTCCAGGCATTGGCCAACTTCAGCCCTCTCTACAGGGTTTTGGGCTTCAACTCAAGGAGCTCTCCAATGCACTGAACTCCATGCACAGAAACAGGTTCAGCAGTTTGCACTTAATGGAGCTCTGCATGGAGTTCAGTACCTTGGAGAGCTCCATTCCGTCCAGCTGAAACGCAGCTTGGATTCACTGACAGAAGTGCCTCTGAATGAAACCTTTGGAAAGGAAAACTGATGTGGGAACATTGCACAAGATCTTTCTACCTCTTCTGGTGCTTTTTGGCACTTCCCACATACAACTGTTATGCTTTATTGCAGGCATGGGCAAACTTAGGCCCTTCAGGTGTTTTGGACATCAACTCCCACAATTCCTTCAGTACATGGATGACATACTCATAGCACAGGCACAGGCAAACTTGCGCCTTCCCTTTGAGTGTTTTGGACTTCAGCGCCCACCTTTCCTATTTATTTATTTATTTATTTACGTCATTTATATTCCGCCCTTCTCACCCCGCAGGGGACTCAGGGCGGATCACAATGCACATATACAGGCAAACATTCAATGCCATAGACATACAACATATATAGACATAGAGGCAATTTAACATTCCAGAAATCAGTTAAATTTAGCCTCCTCGCAAAGTGGTACCTAAATTTCCTACTTGACAGATGCAACTGTCTTTCGGGTTGCAAAGGTCGACAACAAGCTACACAAATTGGTCGAGACCTCACCCCGACCCAGGTAGGCCTCGAACTCATGACCTTCTGGTCAGTAGAGATCTTATGCAGCTGACTCCCAGCTAACAGCCTCGGGCCCCCTCATTTTCATTTTCCTTTTCCACTTAAGCAGCAGAGGGGTAAAAGGAAGGGACCTGAGGCTGTTGGGAATTGTGGAAGTTGAAGTACAAAACACCTGGAGGGAGGGCCCAAGTTTGTCCAGGCCTACACTAGACATATCTCAGAATTAACCCCAAAAGCATATTGCAGGCCCCATGAAACTGACAAGTTTTACTTGGCTTCAAGGCTGTTGTTGTTTTGCTACAGAAGTTTCAGAACAATATTGTCTGAAATTAATTCTGATTTCAAAAAGACCAAAATTGGATGCTCCTCTGGAAATCAATTTAGGAAGTAATGCATAATGTTGCCGACCGTGCAAAGGCAAGCCTGGAGAAGGGAAGGAGGATAACGCTCGCCCCAGTGCGTGCATTCACTCACCGCGTTCTTCGCCGCTCCTGCACCAATTGATTCTAACTTCTTTAATAACAAGTGACAAAACAATTGTGTGAAGTTGGAAAGGTAATTCTCATTTATTCTGCAAAGGAAAAAAAATCGCAGGGAAATGTGAATGCTTTCTAATCAAAAATGAAGAATAAAGGCTTTTAATCGCCAAATGAGAAATGTAATGAGAAAACCCAAGACGTAATTTGTGCCATGTTTGAGGTGCCTTCTTTCCTGACCATTTCTTGTGCGCTTCGCTGACATTTTTTGAGGCAACAGAAAGAGATGATAGGATAGGAAGAGGCCTGCTTCCTATGGAGGGAGTGGAAATGAAAGGCCCTGGGCTTCATGAAAAATGCAGCATTGACCTTTTTCCCCTTTTAAGAAAACAAAGTGTTTAGCTCTTGAAAGTGGAAGGAAAATTCTCCAAAAAGGAGCCACTTGTGGGAGAGAAGAATAGGACTTTGCAGAAAGTGTTTTTTGAGATGCTGCTTTCTTTGTTGTTCCACAAATGAGCCCACGAATGCCATTTCCTGAATGGCTCAAGTGGGTTTGGGCTCTCAACTTTAGAGGTTGCTTCTATTGTCGCAACGGGAAAAAAGGTTTATTTCTTTGGCATATGATTTCATCAGTCAATTCTGTAGGACTTGCATGATGGCAAAAGCTATGCGCAACATTTGAGACCACCCTTGGGAGCAACTTTTCTCCCAAACACATGGAAAGGGCTATTGCAGAATGGGATCCGAACTTGCCTCTGACCTTTGCTTTTTTGCAATACAACGGTGGGATCGTCCTTACCAATATTTCCCCAAGTTGGGACTCAAGGCAGCTCACAAGAGTTGGAACACGCATGGGCAAACTATGACCCTCCAGGTGTTTTGGACTCCAACTCCCACAATTCCTAACAGCCAAAACACCTGGAGGGCTGAAGTTTGCTTATGCCTGGGTTAGAGCAAACTTGATCAAAAATACACTGTTAGAAAGCTAAATCAGCATAAAATTAAAAACAGTTACATCTACAGAAGGAACAATTCTGCAAGGTCTCAACACCTCCATTCTCAAAGTTCAGCTGGAATAGAAAGGAGGTCTGCTTGCAGACAGAGAGCAAGAAGCGTTCCAGTCTAGGGATTGTGGTCCATGGACTTTTCTCTTTTATTATGCATTCTATTGATTCCTTGAGATCATTACAAATGGGCAAAGAGCTCGTCAGAAGATACAAGATGCCCTGCCCCTGCTGTGTGCCTTCAAGTCGTTTCCATCCATGGTAGCCCTAAGGCATACCTATCCTCAGGTTTTCTTGGCCAAAGTTGCTTAGGTTGGATTTGCCTTTGAGGAAGCATGCTTGTAGTGCATGAACGGCATCCGCAGCTCCATTGTCTTCAATAGGTATACCGGCTCCTCTGTATGAAGGAATTGCAGCTTTATATCTGATCCATTTGTTTTGGATCTGCTCTTGGTTGGAAGGAAGGAAGGAAGGAAGTAGAGGATGAAAGAGGAAGGAAATAGATGTAGGAAGGGAGGGGAGAAAAAAGGAAGTAGAGGATGAAAGAAGGAAGGAAGTCGATGAAAGAGGGAAGGAAGGCAGCAGAGAATTTATTTATTGTGTCAGGAGTGAACCAAACAGTTGTATTGCATTAAAAACATACAAACAAACAAACAAAACACAAAGTTTGGTATTCTATTACTGGTCCTTTGACCAGTAGCTTGCCACTTGGAGTGCCTCTGGTGTTGCCATAAGAAGGTCCTCCATTGTGCATGTAGCAGGGCTCAGGTTGCATTGTAGTAGGTGGTCTGGTCTGCTCTTCTCCACACTCGCATGTCGTGGATTCCACCTTGTAGCCCCATTTCTTAAGGTTGGCTCTGCATCTCGTGGTGCCAGAGTGCAATCTCTTCAGCGCCTTCCAAGTCGCTCAGTTTTCTGTCTGCCCAGGAGGGAGTCTCTCATTTGGTATCAGCCGTTGATTGAGGTGCTGGCTTTTAGCCTGCCACTTTTGGACTCTCACTTGCTGAGGTGTTCCCAGCGACTTTTTCTGTAGATCTCTAGATATTAGAAAACTATTTCTTGATTTAAGTCGTTGGTGATAATGCAGCATGTCTCATTAAGAGCCACACCCACTGTTTTATCGTGGTGAGATGTGTCCCACACTGGGCATGCATACTCAGCAGCAGAGTAGCATAGCACAAGGACAGATGCCTTCACTGTGTCTGGAAGTAGAGGATGAAAGAGGGATGGAAGGAAAGGAGAGGAGGGAGGAAGGAAGGAAGGAAGGAAGGAAGGAAAAGGAAGAAAAGGAGGGAGGAAAGAGAAAATGGGCTCAGGATCAGGTTGAGCAGCCTTTGGGTTCAAAGGCATCATTTTGGGTTGACAATATGGAGAAGGAGTCCATCAGGATAAAAGGCAATGGGAATTTCTCTGTTGCATCCTCCTCTCAACCTGCTTCCATCACCTCCTTCCCTTATGTGCTTCTCATAGACTTGGCTGAGGAATCTGAAAACGCTTTGCATCCACGCAGTTCTCAAACTGAATTGCACGTACACATACAAACATTTACAAATGCTTAAAAGCACTTTGAAACAAGTTGGGGGGGGGGGGGGCAAACAGCTGTGAAAGTGGGGCAGCTCTTGTATTTTGCGAACAGGAAAATCTCCTTGTCGTATCAGCTTTGAGATGACTTTCCTGGAACAGATCTCTTGGGGACTTTTCCAGGTGATCCTTTGAGTTTCCCCTTATCATCGTAATATTAAAAGTAATACAGATTGCAATCTCATCCTACGGTTGCTGCAGCTTTGAAAAGCATGGTCCGAAATAGCTCTAAGCTGATGCCTTGTTTGATCTTGGCAAAGGATTTGCATTCACCAAAACTTAGACTAGTTTCTAACTACTTGCACATATAATTGTAAACTAGGCATGGGCCAACTTGGGCCTTCCCTCCAGGTGTTTTGGACTTCAACTCCCACTATTCCTTCAGTATGTGGACAACATCCTTCAGTACGTGGACGACATACTCACAGCACAGGCATGGGCCAACTCGGACCCTCCAGGTGTTTTGGACTTCCAACTCCCATAACGTGGGTGTGCAGATGATCCCTTGATTGACTGAAGTGTCCAGTTCCAAGAGGACAAAGGCATTCAATTCAACTTAACTAGAGGGCTGAAGTTTGCCCGTGCCTGATTTAGACACTACCTTTATATCTGCGATTCCTTTTGCCCTTTGGTTGGATCAGGGGAACACTCCAGCGCTCGCCTTTCCTCCCCGTTTCCCACCTTGGAAACTATGAGAAACCCAACTTGGGTCTCCCGGGTGTTTTGGACTTCAACTCCCACCATTCCTAACAGCCGCAGGCCCTTTCCTTTTCCTCCTCACCCACTTAAGTGGATGAGGGGGGAAAGGAAGGGGCCTGAGGCTGTTAAGAATGATGGAAGTCCAAAACACCTTGAGGAAGGCATAGTAAACCCTAAATAGGATTATTAACTGAAGAAGGGGGGCCAATTTCTCTTATTTCGGGTCCAACAGTCCATTTGTGGGGAGCTGCATGCTGTGGTGAATGAGTGCTTTTGAATGTCCGACTTCCATGTTTTTGTGTGTTTCAATGGTGCAGACAAAGAAACCTTTCTGCTCAGTCTGTCGGTCGCTTTTAAAGAGGCAAAATAAACCCCCTCCCTTACCCAAAAAAAAGTGTGTGTGTGTTAAAACGATTGGAGTGCCTCATGTAGCTCAAGCTATTTCCAGAGCTCAAGCTTTTGTCGGATGGCAAGAGGTTGGCTCTTCTATTTTGTTGTGTTATTTCGTGTTTTGAAGTCTTCCTGAGCAATTCACCCTCTGTGCTTAAGTGTTTTGTTTTCTCGTCCCTTGAGGAACGCAAAGAAAAATGAGCTTGTTTTTTACTTGTAAGGCATTACTCAGTTGCCCAATTCCGCCGAAGAACTGGACTATGGGGATCTCTCAGGTAAGGGCCAGCCTTGAGGTCAAGCCAAACGCCGGGATTGTGGGTGGGCAGTGGGCGGGCTTCTCCTTTCCACTCCTTTTCGCTCATCTCAGCCAGACTTTTTCAGTTCGTTGGTTTGCTTTGCTCAGTATTTTGCAACAGCTTTGTGGCAACATCCCAGTTGGCCTAACCCATCCTTCCCAATGGCCACTCACTCCTTGATGTCCACTTCAACATCCAGCTGGGCTTCTGTAAGGGTTCTTTGTCCAACTGTATTGCTATGGGTTTAGTCTTCTCTTAGGAGCCCCCGGTGGTGCAGGTTAAACCCCTGTGCCGGCAGGACTGAACACCGACAAGTCACAGGTTCGAATCCGAGGAAAGCACAGATGAGCTCCCTCTATCAGCTCCAGCTCCTCATGCGGGGACATGAGAGAAGCCTCCCACAAGGATGATAGAACATCAAAAACTGAAAGGGCAACATCCCCTGTGCAACGTCCTTGCAGACAGCCAATTCTCTCACACCAGAAGCGACTTGCAATTTCTCAAGTCGCTCCTGACACAACCAAAAAAAGTCTTCTCTTGAAAGAATACACCAAGGCGCACAGGGGCTGACGGTGCCATACATCTTTATTGTTTGGAAGACAAGAGTTGCACACTACTCCCTGTCTATACAGGGCCTTCGCTACAGTGTCATTAATTCACCACCAAAACCTGGACTAGTTTCTAACTCCTTAAACATATGTACAGGTCCTTCTCAAAAAAAATTAGCATATAGTGCTAAAGTTCATTATTTTACATAATGTAATGATAAAAATTAAACTTTCATATATTTTCGATTCATTCCACACCAACTGAAATATTTCAGGTCTTTTTTTGTTTTAATACTGATGATTTTGGCATACATATCTCAAAAAATTAGCATATTCCATCCGACCAAATATGCTAATTTTTTGAGACAGTATTTTTGGGTTTTCAGGAGCTGTATGCCAAAATCATCAGTACAAAACAAAAAAAGACCTGAAATATTTCAGTTGGTGTGCAATATATGAAAGTTTGATTTTTATCATTACATTATGGAAAACAATGAACTTTAGCACTTTATGCTAATTTTTTGAGAAGGACCTGTATGTAAATGAGGCATGGGAAAACTTAGGCCTTCCCTCCAGGTATTTTGGAATTCAATGCCCACAATTCCTTTAGTATGGGGACAACATCCTTCAGTACGTAGATGACATACTCCTAGCATAGACATGGGCCAACTTGGGCCCTCCCTCCAGGTGATTTGGACTTCAACTCCCACAATGCCTTCAGTCACCCCAAACCTCTGTTGCCTGGTGCCTGCCCTTTCCCACATGCCAGAGCCCACCTTCTCCCACCACAGGGCAATTGACTTTTAAGTTCATATGTCCTTGCAGCATCCTGTCCTCCCTTTCAACCCTCGGCTATGTGCCCTATGCCAGGACCGAGGAGCTCATTGTTGCATGGCATGAGTGATCATCACAGTGTCTCCTTGGTCACCGTCTGCATGAATGTATGTAGAGAGAGCAGCCTTCAAAGTCTGGAAAGAGGAGGAGGAGGACATAAATGAGTTCTATCGCACCTTGTCTATGAGCTGCTGAAAGCTGAGTTGCTAGCAGTAATGAGGGAATCCTAATTAGAGAAGGCTTTGGTTGACATTCTGCAACACTCACAAAGGGTGATGGATGTGAACTGAGGAAGGAGGTGTCTCCACCTGCCACTTGGATGGCATGTTATATTTGGGAAACTGACGTGGTTGGGCAATTATATCACAGCATCTACATGACTTCCAACGCCCAACCTTGTTTTCGTTTCTCTGTTGTTGTTTGCTCACAGCACAGCGGTCATTGGCCGGGGGAATGGGAAACCCCATTAATTATGGTGTATCCTGTGTTTCTGTTTCACACACATAGACACATTTAACTGAAGGTTCTCTACTTCATGGATTGATGCCCATTGTACCTTCATACCAGTATAGCTGGTGCTTTCTCCAGGGCCTCTGGCCAATGTGCTCCATGGCGAAGTGGGGATTAGAACCCGAATTTGGATTCCTAATGCCTATTTAGGACTCATATCCAACAGACTCTCTACCACCTCTTGCATGACGTAGAAGCATCTTTTCTAATGGGTATTTGAATATATTAGGCATGGGCCAATTTCGACATTCCCTCCAGGTGTTTTGGACTTCAACTCCCACAATTCCTAATAGCCTCAGGCCCTTTCCTTTTCCCCTCATCTGCTTAAGCTGCTTAACACCTGGAGGGCACAAGTTGGCACATGCCTGGACTATATGGCACATATTGGTACATATTGGAGTTTGATACCCCCGTGGATACTGAAATCCAGGGATGCTCAAGTCCCATTATATACAATGGCAAAAGGATATCCCTTTTTAGAAAATGGCACAATTAAGTGTTGCTTTGGGGAGGGGAGTTCTTTTGTTTCTCCTTTTTTTGGAATGTTCTCAAGATGTGGATGTTTGAACTGACTATAACTGTATAATGTGGTAGTGCCAAGTGTGTGTAGGTCCCATGAATGTGTTGAGGAAGATACTGCAAGGAGGATTGCCCATTAGGTGTCCTGGGCATGGAGAGATGAGTTGATAGATCGTGTCCATTGTTGCTTCAGGTAGAGATCACCCTGGGAACCAGGTGGACTTTCCTTTGTGGATCTTTATGCAATAGTCAATTGGCCATCTCTTAGGAAAGCTTTAGTTGCATGGGGAAGGAAGGTCTAGACTGGAAAATATTGTTTAGGCCTTGTTGCTTGAGTCTCTGCTTTCTCCATCTCTCTTCCAAATGTATTCCCCTTTCCAATTGAGTGAAGCGTAGTGCAGCATCAAGGGGCTGATGCTGTTGAATGGAGGAAAGGTGGAAAGTTTCTGCTGCTACTGAAAAGAAGAAGGGATTTTCGCTGCCCTTTCCATCAATATATGCAGCACTATGCGCCGAGTCTGTTTTGGCCGTATGAAATTGCCATTTGGGTCACACAGGAGGGACCGTGTGTCCATTAAGTGACACCAGGCTACAAATCTAGGTTTTATTGGCACGATGATTTGCTCATGAATTCGTTTCATGGTCCATCAAAGCTATTTGGAAGGCTGGTAATCTCATTTCTCTCTCCCCTGCCCCTTATTCCCACAAGCAATTGGATGCAGCAAAGTCCTCGCTGATTTGCGTTGTGTGTTGCCGCACTGGGTTGAGCTTCTCTTCTGCAATACTGAGCCACTCAAAAGCATCGACAAGTTGTTGTACAGAAGGAAATTCCATGGATGGGGGTCACCCCATATATGTGGCTGCCTTCTTGGGTCTTGGATTGTGTCCATTGTTGCTTCCATGAAGAGTAGGAGAAAAGGATTTCAAGTCATGACCCATCTCTCATTCTTCTGCTACTCTAAGCCATCCAAAAGTTTTGTGCAGAAGGAAATCCAGAAGACGATGATCGCCCCAAGTACATGGCTATCTTCTTGAGTCTTGGATCATGTCTATTGTTGCTACCATGAACAGTAGGAGAAAGAGACTTCAAGTTATGGCTCATCCCACATTCTTCTGCCACTCTAAGCCATCCAAAAGTGTCAGCAAGCTGTTGCACAGAAGAAAATCCAGAAGACGGGGATTGTTCCAAGCTTGTGCCCAACCACCTTCTTGGCACAACTTGCATTGATTGTGGATCATGTCCATTGCTCCTACAGTTAGCCTTTCCTGACTTTTCCAACTTGGTTGAAGTTTAGGTGAAGAGTAGGAGAGAAGGGCATTGAAGGCACATCCCATCTTGCATTCATCTGCAACCCTGAACTGTCCAAAAGTGTTGGCAAGCCATTGCATTGGGGGGGGGGGGATCTTGAAGATGGCTATCACCACAAAGACATGCCATCTTCCCGGCATGACTCTTGTCGACTGAGGATCATGTATATTGTTACTACAGTTGGCATTTCTCAACTTTCCGAACATTGTGGAAGTTTGGCTGAAGAACCTGATGGAATGACTAACTGCGTCTTCTTGGCAAAACTGGTGTTCACGGTGGGTCCTGTCCATTGTTGCTCTCCCAACTTTTTGGTCATAGT
This sequence comes from Anolis apletophallus, assembly GCA_030556195.1. Lineage (NCBI taxonomy): Eukaryota > Metazoa > Chordata > Lepidosauria > Squamata > Anolidae > Anolis > Anolis apletophallus. Next base: position 14,470,814 of record JARBWK010000013.1, read on the forward strand.
TGAAGTTTGGTGAAGAGTAGAAAAGAATGGTGTTAAAGCCATGGTCCATCTATCATTCTTCTGCATATCTATTGCATAGAATGAAACCCAGCAGATGGAGACTACCTCAAGCACACAGTCACCTTCTTGGCTGTATTCATGGATTATAGATCCTGTCCATTGTTGCTACAGTTGGCCTCTCCCAGTGTTTCTATGATAGTTGAAGTTCAAGTGAAGAGCATTAAAGCCATGGCCCATCTCTCATTCCCAGCTAGCATTTACCTGTGAATGCAACAAAAAGCAATCATTTGTGCACCACTGACACAATCATCATCATGCAAACAAAGAAGCTTCTCAAAGGTCTGATATGTACCATCCTGAGTTTGGAAGTAACAGAATTAACGTCCCCTGATGCTGTTGACCAGCATTGTCCCTCGGTAAACATTTTTGGTCCTGATGGTCTTTCATTTACCGTCAAGGAAGATACAGGAGCTTCACACAACCTCTATGATAGTTGAAGTTGGGTGAAGAGCCCATCTCTCATTCCCAGCTAGCATTTATCTATGAATGTAACAAAAAGCAATCATTGGTGCACGACTGACACAATCTGGTTGTATGCATCTCCCTCTCTTGAGCCAGGCTCTCCCCATTGTGTAGGTTTCACTCCAAATGCGCGCATTGTATGTAGAGCCTGGTGCAATCAAAGCGGACCTGCGCCGCTCTTCCATGTCCTTTGATTAACTAATCAAAAACTGATTAGCACCTTTGTTCCAGGGGGATGCGGATTAATCAATTAATATTGACTGCAAAGGGTGGCTTTGTTCCCCGGCAAAGAGACGTCTGGAGGAGCGGCCAATAAAAATTGAGCACCTGTCGGAGTGATTAAATTTATTAAAACAAAAATACATTATTTTTTATGAAGCTATCTCGAAATGGGTCAGCGAAGGGGAACGTATTGATTGAGGAAGGATGAACTCCTTGGATTCTGCTTGCTTAAATTAGAGACCAGATTCAATTGTAATGCAAGACAAACAGGTTAACGCGGGCTTTAAACGGCCCATCGATAAATTACCATCGGTGCAGCTCTCTTAAGACTAAACCGGGGTAATGAATCACAGCAAAGGCTCTGCTCCTAATGCTTCAGAGTCTCCATTTTGGCCTTCCGGGGCAATTATAGGTGGCCTGTATTTCAATATGAAGTGATGGAAGTCCCTCAAAGTCTCATGCCAACTTTGCATCCCTGATTCAGGGTGCATTTACACTAGGCATGGGCAAACTTGGGCCTTCTAGGTGTTTTTGGACTTCAACTCCCACAATTCCTGGTCTCAGGCCCCTTCCTGAGACCAGGAATTGTGGGAGTTGAAGTCCAAAACACCTGCAGGGCCTGATTTACACTGTGGATTTAATTCAGTTCAATTCTACTTCGACTCCCATGTTTCAATGTTATGGAATCACAGGACTTTTCCAAAGTCTTCAGTCTTCTCTGCCCAAGGTGCCTTACCAAATCCCACAATCCCACAGTATTGGTCCATAGCAGTTTGAGTGGAGTCAAACTACATTAATTCTATTGTGTAGATCAGGGGTGCTCATTAGATAGATCGCAATCTACTGGTAGATCGCGTAGGGCGTCCTGGTAGATCGCAGGCAGGGCGGGAGGAAGGCTCAGTCCCACCCCGCAGGCTCCCGATGCCGCCCAGGTGCAGAAGGAGGTTGGACTGGATGGCCCTTGGAGGTCTCCTCCTATTCTAGGAACCCATTGTTGTTGTTGTTGTTGTTGTTATTATGAGAGGCTGAATGGCCATCTGTAAGGAATGCTTTGATTGTGTTTTCCCTTATGGCAGAAGGAGGTTGGACTGGATGGCCCTTTGAGGTCTCCTTCTACTCTAGGAACCTATTGTTGTTGTTACTATTAGTAGTAGTAGCAGTAGCAGAGGCTGAATGAATATTATCATCATCATTATTATGAATAATTTTATTATACTCACATTTAGTTGAATTCAGTCTTAAAATATATTATATGGCTCTCACTGAAATAAATTTCCAAATATTTTGCTTTTCTGGCTCTCTGAGTAGTGGGCAGGTAGATCATTTTGATTTGGTTGTTTTATAAGTAGCTCGCATGCTGAAAAAGTGTGAGCACCCCTGGTGTAGATGCACCGAATCAAGGAAGGAAATGTTCCATTGCATAGGGTTGATACCACACTTGTTTGGTTTCCACTCTGGACCTTGATGAAACTCTGGAGCTCCTTGTCCGGAGAGATTATGAAAACCCCCACTTTGGAGACCTTTAAAAAATACCTTAAAGCCTGGCTTTTCTGCTGTGCCTTCAGAGAGCAGTCATTTAATTTTTTACCATTGCTCTCCTCAATGCCCCCGTTTTTGGAGTCCATTCTCCCCCCCATGTTTATATGTGCTCTCCTTCGCAAAGAAGCTACTCCGCTTATCTCACCCTGAGTTTTTAACATTTTATATTCGTGCATACGGCCCGCCTTGTCAGTTCTGATTTTAGATACCTATTTTGTATATTGTTCTTTTATTTATATGTGTGTATTCTCGTTGTGTTTATTGTTGATGTTCGATTCTTTTTTTATTGTAATTCGTTGTTTGGGCCCTGGCCTCATGTGAGCCGCCCCGAGTCCCCATCGGGGAGATGGTGGCGGGGTATAAATAAAGTTTATTATTATTTATTATTATTGATGCATTTTCAAACCAAAGCTCCACCTCCGCTTGTGTACTTCAAAATGCACCAGAAGGCAAAAACATTGACAGACACAAGTGTGTATTGTGTGTGTGGTGGAATCATCGTATTTTAAAAAATGCATGTCCCCTCAGAAATAGAGGAGCCGTGGGAATTTCCAATGGAAAGAGCCTTGCATCTCAATGTGCTCAAGTTAGCAACCTTACTGAGGTGGCCCAGAAGTGATCCATCTGAGTTTTGCTTCCATTGCAGAAAAATGCACCGGAGAGAAACTTCAGGCCGATTGGTTCAGCTGGCCCTCTGCTTTTCTTCTGAATGCCTCACTCCGCATAACTTATCTCCCTCTCTCAAGAAGCAAAGAAAAAAGGTTAAACAAGAAGGAAACAAGGCTCCGTGGAGCAAATGCGTTAAATCATTGCCATAAAGCCGCTCATGCCTAGCGCTCCTTAAATACTTGGCTTCTATTGCACCCCAGGTATTAAATAGATATGTTCTAATGTATCTTGCTACCCGAGCTATAGCGAGCAACTAGGAAGATGGAAGCCTGAAAGGATTCCTTGATATAAGAAGGGGCTTCAAGGAAGGCTTTGGCTTCTTTTTGCGATGGTCCATCTACCCAGCGGTGGGAAACGACCACGTCACAATGTTGTTGGGAAGCTGCTTTTGATATTCATGCTTTTGATTGTGAAGAGAGAGTGGAAGCACACAAGGTGTCACTCTTGGCTGCTTCTATCTTTCCGCTCCTGTCCTTCCTTGATGCCAAGATGATGGGCAAGTAGGCCATCTTCTACCTCGCGCTCACCTTCAATATCTCTATGTGCCCTCAAATCATCTCTTGACGTATGGCAAGCCTGTGAATTTTGGAGGGTTTTCTTAAGCAAGGAATCTTCAGAGGTTGTTTCGCCAGATCCTCCTTCTGCAATAGAGCCAATGGCACCTGGGAATCATTCATGGTCTCCCATCCAAGTACTCACCAGGGCAATCCCTGTTTGACTTCCACAATCTGACACCCTGAATTGCCCTTGAGTGAGATTGTGGCTCCTTCTAGCCGGTTTTGTGGAGATTTGTCTTATTCCTTGCGTTCCAGGAGAACATCAAGAAGTCCTGCACAGGAAACCAGACCTATGTCCCACTTTCCTCAGTGAGAGACGTCTGATTCCTGCAGCCTCAGTCCATACTCCATAATATGCCAGATAGCTTTTCATAGAAGGACAAGGTTGTCCTATGGAGGATCATGAATCTCGGGAGATTTGGCTTCCTCGTTTCTCCCCAATGAGAAGTTCATTCATTAGGGGTGTGCAATTTGGGAAAACCCATGCTGGATTTGGTGCCCAGTTTTTTGCTGCCCCCTGTTCCATTTTTCAGGAACTTCTCAAATTCTGGAGTTTCCATTTTCGTGTTTATTTATTTTATTTATTTATTCATATTTGTCTGTCACCCTTCCGAATGGCTCGGGGCGAATCACAACAAGTTATAAAAACAGTCAATACAGCGAAAGTTAAAACCACAATAATACCACAGATAAAAAGGCACACTAAGTCGCACATTAAACACTGCGACAATAGAAGATAATACAAGATGGCGGTATGCAGAGGGAGACTGCATTTCATCCAACCCCAAAAGCCTGCTGAAACAACAGTCTTGCAGGCTTTCCTAAATGGGAGAATGTTCTGAATGGCATGAACGTCAGCGGGCAATGAATTCCAAAGTGTTGGAGCCACGATCGAAAAAGCCTGGCAATGGGTCGCTGTCCGGCGAAATGTCTTTGGACTAGGAACAACCAGGAGGTTATGTTCTTCAGAACGCAGAGATCTGGTGGGATAATACGGGATGAGGCGGTCCCGCAGGTACACTGGCCCCAGACCATGTAAGGCCTTAAAAGTCAAGACTAACACTTTGAAGGTACGAGAGCTTCATACAACTCAGGTAGCCAGTGCAGTTCGTGCAGGATTGGCGTGATGTGACAGCTCACCGAGGCCCCCGCAAGGATTCGGACTGCAGCGTTCTGCACCAGCTTGAGTTCCCGGATCACCGACAGAGGAAGGCCAATGTACAAAGCGTTACAGTAGTCTAGCCTCGAGATGACCGTGGCTTGGACCACTGTGGCCAGGTCGCGACGGGACAAGTAGGGGGCCAGCTTCCTCACCTAGTGAAGGTGGAAAAACACCACTCTACTGATGGTGGAGACATGGGCCTCCATCGACAGCAGAGGGTCCAGGGTTACCCCGAGGTTCTTAACGGATGACAACGGCCGTAGTGTCACGCCATCCAGGGTCGGAAGCTGAACATCCCCACCGCCCGGGCGACCAAGCCACAGGATCTCCGTCTTAGTAAGATTAGGTCCATTGACGCCAATGGGGAAACTTTAGAGCAGGTATGAGCAAACTTCGGCCCTCCAAGTGTTTTGGACTTCAATTCCCACAATTCCTAACAGCTTACCAGCTGTTAAATTGTGGAAGTTGAAGTCCAAAACACCTGGAGGGCCAAAGTTTGCCCATGCCTGCTTTAGAGGCCCATTTCCCTGTCATGTTAGGTGTATGACCATAAAGCTTGTTTCACTTGTAGGCCACATTTATGGCTGCAAGGCAGCAAGTTTGAGAACTTTTCACCAGTCAACTGATTTTTGAGATTTTTAAAAAGTTTTTATCATAACTTTAAAAACAACACAAGAGGGAGTTCTGGACATTGAAGTCCCAAGCACACACCACAAGAGGGGAGGAGAATAGACACAGTCAACGAAGCCTCTGATTGGCTAAGAAAGAAAGGGAGAAACACACACAGAGAGAGAGAGAGAGAGAGAGAGATCAATTCCCATCATGATAGCCAAGGGAAGGTATAGGAAAGTTGTGGTCCAAACAAAGAATGTCTAATATAGACCATCCTGGATTTGGAAGCAACATGATGAACTTCTCCTAGCGCTGTTGGCCAACATTGTCTCTTGGTGACCATTTGTGGTCCTGCTGACCCTCCATTTACAGTCAACGAACGTACGAGAGCTTCACACAACTCTCAGCCTCTCCTTCTACCCCAAATTTCCCCTCCATGGTTCAGTGATGGGCAGATCTCTCTCCACTTCCCAGCAATGGAAACCCGGGTCCTCCTTGGGCATGCAGCTTTGGGAGCTGCCCTCCTTTCTGGAGGTTCCTTGAAGGAAATGCCAGCCTGCTCCCAGCGTATATTAACATCTTAATGGAAACACGGCTCATGTATATATACGTTCACTGCTCTGCCTGACAAGAGGGAATTAAATGTCAGAAGGATTTGTAGCATCTATAATTGAATTGGTGCTGAGAAAAGCAAATCTGGAGGAAGAATAACACATTAGGATTAGCAAATAATGTGGCGTTTTGTCGGGGCCTGCCATGCAGCCGCGTCCCTCTTCTGTGCAATAACTAAGGGCTGCCCCTGTTTAACTTAAAGGGACAATGTTAACTGGGAGGGCTGTTTTCAGCTGACATCTACTTTTCAGGTCAAAATCAAATGTGGTATTATAGGCTTTTGTTGCCTTTCCTTCTGCCACGGTTTTCTTAGCTCCGCAAATCATTTTGGATGGGCATCAGTCAACGGTTGACTGTCCCTTGTGTATCTTAATGCCTCTAGTACTCAAAGGGGCTGTATAATAGGAAAGGTTGAATATCCCTTATCTGAAATGCTTGGGAGTAGAAGTGTCTCATATTTCGATGGTAATGACGTTGATGGATTTGGGGATATTTCCTTACAAGTAATGAGATCCCTTGGAGATTCAGCACAAGCCTAAACATAAACATTGGAGCATTTCAGATTTGGAGATCCTGAATAAGGGATAGTCAACCTGAAGACTTTTCTACTGTCCACTTGGGCTGTTTCTCAACAATAATTCACTGTTGATGTTGTTATTGGAGTGTTGTGTGGTTTCGGGACTATATAGCCAATTTGTTCTGGCAGTATTTTTTTCCTGACGTTTTGCCTGCATCTGTGATTACTGTCATCTTCAGAGGATCTGATCGCGGTCAAGCAAGTTGAGTATATGTTATATCGGTGGAATAATGTCCAGGGTGGGAGAAAGAACCAATATATTAACCAAGTATGAAGGGTGCAATTAGCAAGGGTTGTTGTAGGTTTTCTCAGGCTATGTGGCCATGTTCTAGAAGCATTCTGTCCTGATGTTTCACCTGCAACTATGGCTAAAGGCATCCTCAGAGGTTGTGAGCTGTTTGAGTGGGATCCACCCATTAGCATGTGAGTAACTGAGAAGGTTGCATTGTAGTCAATAGTGAGGGCATCTGCTTGGAAGTAGCCAGGCCTTGGTTGGCTTGCAGTGTTCATTGCCTGGAGGCATCTTTAGCCTGGGTGGTGCTCACTGGCCCTTGATCGCTTGCTGCCTGGGGGCTTCCTGTGTCCAGGTAGCGTTCATTACTCACTGCCTTGATGTTGGTGTTTCTCAGTACTGGTAGCCAGATTTTGTTCATTTTCATGGTTTCTTCCTTACTGATGAAATTGTCCATGTGCTTGCAGATTTCAATTGCTTCTCTGTGTAGTCTGACAGCGGTCAGACACAAATCAGAGACTACTTCAGCCAAAAATATCAGTCATAGCAGAACACATGATAAACCAAGCCAGGCACAGAATATTATTATTTGAGAACACTGAAATTCTGGACCACTCGGACAACCACTTCATCAAACTACACAGAGAAGCCATTGAAATCCACATACCACATGCTCCCAGGCAGATGCCCTCACTATTGACTATGCCATCTTCTCAGTTACATGCTAATGGATGGATCTCACTCAAACTCTTGCAAATCTGGCTTGCTAATTGCACCCTTCACACTAGGTTAATAGCCATTGGTCCTTTCTCCCAACCTGGACAATATTCCACAGGGGTATATACTCCACTTGCTTTTCCACCATCAGATCCTCTGAAGATGCCACAGATGCAGGCGAAACGAAAAAGGAAAAATGCTGCTAGAATAAGGCCATGCAGCCCAGAAACCACACAACACTTCAGTGATTCCAGTCGTGAAAGCCTTTGACAATACATTATTTCTATAGTGAAAATGTACCCATAGTCTCCTATGGAAAGGAAGGCCACATCCTGGGGATGGTCCCATCTCCAGTGTCCTCAACCAACCATCCATGATGGTGGTGGGACCAAGAAAGCTCCTTCCTTTGAGGTTCCTAAAACCCAAAACAGGCTTTTGTTGAGGGATGAACTCTTTATGGATCTCATATGCGATTGGCTCCTGGAGATGCCAACGCGGCATCTTTCAGACTACACCCCATAGCAGAACATTGCTTGGCCACCATCAGATCCTCTGCAGGTGGCAGTAGGTGAAATGAAAAAAGGAGAAAATGCTGCTGCTAATTGTTGTTGTTGTTGTTTTATTTCTTACCCACCTCTCCTTATGGCTTGAGATGGGTCAAAGCATAGTCAAAACACATAAACATGGTAAACATTCTATAAACACACCTGTTGCCTCCACTTTGTGCATCTCTGCACATTGTCAAGACCATTTTCTGGGGGACGGCTCTTGTGAAGATCACAAACTTTTTAGATTGCCAGTTCAGTAAGCAGCTAAGCCTACCTTTCTGTTAGGCGTAAGGGAAATGGGGTGTACTTAAAAGACTTCAAAGGGAAATAAGGCTTGCATAAAGAAGTGGGGGGAAAATACCTGATCTAATATCTTGTGACACTCTGGAATATATATATATATATATATATATATATATATATATATAATGATTTGCTTCCAGGAGCCTCTAAAAATAGACAGGCTCGTTCGGCAAGCGAAAGCCCAGCCGGGAAGGACCAGCTGGTTCCTCAGTGGGTTGCTTTTTTTAGGGGGAGAAAATGTTATTTATGTGACTGCTCAGAAATCGCTCCATTTTAAGAAGTCATATCCCATTTTTGCCTCCGCTGAAATAACAACAAAAATGTAAACTGCAGGCATCTCAAGTTTCTGAGGGACTCTGCTACTATTTGAGTCCCATCTTCCATTTTTCAGCCTCCAGGTCTCAAATAGACTGGTATTTTTGTTCAGCAACAAGGTGGAAGTCGTCCCTAAGTAATCACACACTTGAATGGCTTCTGTTTGCCAGAGCATTTAAGCTTCCCAGCAGTGTAACTTTCATTATCCACTGAGCTCAGTAACCTATAGAAAGGGTTTCTGTTTCATTCCTTTATTATCACTGTAGATACCAGCTTATCTTTGGAGAATTTAGGGTTTTTTAAAGGATGACCCATAGGAGCCGGTATGAATTATTTCCGTGCTTTAGACTGAACTTTAAAGGGGGCTCTCCAAGGTGCTGAACTCCACATCCAGAAACGGATTCAGCACTTTGGACTGGACGGAGCTCTCCATGATGCAGAACCTGTTTCAGTGCGTGGAATTCAGCACCTTGGAGAGCTCCATTTACTCCAAAGGGTTGAACCTGTTTCTGGGCAGCATGGATTCACTGGGAGAGGCACCTCCGATTGCAACCTTTTGAAAGAAAACTGATGTGGGAATACTGCACAACATCTTTTGTGTGGGGGGTTGGCACTCCGCACGTACAGCTGTTATGCTTTATTGCTGGCATGGGCCAGCTTGGGCCCTCCAGGTGTTTTGGACTCCAACTCCCACCATTCCTAACATCCTCAGGCCCCTTCCTTTTCCCCCTCAGCTGCTTAACCTAGAGATGATAGTGATAGACCTAAGAGAAGCTTACCTTCAGGTCCCAATAAATAGATATAACGCTTAAGCAGCTGAGGGGGGGAAAGGAAGGGGCCTGAGGCTGTTAGGAATTGTGGGAATTGGAGTCCAAAACACCTGGAGGGCCCAAATTGGCTCATGCCTACTTTAACATTACATTACACTAAAAAAGAAAGAAGAAAGCAAACAAAGGAAGCAAATTCTAGGAAGGCCTTCTCCTTTATTCCCATCAAATAATCCCGGGAAAATGGTGGGATAGAAAGAAGGGCCTCTCCAGACAACCTGATAGCTCTAAGGGACTTATACAAACTTTTTTCCAATCAAAGATGAGCATTTTTGTGCATTGTTTTTTGCCTCACATTTGCTATCCCAGCAGATGCATGATCCTCTTATCCTTTAAGGCAGGAAAGCGCTCTTGACCGGCCTCGCAGGTGCCGCTCCTCCTTGCTTTGCAGGCGCCAAGCATCTTCTCCATGCCGTAGTTAATTTTTAATTAACACGAACGTGCAAAATTGGGATACTTAGCCATGCACAAAATAAAGCACCCTCAGCCCGCGCAAAGCTCTGCGAAGCCTCTGTTTTCCTAGAAATAATTAAGGGAAACGTGAGTGCCCATCCCAGCGGAAGAGATGGAATATAGTAAGCATACCCAGCCATAAGCGTCTTATGATTGGTCGTCTTTGGGAAGAGCAGGCGAACGAGGGGCCGACGGTGTTGGCATCGCCACCAGCTGAACAGCAGCCATGAGAGAGCTTGGCGAGTCAGTGGCGTTGACACAATATTTCAGTCGGTTATGTTGTGGGCCAGATGCTCAGCTGGAGAAAACCAGCCAGATACCAAGAAGCGTCACTTCAGCGGTGCCAGGCGCATATCAATCGAGGTTCTGCTGGCCTTTGTTCCTGTTTTTTCTGTGTCCATCCGCATTGGCCGAAAGGAATATGAGCTCCCTGCCTCTCTCTTTAATCATGTAATGCACAGAGACAGTGATGGCGCTTCCCACTGAAAACACTGCCTCCGTATGTTTTATACGATTTCCATCAGTTACTGTTTCCACCTCCTTATGGACTCCATAGAATCTGCAAAAGGCAGAAGCTGTGATAAAAGAAGATGGTGGCCCATGGTCTTAGAAACCGAAGAACGTATAGGATGATCAGTCATAGGCAAGGACATCGATGTGTATGCTCTTGGCCTTGCGAACATCAGAAGAGCTGCAGACCAGGAACAAGCCACAAGAGCAAAGACAAAAATCCACCCAGAGGAAAATTGCTCTTACCATACACCAAGGGACCCACTGACTGCATAGGGAAACACAACCTACAAACAATCTACAGAGCCACCAAGAAAATCCAACAAATGCTCTGTTCAGAAAAGGACAAGAAGGATCCTCTCACCTATGCAGGAGTCTTATCGCATCCTGTGCAGCTGTGGACAAGTCTCCATAGGGACCACCAAGCATAGACACGAATCAAAGAACACGAAAGGCACTGCAGACTAATTCAACCAAGGAAGTCGGCCATAGCAGAGCACTTGATGAACTAACCTGGGCATGGCATCTTATTTGAGAACACAAAAATGCTGGACCACTTTGGCCACCACACAGAGAAGCCATTAAAATCCACAAACACATGGGCAATCTCAACAGAAAGAATGAAACCATGAAAATGAACAAAATCTGGCTACCAGTAGGGGGGGGGGGAGACCAAAATCAAGACAGTAAATCAAGAAGAAACACTCATAAACGGAAATTCCAGATGGGAAACAACCAAGTGCCGGTGAACACCTCCCAAACAGAAGATGCCTCCAGGCACAACAGCCAATCTACCTCTATGCAAATACCTTCACTGCTTGACTTCACCGCTGCAAAGCTACTCAGTGTTAATCAAGCTTGTTATATATACATTCCATTTGCCTCACCTCCAACAGACTTCTGAAGATGCCAGTAGCCACAGATGCAGACCAAACATCAGGAGAGAATGCTGCTGGAACATAGCCAGACAGCCTGAAAAACTCACAGACATTCTGTATGCTCTTTCCTCTTCCCTTGGACTTGCATGGTAGATCAATGGTGAAGTTGGGTGACTCCAGTTTCCTCCTCCAGTAGCATAAGAAGACATGAAGAAGAGTAGGCAGGAACCTCCCGATGTTAGGTAGTATCTCAGTCACAGATAGAAATACACATCATTGTGTGGCACCTTGAGAAGAGAAAAGGGCATCCCAATAGAGATGAGAAAGTCACCCAACTTATGGTGCTGAGGATGGAACAGCCTGACTTTTCGTGATGCTGAGAATGGGATTGCCAACTATGTGATTCAAGAAGGAAGAGAAGCATGAAGCTCCAGATCTTTGGGAGTTTCTCGGTCACAAACACAAGCATGCATCATGTTGTGGTAGCTTGAGAAGAAAAGGGGGCATATCAGTGGTGATGAGATAGTAATCTGACTTCTTGTGCTGAAGATAGGATTTGCCAACCATGCAACTGAAGAAAGCTATCAGTTTTGCTCTTGTGAAATTTCACAGAATTTCTTGTTGCTACTCAGGAGCCAAGAACAACAGGAGGACAACCTTTTTGTCCTTGAGCCTGAAGGTGTGTTGCTTCTCTTGTGCCGAGATACTCTTTTCTTACAGCTTCCATTCCACATCAGATAAACAGACCAACAACAACCGTTTTCTTTCTTTTTTGCTGTTTTGGTTTTCAGGGCTGTTCTTGGGGGTGCCGATTCAGAAAATTGCATTGGAGAGATGGCATCAGCTCTAGTTTCTTAGATACAATTGTCATGTTTTTCTATGAGCAAGTAGATGGCATTTGTTCTATATTTCAAAACTGGAGCTGATAGAGGGAAACTGGTGCCATTTTGGAGCCAGTAGATCAGATACACAGAGACGCAGGGTTAACATTTTAGGCACCGAAGTGTGTGTTGGCTATGATCTTAGTCCGTGAGGCATCCTCGCCCTTGGTTGCATAAATACAGCCTTTGCTAAACGGGATATTTAAGAGCAATTCCTTCTGCTATGTGGGGTTCATTCAGATGTGCCCGATAGACATCTTTTTTGCTTGTCCAGGGTTTAGTCTGCCTGGCCATAAACCCTTGACTTACTAATGCCTTTGCAATGTCTCTACGGAGTCTTCTGTACCTGTTTAAAAGCCTTTTGGGGTAAATAACGTGGGAGATGCTCTCCGAAGCGTATTAATCTAGCTGTGGGGGAAATCCAGGATGCAAGCTGAGCTTCTGGGTGACCCTGCCAAGTAGAATTTGCTCCTCGCTCTGAACCGGGCCTTGCAAGTGACTGCTTTTTGTTTGGGCAACCCAGCATTTCTTGGCTGTCGGTTGCACGTCCTCATGTCTCCTGAGCCGACCTTTGGAAGGCAATGTTAGGGTTTTGTAGCTGCCGGACTCAATAGGTACAGTAGTATCCTGCTCCTTTGTGTTCCAAGATAAACCTGGGAGTAAAAGGCAGGCGCTTTCCTGCAAAGTTGTGTCAGGGAACACCTCCGGAAGCCTCTCCTCTTAATTGAATCCGGTTTTAATTAAGCTGCACTTTGCAGCAGTCTTGGTCACGAGTTATTTACCGACATCCTTTTGGAACAGAATTGGAAGAAAACATCAATAGAAAAGCATAAATCCCAGGGCCTCGGCTGAAAGCGTTGTATCAGTTCTCAGCTCCAGAAAAGCCCCACCGCCGTTCGCTGTCACGGATCTGTACACTTGATCGATAAACTTCAAATATGATTAGAGGTGGAGGTTTCAGAGATTGGCTCTGTTCTTGGGGAGAGAGGCGGAGATAAATCTTTTTTAAAGGATTGACTTGGAAGGTGCACACTCGCTGGCTCACTCGCTCTTCCTGGTGAAACGCATCCCTCTTCCTGAGCGCCTGGGTCGCCACTGCAAAAGGAGGGTGAGCGTTGGGCGGCCGGGACAGATTTATGGGCTGTGTGCTTCTTGTAGGGAAAGATTTAAATGGTAAATCCTTCACATATGACTTCACAAATCATGTAAAGTTAAAAGAATTTTACCGTTTCTTTTGCTGCTGTGCTTAAATTGTAAGAGATGGCCGGTAAATCATTTTAATGGAGGTGTCACGGTTGAACTCGATAAAAAAAGGCGGGGAGGAGACAAGCGACAATGGTTTAGCTACCATTCCCAAATGTTAATGTATTAATCAACGAGAGAATAATTGTTTTTTACCGCATTATAAATCTCGGTTGCCATTAGAATCGGTTGCAGCCACGTCCTTAAATTAAAATTGTTTACATTGCTATACATTAATTTTACATTGCCATAGCTCATGCCGGAGTTTCTCCCCAGCCAAGGAAGCCATTTTTCTCCAGGGAGAAAGACATCCGGGGAAGGAGGGAGCAACCCATAAAAACAAATTAATTGCCCGGCAAGTGGTTAAATACATAAAATAAAAGCAATGTACAATTATTGCTTGCTATCTTTATTTTAGAAAGACTTTTATGTTTGGGATCAAAGATTCTTGGGGGGCCTTTTTAGTCGCAAAATGGCCAGGGAGGAACAGGGGGGATGTAAAAGCATTTGGAAATGGTAGACCTAGTTTCCAACAATCTGTGAAGAGGCTTCCCTTCTCGATCCCGTTTTCTGAACATATCAAATGATGTCAATTTTTGTTTGAGAACCTTTGTAGTTGGTGACTTCCATCATCAGTATGTTCCACTATAGGCTTTTAGAGCAAGCTTTCCAGGAGCTTTCCAAGGTTCTGAAGCTGGTTTGCTGGTAGATTTCAGCATTTGGGGAGCTCCTCCAGGATTTCTTTGAGTCAAAGTTGGATCCATTCACCTGCTGATGTGGAACCCACTCGTTGCTGTTATTCCATAGTTTGAAGATAGAATTGAATTGTGACACTCAGTAAAATATTAGGAATGTCAATGTGGAAGGGTTCGGTGCCCGTTCTTTGATCTGTTTCCCTTCAACCAGATTGAGTTGCACCAATAGTAGCGTATTGGTGCTGCTGCCCCATCGGAGTGTCCAGCAAGCCAGTTCAATAGAGGCCCAAGACTACTTGGTCTCGTGCCTGAACCTACTTTGCCTAGGTTAGTTTTGCTCCCCCTTAAACCCATTTTTTTAAATGACAAATTAAGACAGATGTGCCAGTCCAGGATTGCAAAGCTATCCTCGCTGTGATTGGTAATGGCGGTTGTTTTCCAATTGTCGCAGATTCCCGGGCAGGTGAGGAAAGTGCCATCACCGCCGTGGACCATGCAGTAATCGGTGGCGTCGTCGCTGTCGTGGTCTTTGCGATGCTCTGCCTCCTGATCATTCTGGGCCGATACTTTGCAAGACACAAAGGTAAGCTATTAGAAGGATGTCCCATTGAGGGGGGGGGGGTTCCTTTCTGCTGCTCTGGAGACTCAGACTCAATGGAACAATGGGTTCAAATGGCAGGAGAATAGATTCCTAAAGGAAAGACCTGTTCAACAGTGGAATAAACATCCTTGAAAATTGCTGGTATCTCCTTCTCTGGAGGATTTTCAGCAGAGATTGGATTGCCATTGGTTGGGATTGTTTGGATTGTGTCTGCCCTTGGAGTCCCTTCCAACCCTTCCAAGTCTAGGATTAATGATCATTCAAGATGGTGGTGTTATCTCCATCACTGAGGGTCTTTAAATGGAGGCTTTGAGCATTCTTGCATGGCAAAGGGCATTGGACTTGAAGGCCCTTAAGATTTCTTCCAATTCTAGAACCCTATGTATCATAGAAGATCACGTGTACCATAGAAGGTCATGTGAAAGATTGTCTAGTACAAGACCTTAGATAGCAACTTTGCTTGGGTTGTATGAACTTTCAAGATGGAAACATTCAAGGTGATGGTGGAAACCCCATCCCTGGAGGTCTTCAAAGAGAGGTTTTGATTTTTTCCTTCCTTTAGGGCAGAATAGGGATAATAATAATAATAATAATAATAATACTTTAATATTTGTGAGTCGCCCTCCACCAGAGGTGCTCCGGGCGACTTACATCATTTAAAAACCCTAAAACAGCAATGTACAGCAGTTTAAAACAGATACAAGTCTGAGGAAGGCTCAGACATTCAGAGGTACCGATCAGGCCCCAAACGCTAGGCGGAAGAGCCAGGTCTTTAGGTCTGACCGGAATCTAGTTAGGGTCAGAGTGGCTCTGAGGGCAGGTGGCAATGAGTTCCAGATCCTGGGGGCCGCCACGGAAAAGGCTCTCCGCTGGGTTTCCATCAGCCGAGCCTCTCGCACCCCGGGGATGGACTGGATGGCCCTTGTGATCTCTTCCATCTCTGTGATTCATCCCTTTCTACTACTCTGTGTCCCTCAGGTACTTATTTCACCCATGAAGCCAAAGGAGCCGACGACGCGGCCGACGCCGACACCGCCATCATCAACGCCGAGGGAGGACAGAACAACTCCGAAGAGAAGAAAGAGTACTTCATTTGAGGTCTCTCTTGGTTTCAAAGAAGCGCCCCCTCGTGGCGGACAACCGAGAGACAGGCCCCGCGTAGAAGATCAAAAGACAGTGATGTTGGAAGTTGCTACCAGCTTATGGCTCTTTTAATTTCGTCTCTTTCTGTCTCTTCTTTCCCCAAAACTTCCCCTTTATTTCTTTTGTTCCCCCTTTTAATTTTTTTGGTTCCAGTGCTGTTAATTTTGAGAACAAACAAACCGAAACGGCTGGCAAAGTGTGTCTGTGTCGCAGAATCGAGGCACCCTCTTTCCCCCCCCTTTGTGTATAAAAGCGTTCTCTGTAAAGTACACTCTCCCTTGTCTTGGGGTTTTCTAAATTACTCGGCCCAAGTCGTCCAGCTTGTATTTAGTTTAGTCCTACCATTTTGCAGACAGAAAATATAGATATATTTCCGTGCCTTCTTTTATTTGGTCTTTCGCGGGGGAGGCGTGGAGAGCAAACGGTTCCCATTCCCTTCGTAGTCTCTCTTGGAAATTGCCTGCCTGCTGGGATCCCTTGAAAATATATATTTCATTTTCCTTCCCCCAATTTCCCTTAACTTTCGGTTATCCCCTCCACCCAATGTTTTATCTCCGGGTTATGGGGTTTTTTTTAATATATTTGTTTTGTTTCTGTTGTTGATGTTGGAAAACTGTGTCATCCGAGGAGAACCAGCACACCTTAGATTTCATCTGTTTGCAATTCAGTGTAACCATCCATCCAACCAACTCCCTTGTCATATGAAAACTTGGAAGAAGAAACTTTTTTCGAGAGAATGGGGGACAAATGTCCAGGCTTTTCCAAGGCGAACCAATGGGCTGGATTGGGGATCAGAGAGGGCGGATCCCATATTTTGATTTCGGGGTCACCAGAGAGCAAAACATGTCCCCCCACCCCATTATTGAATCCGCTTTTACCGCATTATCATCCCTTCTTCATTCTGTCCGGACGGGGGCCACCAAGACGTCCCGTTCTCCCCCTTGGCTACCATGATGGATTGGGACTGGTCCGTTTGGAACCAAGGAAGCCTATTCGAGTTGTCACCGGAAGGAAAAGTTAGAGAGGGAGGGATCGAAAGGGGGGGGGGAGGATGTTCTGCTCTAATTTTTCTGTTCCAAATGATCCCATCAGCGGCTCCCAACCGGCCTCACGTTTACTGTAATTTGCTGGAAATAAAAGTTCAACACAAACCTTTGTGATGTGAAAAGAATGTGAATCGGCCAACGTCTGTTGTCGTTCTTGTTCTTAATTTTTCCCCTCCTCCCTTCTTCTTTCTCTCCTTCGTCCCCCATTTTGGGTTTTCACTTTCTTAAAGAGGTCACAGGGAGAAGTCCTGATTGCAGCCAGCAAGTAATGTACATTTACAGGTATTTGTCCCGCTGAGAAATCCAGCGTGAAACTTTCCACGCCGTTGGATTTGACTTGACGAAAGGCAGGAGGGGGGGAAGACTGTGTTTGTTTTCATGCTGAACTGCTCTGCGTCTCTGTTCAGAGAAAGGTCAGAGAAAGCAGCCTTCATTTCCACTAACTATATCCAAACCCAGTACTATAACTCGCTCTCTATTTGCTCCCGTTGGCTTTGTTTTGTTTCCGTTTCCTCGATTCTATACTTTCTGTTTCCACATCTTTGGGGGCCATCTGGTCCTGGCCAAGAGAAGTCCCAATGGGTGCATCTACACCGCTAAATTAATGCAGTTTGATACCTGTTTAATAGCCATGGCTCGTTGCTATGGGTTGTTGGGCTTTGTAATTATACCAGTCTTCTCTTCCAAAAGGACTGGTATCTCCTCAAATGATAATTCCCACAATCCCGTTGCATTGAACCATGGCAATCAAAGTAGTGTCAAAGTTCATTAATCTTACAGTGTAGATGCAGCCTAAGGCCCAGCTGACCTTCGAGTTCTCAGGAGTAGAGAACTAGAATTATATGATGCTCAATCCCTTGTTTCTTTCCGTTCCTGGGGAGGGAAATTATATTTATTGCTTTTTTTATTTCCTTTCTTTTTATCCCACTTTAATAGGGACTTAAGGCATCTTTAAAGAGCCCCCACCTCTTTTAGAGCCAATCCTTTTTCGAATTCCAGGCCCAGTTGGGAACGCAATGAGACTTTGGAAGAAGGGTCCCCATTGGCTGACTCACAGGGAAGGAAGCACTTCAATGGAAGTCTTGATGAAGTTTTTACAAAGATTTGCTGGGGGAGAGATCACCTCTAATGTCCGTTTGTTTTGCTTTTTTTAAGGAAAATTAAGGCTTTTTCAATATATATTTATTTTTTAAATTATTAGCAGAATGGTTTAGACCAGGCATGGGCAAACTTTGGCCCTCCAGGTGTTATGAAATTGGACTCCTATAACGTGGGTATGCAGATGATCCCTTGATTGACTGAAGTGTGCAGTTTCAAGAAGACAAATGCATGGGCCAACTTTGGCCTTCCAGATGTTTTGGACTTCAGCTCCCATAACGTGGGTATGCAGACGATCCCTTGATTGACTGAAGTCTCAATTTCCAAGAAGACAAGGGCATGGGCTAACTCGAGGGCTGAAGTTAACCCATGCCTGGTTTAGACACTACCTTTATCCCTGCGATTCCTTTTGCCCTATGGTTGGATCAGGGGAATGCTCCAACGCTTGCCTTTCCTCCCCGTTTCCCACCTTGGAAACCATGAGAAACCCCTTCCCGGCCTTTCTTTGGGACGAAATGAAACAACACAAAGTATCAGTGTTTTTTTCGGACCAAGATGGCAGAAGGAAGGGTCTTTGGGGGGGGGAAGGGGTTCGTCTTTTTTCTACGCATCGACCGCCCGAAACCGACATCCCTTTTCCCTGAGCAGTTAGTTCATCTTTGTTTCCGGAAGTGTACAGTAGTGCGGTGTTTTATTCCCGATAATGTAACTTTTCGACTTTTAAATAATGTTTGACATGTCTCAGGTTCATGTGTTTTTGGATTGGTGTGTTCCGTCTCAGGTAGATTGCGAAAACCTTTTTTCGGCCCCACTCTCAACGTCGGACGAGAACGAGCCACCGCGCCAGGAAATAAATAATAATAACTTTTAACGGCTCTTATTTTTAGTTGCGTGCGGAGCCTGAATGGGGAACTTTTTGGCTTCTGCAAAGTATACCGTGCACTGTTTGAAATGTATTGTTAGGTATTGATTTGTACAGGTTTAGATTACAAAAAGGGTTATTTTCTGTTTTGTTTTTTAGTTCAGAGCGGAGAAAGAACAACCTTGTTTCTTGGGCTTTTGTGGTTTTGAGTTTTGTTTTGGTTTTTTTTGACAAAGAAAGAAAGAAAAATGTTGGAAAGTGAAACAAAGGGTGCATAATTGATGCCAAATAAGCTTGTTCTTTTCTCCCTGTCTTTCTTCTCTGTTTCCCCACATGTTTTTTTTTCTTTTTCTTCCCGCCCCGTTTCTCCCACTTTAGGCCGATTCTGTTTTAAGATGTCCATGGATGATGTTGCAGTGTAAGAAAACGCATATCCATCTCTTCCCATTCACATTTTGTATTGGTTCATGTATACCATTTTTACAAAGAGGAGAAAAAAAGAAGTACTATAAAGTTATCTGTCTTCTTAATAAAAAGAAATTAATGTTACAAAACTACCTCCCCGTCTCGATTCGCACTCTTTGACCACACGGCATCTTCCAAAACAAAGCCATCGAATTCAAGGAAACCCTTTTAACACTGGTTCCCAACCTTTTTTTTTGGCCAGGGACCACTCTCCAATATTAGTACCAAAAAGGTTACGAATCAGTTTTTGGTCAACTTTAGATTCTGTTTGGGGAGCTGATTCGGAAAATTGCATTGGATAGACCACATCAGCTCTACTTTCTGATGCAGAACATATGCCATGGTCAGCGACAGGGAAGGAGTGGCAGGAGCGGAAATTAAATAAAGAAGGAGGCTCACGAACCAGATTTTCGTCCTTGCGGCCCACTGGTGGTCCATGGCCAACAAGTTAAGAACCACTGTTTTAACATAAGCCATTTTTGAGTTTCCTTGAGTTTCCAAGAGAAAAAGCAGGGCATAAATAAACATAATCATAACAACAACAATTAGGCTGATCGTATTGGGCCAGATGTTGGTTTTTGGAGACCTCCTTCCAAAGACTAAAGAATCCTATGTCCTAAAGTCCACTGGTTCTCGCCACTATCATTGCTTCTCCTTCCCATGCTTACACTGGTTTTGAAGTCTCCTAAACTAGTTTTATTGGTATTAGATTCTTTTCTGAGGTCTATCATGAAGTCATAAATTGCTTCCTCGTGATGGGATGGCTGGTCAACAGCAGTTCATTGCAATCACAAGCAAAGCACCAAACAACAGAAGATGGTGGATCTAGTCTGTGAGAGCCAAGCTAGAATAATTTGGTTATTCTTCCAGGTACCAGTTGAATCTTTGTGGGTTGTGGACTCCATGCTTAGTCCAGTGTACAAATGCTCACATGTCCGCAAACTATGAGCTCTTCTTTCTAATTTGCTTCTCTTGTGGTTCTTCAAGTTAAGAGAGCGAATGGGCCAAAATTAGCAAAGGAATTCCAAAAGGGAGAAATGTTTTTCACTTGGGCAGGAAAAACAAAATGCAGAGATACAGGAGGGTTGGTACAAAGATGGGATGGGTGAGGCCCGGCTCGACAACTGAGTTACCTGTGAAAAAGATCTTGACGTCTTAATGGACAACAAGCTGAACATGAGCCAAGAGGGGCTTTTGTCAATGGGCTTTTGGGCTGCATCAAAAGGAGCTTAGTGTCTAGATCAGGGGTGCTCACACTTTTTCAGCATGCGAGCTACTTATAAAACAACCACGTCAAAATGATCTACCTTCCCACTACTCAAAGAGCCACAAAAGCAAAAGATTTGGAAATTTATTTCCGTGAGCCATATAATATATTTTAAGACTGAATTCAACTAAATGTGAGTATAATAAGCCCCTGAATTTATTCATAATAATAATGATGATAATATTCATTCAGCCTCTGCTACTAATAATAATAACAACAACAATAGGTTCCTAGAGTAGGAGGAGACCTCCAAGGGCCATCCAATCCAACCTCCTTCTGCCATAAGGGAAAAACACAATCAAAGCATTCCTCACAGATGGCCATTCAGCCTCTGATAATAATAATAACAATGGGGTCCTAGAATAGGAGGAGACCTCCAAGGGCCATCCAATCCAACCTCCTGCCATAAGGGCCATCCAGATGGCCATTCACCTGATAATTTCTGGGGCACTGGACCTCCAAGGGCCATCCAGTCCAACCTCTTTCTGCACTGGGTGGCGTCGGAAGCCCGCAGGGCAGAACTGAGCCTTCCTCCTGCCCTGCCTGTTATCTACCAGGACTCCCTACGCGATCTACCAGTAGATCGTGATCTACCTAATGAGCACCCCTGGTCTAGGCTGAGGGAAGTAATGGTGCCCTTCTATTCTTTCGTCAGACCTCTTTACCTGCATCACACTGAGTCCAATTCTGGGCCCCACAGTTCAAAAGAGATAAGCTGAAAGGGGTCCAGAGGAAGAGGGCAACTAAAAGGATCTAAGTTCTAGTGACCATGAATAAAGTGTCTTAAAGTGTCTTAAAGAGCTGGGTCTGTTTAGTCTGCAGAAGAGAAGGTTGAGAGGAGTCATGGCAGCCACGTATAAATGTATAAATACATGAAAGGATGCCATAAGGAAGTGGGAGCAGGCTTGTTTTCTGTTGCCCTGGAGGCTAGGGCACAATGGAGACATGGGTTCAAATGACAGGGAAGGGGATTCCATTGAACATTAGGAAGAACTTCTTACAGCTGTTCAGCAATGGAACTCTGCCTCAGAATGTGGTAGACACACCTTTTTTGGAGGCTTTTAAACAGAGGCTAGATGTCTGTCAGGTATGACACTGTCATAGGATTGTCATGGAAAGATTGCATCAGAGGCCCACCGAAATGTTCATTTCTTGCCAAAATGGCACCCTTCGTAAACATTGCCTTCGAGGCAACATGAACACAAGTCTCCTTGTGGAGAGAAAACAAAACGACAACAACAACATCTCCTTGCTCTGAAATCCATGATGCTCATCCCTTGCCAACATGGTACCCTTCGGACACATTGCCTTTGAACCAACATGAACACAAGTCTTCGTGTGGAAAGGAAACAACAACAACAACATCTTGCTCTGCAATTGGTGGCCGGCTGAATGGTCTGTGCTCTTTTGAGCACACTGTGTTATTCTGTTGTTGTGTTTGGTTTTATTAAAAGTAAACCAAAGCTTCTCCTACTAAATTATTTGTGAAGCCATGCTTCCCAGATGTAGCTTTTCAGTTAGAGGGAAATGCTTTTCCCTGAAGCTCCCAGTGGTTTTTCTTGCCCGATTCGGAGAGGGAATGAAAGGCAACGCGTTTCCTCGAGGGCAGGCGACGCAGTTATTAGTTTCCCACTATTGTTTTTTCAGGGGCCAGTGACATTTTCCCGGTGCATTGGCGGGTGGCCCGAAGGTGACACGTCGGCTCTAATTGGTGCCATCGTTCACCGCCTTCCTCCCGGAGACAGAACAGGGAAGCCAGCTTTGCTCAGTCGAAGCAGGTCCAATCCCCGGGGGGATTCGGGGAACCGAATGCGCTCTGTCTCCCTTTGCAACAACAACTGGGCCGCAGCAAAGGCGGGAGTCGCTTTGTAATCCCTTTCGATGTCAAGTAATTGTCGGCGGAGAGGGTTTTCTGTCCCACTGTCATGGCCTCTCTGCCCCAAACCATTGACCTGGACCTGGGCCCATGTCTCTGGAATTGATCACCTCTCGTTACCACCAGTTTCTGACTCAGGAAACAGAAGGATGCTATTCTGGTAGGGTTTGTTTCATCCACATTAGTTTGCTGCCACTGCTGCTGTTGTTGTTGTGTGCCTTCAAGGTGTTTTGACCCTAAGTCAAATTTATCATTGGGTTGTCTTCTCAAGAAATTATACCTACCGTTGCTTTCCTCTGAAGCTGAGAGTGGGACTCACCCAAAGCCAGCCAAACTGGGATTTGAGCCCTAGCCTCCACCATCCTAATCTAATTTTCCGATTTCTGCGCTTTTGCCACTATTATTATTATTATTACACTACAGAACAAGATTTTTGTTTTCTGGGATATCAATGTCATTTCCTAATTTGTTATATCATAAAAACATGGGGAAGGTTTATGACACTGCTCAGACTTTGTTTCTGCACAAGGGACGTCACCGAACAATGGCACATTTTGTGATAGAGTATCTGATAGAGTCCCAACTAATTCAATCTAGCTTGTGCCACAAAAACAAAATTTCTGGAGTAGAACAATGACTTTCAAAGTAAGGACTGCACAATTAAGCAGGAAATAACACTTTCAAACCAGGAACATATTTTTCAGACTTTGTTCTATGTTGCTGTTGTTGGTATTTATTATTATTATTATTATATCAAACACAACGAGATCACTCTGCTGGCTGTTGTATTGGATCACACATCGGACACTTCCCAGGTGCCTAGGACTGTGTGATGTATCGGCGAATAATGCATGCAGATCCCAGTAGGGTTGCCTTCTGCAGCTCACAGGTGGGCATTTTATCAGTGCTGATTGTGTTTAAGTTCAGGCCAAGTCTTGAGGCACTGCACCCAGTGTGCCCATCACCACTGGGATCACCTTGACTGGCTTGTGCCGTTGAGAAGGTGACATTAGGAATATTGAAACAGAGATTGGACTTGATGGTCCTTCATTCAATATTTAATGTAACGAACATTACCATATTTACTTTAGACCATCTTTAGTGATCCTTACCCCCAGTAGGCCTGGCGGAAGCCTGTAGAGGTAGGCCTGAAAACAGTTTGGCCTCCATCTTGTGAAGGGATGTCAGTATGGCAGCCACCTTGGGAAGGTGTTTCTAGGAAAGGGGGGGTGGTTAAGAACTCCTTAGGGTAGAAACAGAGCTGCCCAGGATTGGGTAAGAGCTGATGGGAGGAGCCAAACTGAAAGGAGGGGAAAGTGTCTTTTTAAGAGGCAGTCTGAGAGATCTAAAGAAAAAGTATCCAAACACTGGATTCATTACTCCTGAGGAGTTGCAGGCAAATCAACATATCAACCCCAATTGGGTGCCTTAAATACAACCATGTTTCAATCCCTTATAATTAGAATATCCATGTAAACAAAATAAGTTCCCAGTTCCTGGGTGGGATGAAAAGGTGGAGTAACGCCGCAAAGTAAGTTTTCTAAACCCCAATGGGTATTTATAATCCAACCCCGATGGGTATTTGTAATCCAATGGGAAATGGAAGGCAGGCACACCGTCAAACCCCAATCCTGGGCTTCGTAGCGTCCCCAATGTGGAGAGTTGGTTTCTCAGGTGGTGTCTGCTAAGTCTTCTGGCCAAGTCTGAGAGATCTGACAGAAGGAGTCAGACAGGAGTTTTAGATCTCTCTTCTAGTTTCAAAGAGAAAGGTTGGCTCAGTGACTGGAGATCTAACTAGAAAGCTCTTGGGGAAAAGAGTTTGTTAGATTGTTCAGTAAGGCCTGAGGGATTCAGGTTGCTGACTGCTATAGTTAGCTGATGACTCACAGCTATTAAAGGAAAAATAGTGTGAGGGAAAATTTAGTCAGATAAGTTTTGAAATAAACTATCTGGGCTAGTTTTAGGAGTAACTATTCAGAGGGAAATTCTAGTAGTTAGATCCTGTGTTGTGTTTGAAGAAGATATATTGTAACAAAGATTTAATATAACTATTTTAAAGAAACCACCAAGCTTTACCAAGATCTGTAACCATTACGCTTATGTGCCAGTTCTGTTACTAGTTTCCACATTAAACATTCCTTGTTCTGTTTGAAACGTCGAGCCTCAAATTGTGCCTCATTCTACAAAGAAGTCTCAAAACCAGTTCCTGCGTTTAAAGGGGGAAATCACCTCAGAACATCTCAGAGCTAGTATAAGCCTGGGAGTCAGAGAGGTTTTTCAAAGTGCATAAGGCCAGCAGAGTTAGAGCTTAGCTCATTTTAGATCCTGGAGAAGAATATAAAAACCCTTATATTATTAAGGTTGGTGGCAGAAATATAATAGAAGGAGGAGGAAGAACTTTTGGGTGTTTACTCCATTTAGTAATATACTCCTCTAAATTTAGTGGCAAGCAGGTAGGGGATTCAAAGTAAAGCACTGCCCTGCCACGGTTGATCAAACGTCCTTTCGTTATACCATCACTTGCCTTTTTTGGCTAAATTACACTGCTAAAATTGAGATGTGCATTAGATTAAATGGGTAAATTGTGGTATTAATATAAAAGTATATAAATTATAAGCTACATTGCTATTGTTATGTGCTTTCAAGTCAACTCTGACCTGTGGTGACCCTATCCTAGGGTTTCTTGACCTGATTTGCTCTGAGTAGGTTTGCCATTGCTTTCCCCTTTAGTTAAATTGTCAAATGCAGAAGCGTTGCATAAGATGGAATCAAACAGAGTAGACAGCGGGGATGTTAACATATGTGATTCCTCTTTGACAATCGTGATGCCAGGCACAGCTTCTCTCCATTCATCTGCAAACAACTGGAATCTTAGTATGTTTAATTCCCTTGTTGACATTTTTAACTGGAGCGCACATGGCAATGCTGCACTCAGATATGTATCGTGCCTCACATTCACATGGATTCTTGGTTGCACATTGTTCTATACCAGGGCTGTCCAACATCTTTTGGCCCAGGGGCCGGACTTCCAGTCATTGATCATCTGGGGGGCCGAAGCGTCCGTGTACGGCCCCCGGGCCGCCTGTTGGACAGCCCTGTTCTATACAAAATCACATTGGCCAACAAGGCCACAAGAGTGGAGTCGCGTTCAACTACTTCAACATCAGATCTCAGCAAACGAGTGCTATGACTTGCAACTATTTGATGCATGGTGAGTCCTTGTGGATTTTCATGGACTGATTCAACTCTCACTTGGGTGCGTCTACACTGTTCTATAATGCAGTTTGACGCCACTTTGGCTGCTATGGCTTAATGCTATGGGATCCTGGGAGAAGTTATTTTATGAGGCCTTTCGTAGTGGTGCCTCATCAAACGACAACTCCAAGGATCGCATAGCATTTAGTGGTGGCCGTTAAAGTGGTGTCAAGCTGTATTAATTGTGTAGTGTAGATGCACCCTGAGAAGAGCAAAATATTTGCAAGCCATAGATGCTCCAGCAACACCAAATTGTGGCAAGGGCAGGAGGAGTAACATGGCAAAGGCTGAGCCCGGATCCTGAGTTGGCATCAAAGTTGGCATCATGGGACTGGATGCCATTGGACAATTGAACACCCCTCCCATCATGGGCCAGAATTGTTTTGCTCACCTGCAGAGTTACAACGGCTTAGTCTTTGCCCTGTTTTGGAGCCTAATCCTTCAAGGCTTGCCGATTCAGGGCCTTTGCCACAAGAACAGAAACCAAAGCTTCCTCTCCTTCCTCCTCCTCATTCTTAGCATGCGCTGAGCGTGCTTCATATTCCCAACCTGATCACCTTAAATCTTCCTTAAGTGATATCTTCTCAGGTTAATTAATCTCCGGGCTTAAACTTGCTGCGAGCAGCAGGCAGTCTGTCCCAATGTCAGCCATGTTACGATTGCATCGCCTAATACTGTTTATCCTGCATTAGTGTTTACTTAAGGAGAAAATTGATCTGTAATTGATATTTCAATCTTCCAGAGCTGACGTTGGGAGAGACTTGAAGGCCGCCGTCAGTGGCAGGCAGGAGGAATATTCAGAACTGGGAAGATTTGGGCAAAATCTCTTTCCACTCCATCCAAACAGGAGGAGAACGTTTGTTCTGGTGGCCTTCTCCATCTTGTTGGGTTTTTCAAAAATAAATAAAAAATATAGAAGAAAGGCCGTCTAATGATTACACTATGTAACAAAACTTGAAAAATGTTCTGTTCCTGGCTTGAAAGTGTCATTCCTGTTTCATTGTCTGGTCCTTCCTTTGAAAGTAATTCTGATGATCATGTCATCTGTGCTCACTCCGAAAAAGACCTACAAGCCACTCTAAACACCTTTGCAGAAGGATACGAAAAGCTCGGCCTCTCATTGAACATCGAGAAAACCAATGTGCTATTCCAGCAGAAGGCACCAGCCAATCCCTCTGCAATGCCGGAAATACAGCTTAATGGTGTAACATTAGAAAATGTGGACCATTCCCACTCCCTTGGCAGCCACCTCTCCATAAAACCCAACATTCACTGAAATACAACACCGCCTAAACTCTGTGAGTGCAGCATTCTTCCGAACGAAGCAGAGAGTGTTTGAGGACCAGGACATCAGTAGGGAGACCAAGGGGCTTCTTTATAAAGCCATTCCCCTCCCAACCTTACTATACACCTGCAAAACGTCGACTGTCTACAGACGTCACATGCAACTCCTGGAATGATTTCATCAGCGCTGCCTCCAAAAAATCCTGCAAATCTCTTGGAAAGAAGGCAAATGTCAGTGTGCTGGAAGAAGCAAAGACCACCAGCATTGAAGCAACAATCCTCCATCATCAATTCGGCTGGACCGGCCACGTTGTCTGAATGCCCAAAGATCACCATCTCCCAAAGCGGTTGCTCCACTCCAAACTAAAAAATGGAAAATTTAATGTTGGAGGACAGGAAAAGAGATGGAAAGATGGGCTCAGAGCCAACCTTAAAAACTGTGGCAGAGACACCAAGAACTGGGAAACCCTGGCCCTTGAGGTCAGCTGTGACCAGCAGTGCTGCAGAATTGAAGAGGCACGAACTAAGGGTGAAAGGGAGAAACGTGCCAAGAGGAAGGTGTGTCAAGCCAACCCTGATCGGGACCGCCTTCCATCTGGAAACCGATGCCCTCACTGTGGGAGAACATGCAGTCAAGAATAGGGCCACCTACGGACCCACTGCTAAGACACCACATCTGGAAGAAAATAATCCTCGAGCTATGAGGGATCACCTAAGTAAGTAAGTAAGTTGTTTTTGTGGCTGCCGCAAATGAGGTTGAATGGGTTGAGACTCAATGATGACACAGCCATTGAACAACTATTTCACAATGTGCAATAGGATGTCCCGTGAAAACAAAGTTTTTGCCATTTTATTATAAGCCTTTCCCATGTTTTTATGGGTACAACCAATTAGGAAATGACATTTTTAACCCAGGAAAAAAATTGTGTTACATGGTGTTATTTCCTCTCCACTAGTCTAGAGTGTCGGATGAGGACTTCTATTCAACGGAGTCATGAATCCACTCTGGGTTTTCACTGAAACTTCAAAAGATTTCTCCAAAAGATGCCAAACCCTCCTACAAAGAGCTCAAGCAGCTGGGGGTGGGGGGCGGAGGCTGTTAGGAATGGTGGGAGTTGGAGTCCAAAACACCCGACGGGAAGGCCGAAGGTTGCCCATGCCTGCTCTCACAGCAAGGAACTGAGAAGAGAGAGTGCTGGGATCTTCCAATGCAAAGTAGCTTCAGCACCTTGGAGAGCACCTTCTCAGTTTGCTCTATGGAAGAGGCTTGTTTTATGGAATCAGGAATTCCCTTCTGATGTGCAAGACAAAACAGCCTAGATAGATGGGGAAACTTTAGAGGCATGTTTTTATGGCTCTCAGGATGAAACTTTTGACACTTGTAGGACACATTTATGACTGTAAATCTGCCACGTTTCATTATGTTTCACTCATGCTCCCCATGCTCTATTCTGCCTTGGTTAGACCACACCTGGAATCACACTGTGTCCAATTCTGGGCACCACAATTGAAGGGAGATATTGACTCTAAGCCGGAATGTGTCCAGAGGAGGATGACAAAAATGATCAAGGGTCTGGAGAACAAGCCCTATGAGGAGTGACCTAAAGAGATGTGCATGCTTAGTCTGAAGAAAAGAAGGCTGAGAGGAGACATGATAGCCATGTATAAATATGTGAGAGGAAGTCATAGGAAGAAGGGAGCAAGCTTTCTTTCTGCTGTCCTGGAGACTAGGACGCAATGGAACAATGGCTTCAAACTGCAAGAAACATGAGGAAGAACTTCCTGAGTGTGAGAGCTGTTCAGTAGTGGAACTCTCAACCCTGAAGTGTGGTACAGGCTCCTTCTATGGAGGCTTTTAAACAGAGACTGGATGGCCCTCTGGCAGGGGTGCTTTGAATGTGATTTTCCTGCTTCTTGGCAGAATGGGGTTAGACTGGATTGCCCAACAGGTTTCTTTTTCCATAGAACCGCGCCGCCACTGAAAACGCTCTCTGCCACGTGGTAGAGAGCCTGCAGGACTTCATACCTGAGGTGCAGGATGATTCTATCCACTGATTGTTTGGAATTTTGAAAGTTTTTACAGATTACTTTTTTTATTTAAAAAAAATAAAGCAGGGATTTCTGGGATTTGAAGTCCAAAGCAGGGTGTGCCACATGAGGGGGAATAATGTGATTGACTGAGAAAGAAATGTAATGCAGCATGTGTGTCTGTGCGCACTGCTCAGCCCCATTGCCTCATCATGGAGAGACTGATTGCTGCTTGTGCTTACAAAACAAAACAAAAAACAGTCAGAATACCAATGATGAAAAATAAGTCAGAATCAACTAATCTTTCCCAAATTTAGCCAAAAGGTTTAGGCTGCCCAGGAAGTCAATCGCGATCGACCAGTCAATCACGGGACCGAAGGAGGTCGATCTCAGCCAGATGTGGCGCTTCTCAGAGGGGGGCCAGGGCTGCCAAGCCCTGCCCCTCCCCCGGCTTCGGCACTCCCAGCAGCTGCTTCAGCCTTGAGGACGGCAGGGCCAAGCCAGCCTTGTGCAAGCTATTCTACCACTGGCTTGGCACTGCCATCCTTAAGCCTGGAGAAGCTGCTGGGAGCTCCAAAGCCAGAGGGGAGGGGGTGGGGCTTGGCGCGGCCTGGTTCCAACCCCCCTCTGGCTTCCACTCTACCAGCAGCTTCTCCAGGCTTGAGGATGGCAATGCTAAGCCAGTGGTGACATAGCTAGCACAAGGCTGGCTTGGCATTGCCATCCTCAAGCCAGGAGAAGCTGCTGGTAGAGCTGAAGCCAGAAGGGGGCGGAGCCAGGCCACACCAAGCCCCGCCCCTGCCCCTTCCTTCTCCAGCCTTGAGGAGGTAGGTAGATCTTTCTGACTTGGTTTTATTATAAGTAGATTGCATGCTGAAAAAGTGTGGGCACCCCTGGTTTAGGCAGTCTGGTTTTTTTGTTCTGGGAAAGGTTAGGGTTTGAGTTAACCCTAATCAGGTTCCGCACCTTGGAAAGCTGTTGTGAAACCAGGAGTTGATCGGCTTCCAGATCTCTGAAATTATCTGACATCCAAATTGACCAACAGAATTTTGCACACCCCTATGAAATCTCAAATCCAGAAGTTGACTTCCTTGGGCGGAGATATTTTTGGCAGTGCTAGAAGGCCCAAAAGGCAGCTAACTATGCTTAGCTGTAATACTCCTTCGTCTTCAGTCCTGAAATCTTAGGAAAGGGGGAGGGAAGGCACATGGAAGTCCACCAAGGCAGGTGTGTTAGGTTTTGCATTCTACGAATAAGCCCAAAGATGGCAGAGATTGGTGAGTCACAGCAAAGCAGGCAGATGTCATAGGACACCTAGCAAAAAGTCCAATGGGAGGAAGGCAATATGGTGGACCTCCCGTTCCTTGCAAACACAAGGACGGCAGCAGCAACGCATACATCTGCACTCACCCTGAGGCAAAACACAGATTTTCTTTGACGCTGTTCGGCAAAAACCACCAGCCTCCCACGCATCACTCTTTGTAGGAACAAAGCAGTACTATATGTCCATTTATTTATAGCCTTGATCCCGAGGTCTCAGGGCAGTTCAATGTGAAACCAATTTGACCATTGAAAAACAGTATGAAGAAGAAGGCATTTTAAAATTATATTAAACCACTTTAAAATGGCAAGCTGGAAGTGGTTTTAATGCATCTGAAATGATTTGAGGCGCCAGAGAGCATGTTGTTTAAGGTGGGGAACCTCTGTGAAGCATCTCTTCAGGTCGTGCAATGTACCTTCCATCCAAATGGATATTTCCCACAGCAGCTATTCCTCTCCCAAATTGCATGTAATGAATGAGGTATTGCATTATGCAATGTTTTAAGAATGGATACTTGTGGGATGTGACGGCTTAGGTATTAATTCTGGGATTAGATGGACAGGAACGTTCCTGCCTGCATCGTGCACCAAATGTGTCACCATAAGCAGGTGGAGAAAATTACCTGGATCAGAAATTACCTTCCTTCTGGATGTTTTCCTGGTCTTGGCAGAGAAACGACATGGCGGTGGATTGTTTTCCCAAAACCACAAGAGCTTTGAGAGCATTGTGTTGGCAGCATTCAAAACTGACCCACATCCTTTGGCAAAAACCAAGCAGGCCTCCTTTTGTCAACGCACAGATTTTTCAGAAACGGATGGAGTTGATGCGTGTGTGTCTTTGCCAGGCGGGAACCGAGAAAACCTTTTGTGCCTCGATCGGCTTGCGATGTGCCTTTCTTCTTTGGATGACCTCCAACTGGGCTATTTCATTACATTAAAGTGCCTTAAAGATTGCAGAAGAAAGGACAGAGAAACAGGCGGAAAGTGAGGGAAACGGAGAGAAAGAGATGTAGAAGAGACGTAGAATGTTTGCAGCTGCCATTCTCCTAGAGCAGTGTTTCCCAACCAGTGTGCCAGGGAACACTAGTGTGCCATGAGTGATCATCAGGTGTGCCGTGGGAAATTGGAACCTCCAGGGGGGGTCTAGTGTGTTGAAGTATAAAAACCCTAAGAAACCTACCTCGATAAAGGCACAAAATTACAAACACACACCCCCCTCCCCACCCATTGTCTACTTGGTCTCTCCCTCTCCATGCATTGGGAAGGCCCGCCTCCCTTTCCCCAAGTAGAGATTTCATCTTGCATCCTGGGGGTTCTGTGAGGGAAGTTTCGCCCAGTTCTATCATTGGTGGGTTTCAGAATGCTCTTTGATTGTAGGGGAACTATAAATCCCAGCAACTACAACTCCCAAATGTCAAGGTCCATTTCCCCTGAACTCCATCTGCGTTCATATTTGGGCATATTGAGTATTCAGGCCAAGTTTGGTCCTGATCCAACATTGTTTGAGTCCACAGTGCTCTCTGGATATAGGTGAACTACAACTCCAAAACTCAAAGTCAATGCCCACCAAACTCTTAAAGCATTTTCTCTTGGTTATGGGAGTTCTGTGTGGGATGTGTGTGTCTTTCTGCCATTCCTGCCAGGATATCTATGTTGAGTTCATCGAAACAGGCCCAGGTTTCACACTGAGTGTATAAATACATTTTTAAAACATATTAACTATATGTATTACTGTGTCAGAGTGTCATTTTGTGTCATTTTGGTTGGTGGTGTGCCCCAGAATTTTTCAAATGTAAAAAGTGTGCCGCGGCTCAAAAAAGGTTGGGAAACACTGTCCTAGAGATTGCAGGAGTGATTTCCAGCCATGTTGCTTCCTAGGAGTGACCTTCACTGCAATGGCATGGTCATTGGTTGACCGTTTTGGACATACGCTGGACCCATTGTGACCCTTTGGCTACTTCCAAGCATGCGAAGGCTTCCAAACAAGCTCTTCCAAACAAGCTCCTGGATGATCAAAACATGAGGAAAAAAGAAACTGGACTAAATCATGATAAACATGGATCAATTTCTCTGTCTTCACCCAGATTTCCCAAAAGCAAGATTGTTTAATTTGAGGTGGGCAATTATGAGAGATGCTGATGGTCCATGAGGCCCTTGGAGGGCCCTGCAAAGCTAAAAATAAAATGCTGGTGTTGTTGTTTTGTGTCTCCAAATGTCCCCTAGAGAGGATGAGAGCAGTCCCACCATATAACACCCCCAAACCCATGTTATATACTCCTTGGTTTTCTGGGTCGAGGACTAGTGATGTCTCCATCTTCTTTGAAGGCTCATTGCTATCCATATCATTGCTTCTGATAGGAACATAACTACTGGTTTGATCTGCACCGAAGGCCATGTGAGGGTGCATGACTACAGTAGCCACACATTGAGTAGGTATCTCATTAAAGCAGTGGTGGCGTTGGGTCCTACCTCAGATTCAACACATTGCAAAGCTCCTGCGTAACCAAGAACTGGGAACTTGCCAACTTGCCAGTTTGCTAACTTCCCAGCTTCCCAACTTGTTTCCTGCCAACTTTACAACTTCCTAACTCAACAACTTTCTAATTTGCCAACTTCACAACTTCCTAACTTGCTGACTTCACAACTTCACAACTTCCTAATTTGCCAACTTTCCACAACTTCACAATTGTCTAACTCTCCAACTTCCTGCCTTCCCACCTAACATGCTAACTTCACAACTTCCTAACTTGCCAACTTTCCACCTTCACAACTTCCTAACTCGCCAATTTCCCACCTTCACAACTTCCTAACTCGCCATTCTCCAGCCTTCCCACCTTCATAACTTCACAACTTCCTAACTCACCAACTTCAGAAATTCACAACTTGCAAACTTCCTACCTTACCAACTTCCCAGTGTACCAACATGGGTATGTACCAATGTGGAAAGTGGAGAAGTTGGGCTTGGTGTCATTGTCCCGTGCACTATCATCCTTTCCCTCAAATGCACTTTCATGCAGCTGGCCAGCAGATTTCTCATTCTTCCCATTGTTCTTGAATTCACAAGCCTTAGGCTTTGAAGACAGGTGCACCCTGAGGGGACTTCCATATCTGTGTTGGTCAGTCCTGTGCATTCCTCCCCTGCCTTCCTCTCCCTCATGCCAAAAGCTGACAACTTCTCTGTATCCCCTTCTAGGGTGGCCTAGCAATGCATTCTCTTCAACTGCTCCATTGTGTGCGTCGTTGTGCCTGACACTGGCTTGCGGTTCTTGTGCTGTATTGCAGCAGTGGCTGCTTTCTACTTTTCTCCAGAAAATATTGGCAAAAGCTCTAAACTCAGCTGTAGTTCACTCA
Organism: Anolis apletophallus; assembly: GCA_030556195.1. Taxonomy (NCBI): domain Eukaryota; kingdom Metazoa; phylum Chordata; class Lepidosauria; order Squamata; family Anolidae; genus Anolis; species Anolis apletophallus. Next base: position 14,504,483 of record JARBWK010000013.1, read on the forward strand.
CCTTTTCTTTATTTGCTTTTCAGCGGCGGGTGTTTTCATAATTTGGAGCATGCAGGAGAAAGTGAATGCAATGCCTCAACATTCCCTTTCCCATCTTCCAAAAGGAAAAGAAAAGAAGGGGGTGTTTCTAAAATGCCCAGCCAAGTAGAATGCAAACAGACATGGCCATCTTTGGCTCCAAAAGCCTCCTCTTGCTGTCGATATCCTCATGGATTTTGGCACGTAAGAGGTCCCTCTCAGAACCCGGCACTTGGCTCTCCGGTGTTTGCAGAAAGCAACATGAGAGGCATGATAGAACATTCTGGGATCTATTTATGGAGTATTGTTACTCTTGTGTCTCAATGCTCCTTCGCGCTTTTGCCAGCCATTCGTTGCTGAGGATAAATGACGGCGGCCTGGCTTCCTTCGGCCGGCTTATCTCTCTGGAGCAACTGAGCCCTGGGCCTCTGCCAAAAGGCTGTGGCGGACTTCCCAAGTGAGCAAACACTCCTCTACCCCTGGCAGTTTTGCCCTGTGTCCGCCATCTGTTTTGCACTGTTTGGAAAGAGAAACAAATGTCCTTGCTACAAAGCTGACAACGGGCCTTGCAGGGAACCTGCCTGCGTGGCTAAACGGGGGCCGCACAAACCAGACAAGCCTTGAGGTTTGCTTTGCTTTAAATGTCCAACTGAAAGCAAGGGAGGGAATCCTGAAGCACTCCAAGTGCTGGTAGGTTGCAGTTCCCATCCACCAGTGTAATCAATGCCAGAGAATGCTGGGAGGTGAAATCCAACAACATCTGGTTGCACCCCTAATTAAGAATTATTTGCAACTGAGTGTTAGCTACCTAAAAGTCCAAAGTTTTAGATACCTGTTCAACTTATGTTCAACTTGAGCAATATGGAGCGGACAAGGCAAAAGAGGAAAGGCAATCCAAAATAGGTAAAGAAATAGTCAAGGAATATCTGGATAATCTAAATGAAGCACCATCTTTGTGCTTTTCCTGCATGGCAGGGGGTTGGGCTTGATGGTCTATGTGCTCTCTTCCAACTCTGTGATTCTATGATTCTAGGTTGCTAAGGTGGTATTTGGGATCGTATGCTTGGGAAGACATACAGCAATAATTAGGAATGGGATATGTACTGAATGGAATCCTGCAGTGTTTGGATAGGCACATACAGGCTCCAGTCTGGTGCAGCTCGGTGTAGCTACTACAAAACACTGGGCAACCTTACCGCTGAACACAGAAACAACAGAGGACAAAGATTAGAAAGACCTACAAAGGTAAATGTAATACAGTAGCACTGTAGTTCTAAATAATATTCCAAATGGAAGAAATTAGGGTGCTCGGTGTAGAATCATATTGAGTCTGAATCATAGGATTCTAGCTCTGGAAGAGACCACAAGAACCATCTAGTGACTAGTCCATTCTCCAGTGTAAGGATCAGGGGCAGTCCTACCGGTAGGCAAAGGACGCTGCTGCATGGGGCGCCATCTGGGTAAAGGGCGCATTCCCCCGCCCACCAGACAGCGTCCGGCCGATGTTCCGCTTTTGGGCCCGCTCGCCCGCCTGCCTCCCTCGGTGCCTCCACCTCCTCCACCGCCCACTTCTCGGCCAGTCTCGCGAGACGGAAAACATAGCAGCAGGGGGAGGGGGGCAGGAAAGAGCACTGCCTGGTGGGAAGCCGAGTCAGCCTGCGTTTCCGGCCTGGGGGGGCTCCTCGGGCCCCGGCCGGCCTCCTCCCAACCCTCTCCCCCGGGACCAGGCTCTCCTTGGACAGGCACAGGCCAGCTTGGGCCCCCCTCCCTCCCTGACTGCAATCCCCACCATCCCTCAAGGCTTCAGGGCCCTCCCTTTCCCCCCTCAGCTGATTCAGCAGGAAAGGGAAGGGAAAGGGCCTGTGTCATGGAATGCAATATAACACTACTACTAATAAGATATTATAAAGATATATTTTATATTATATGTCATATTATTAATAATATTACAGTATAATGTTATAATACAATGTTAATATATAATAGTAATATCGTGCTCTGGCAATAATATAATGTATTGTATTTACCTTTTACTAGGAATGGTGGGAGTTGAAGTCCGAAGCACCTGCCTGCAGAGAGGGCCCCAGTTTGCCCGTGCCTGTGTTAACAATGCCTTTGCGGTGGCGCTGGGGGCTTACTCCTATGGCATCATTATCAAGATCACTGGTAAAAGTAGGGCAGCTGGGACCCTACGCAGGAGCTTCTGGGCATGTGCAGAGGGGGGCGCGCCAAAATAATGTTGGGGGGGGTGCCAAAATAATGTTCGCTTACCATTTAAAATTACCTTAGACCACCCCTGGTAGGGATACACAACTGAAGCACTCCCTGAGAGAGGCTCATCTGAACTCTGCTTAAAGGTCTCCAAAGATAAGAAGAGCCCACCACTTCCCAGGGAAGTCCATCCTACTGTTGAACAGTTTGAACTATCAGAAAGTTCTTCCTAAATTTAAGGCAGAATCTCTTTTCTGGGAACATGAACTCATTGTCACATGTTGTAATCTTTGCAGCAGAATAAAACAAGTTGGCTCCATCTTCTTGTTGCGGGATAGATTCCTGAAGTGACTTATAGTTTTCCAATCACGACTTCCCTGGAACCACTGCACACTGGACAAGCAAGTGCCACAAGCAAAACCTAGCAGAGTCCATTCATAGCAGATAACATTTGAGTCAGTTAATCAGCTTGTTCGGCACCTGAACTTCTCCACAAACCGTTTAGTAAACTCACAGATTCAGTTGTACATCCAAAAATATCAGGAGGCTTTAATCTTCATCATCGTTGCACTATTGACAGCTGTACAATCAGGATGCATAGGTCCACAATCAGATTTGTACTTGCAAATGAATCTCTGAGAAAGAGAGAGATTCACAATGAGGTTCACATAGGAAAGAGAGAGATTGAGCTTTTCCATCTCCCTTTTATAAACACCTGCTGACTTGTCATCAGTAAGGGACACATGACTGGTGCAACCCCTTGTCATAAACCTCACGTGATTGGGACCCAGCCATTTCTGCACGCCCCTTGGGTATTCCATTATGACTTTCTCAGTCATTTCCCAGCTGTTATCACATGCCTGTCACATAGATTTTCACATAGATTCAATGCTAAGGCAGTGCTATCTAACACTAAGAATCATAGCTTCATAGAGTTAGAAGAGAACATGTGAGCCATCCAGCCCAACCCCTTGCCAAGAAGCAGGAAAATCACATTCAAAGCATCCCCCAACAGATGGCCATCCAGCCTCTGCTTCAAAGCCTCCAAAGAAGGAAGGAGCTTCCACCACACAGGCAGAGAGTTCCACTGCTGAACAGCACTCACAGTCAGGAAGTTATTCCTCATATTCATGTTGAATCTCCTTTCCTTCTCCATGGTGTCCCTTCAGAAATGATGGTATGCAAAAGGAACTTGTAGCATATTAACAGAGAAGGCAAGGTTGACAGCACAAACTTTCATACATTTTCTTCAACAGATGCATGAATTAAACTTGGTCCACCAAAGTTCATACCACCAAAGTTCATTCTCTTGGTTGATCTCTCATTTGGTCCCTTTGCATACTTAAGTTCCAGACTAACGCGGTTATGTCTTTGCATCGAAGATGGCTATCATGTCATCTCCCAGTGTTGCCCTTACCAAGGTAAATATCCCCCAACTCCTTAAGTCCTCAAAAAAACACCTTGTTTTCCACACCTTTGACCATTTTGGTGGCCCTTTTCTGGACACCTTCCAGCTTGCTGATATCTTTCTTGGACTCTAGTACCCAGAACTGGACACAGTATATACTGCATTTCTTTGTGCCTGTACCTTGGGAAGTCTGACTTGGCCATGGTAGTCCATGCTCTGGTTACATCCTGTATAGATTACGGCAATGTTCTCTACGTGGGGCTGCCTTTGAAGAATGCTCGGAACTTCAATTGGTCCAACATATAGCAGCCAGGTTGATAACAGGAGCGACACTCAGAGAGCGTACAACTCCCCTGTTGTGCCAGCTCCACTGGCTACCAGTTTGCTACCGGGCACAATTCAAAGTGCTGGTTTTGGCCTTTAAAGCTCTAAACAGTTCTGGTCCAACTTACCTGTCTGAGCGCATCTCTCCCTATGAACCATCAAGATGCTTAAGATCATCCGGAGAGGCTCTGCCAGGCGCGTCTGGCGGGGACGAGAGACAGGGCCTTCTCAGTGGTGGCTCCTCTGCTTTGGAACTCCCTTCCTAGTGACATCAGATCAGCCCCCTCCCTCCTGACATTTCATAAGAAAGTCAAGACTTGGCTTTTCGAGCAAGCATTCGCAGATGAACTTTAATTGAGATCAAGGAGTACTATGACGACGAAACGGAAACCGATTTTAAGATTGTGGAGCTGAGATTTGTATTTTGTAGTTTTAAAACTGTTCATTTTATATGTTTTTATATGACTGTTTTTATCTTGTGATGTATTGTATATGGGCACTTGTTGCCGCTTGTTCACCACCTTGAGTCGCCTTCGGGCTGAGAGAGGCGGTATAGAAGCATGGCAAATAAATAAATAAAAATAAATTTCTTCAATTCTAAAAAGCACTTTCCCCCTATATAAAGAGGAAAGGCAACCCTAAATAGGTAAAGAAGTCCTGCAAGAAATACCTGGCTACTCTAAACAAATTGCCATCTTTGTGCTTTTCCTGCATGACAGGAGGTTGGACTTGATGGTCTATCTAAAATGGGGTGCATAATGGAGGTGCATCTTACCCATTTTTGGTGGTGGTGATGGAGCTGAAATTAGGGTGAATCATACAATCGATGGCATCTTACAATTGAGGAAATGTGGTAGTGTCCCATACTGACTCATCTACTATCCATTGGACTTTTCGTATGAATTCATTAATAAAGGCCAGCTGAGCACTGCAGCCATTGTGTTGTGTTTTGGTGATGGGATGCTCATTTCCAGGATTATGGAAAAAAGTAAATTTCAGCACAGTGAATGTGCCTACATGCAAAGAACAAACCGTATGGAAAGTAATCTCTACTGACTTTGAATGGAGGGAAGGAATTACTGCAGCATCCTAAAATTAATATACCGACATGGCCCTGGATGAAAACTAATAGGCACATGCCCAGCAACAATTTTAATGGGTGACCTCCTTGCCACTTTCTGCTATTTGCTGGATTATATGGGTTTTTTTCCCCTGGACTGTGGCACAGAAGGATACCGCTAGGTCTCATTAACTGGAAGCATATGATCTTTGATTTAAAAGACATTGTTTGCAATAAGTTGAGCACTTCTAAAAGAATAAGTAATTTGCTCCTAATTGTGCAATTATTTTATTACGCCAGTAATAGAATCCTTGGAATCTTAACCGCGTCTAGTGTGGAATTACTTTAATTTACTAAATGATTTTTGCCTCGCATAATTACTGCCTTGACTTTTCGGCAAACTTGATATCGCAAGGAGTCAAGACTTCCATCTCTTGGTGCCACATGAAGTAATTGTGCAATTAGTGATAAATGTTGCTTTGACTTCTGGCATGTTGAAAGAACAAAAATAAAAGAGCGGGAAAGAAGAAGAAAAAGAAGAAAATAAAAGGCAGGCCGTAATTTTTAATGTGCAAGTCAGATGTGTCATTGAACGGAATCAGGAAGGAACGGCACCTCTGAAGCGCAGATCTCAGATAACTTGTCAGTTATCACAAGGAGAGCCTGACAGCCAACTAATAGGATTTTCTGGGGCTCCCGTCACAATTTGCAATGATTGGCTTGGAGGGCCTCCGCCAGGGATAATAGTTTTCTCCCATACTACCTTGCTCTGGCTCTCATTGGCGTTACTTTGCACCTCTATACGTTGCGGAACTTTTTCTCTTTGATAGCCCTAGATAGATAGGAGAGGAGTTGCAGAACTTGGGAGTGGCATTCAAGACTTCAAAAGCAGAGGAAGGTTGTTCTGCACAAAGGGGAATCGCAAGCTGGAAGTCATTTGCAGGGAAGTTGATAGGGCTCCTAATAACGTTCAGCACCTTGGAAAGCTCTTGTGAAACCAGGCAGGAGTTTTTATGGGACAGAGGTGCCCACACTTTTTCAGCATGCGAGCTATTTCTAATAAAACCAAGTCTGAAAGATCTATCAGGGCAGAGCAGGGGGAAGGAGGCGGGGCTTCATGCGGCCTAGCTCCGCCCCCTTCCCCTCTGGCTTTAGCGTTTCCACAGCTTCTGGAGGCCAGAGGGGGGGAATGCCAAGCCAGTGTTTTTCAACCTTTTTTGAGCCGCGGCACATTTTTTACATTTACAAAATCCTGGGGCACACCACCAACCAAAATGACACAAAATGACACTCTGTCATTTTACTAACTGTCACCCTCCCCCCTCGTGATGCCGCTGCTTCCACCAAACCCCCCTGGAGGAGGCCCACACGCAGGGGGCCCATCACCGTCCCACAGGGGAGGGCTGCGCTGAGTGGCCGAAGCATGCGGGGGCTCGGCTGAGCAAAATGAATAGGAATTGAGCACACGGGCTGGCTCCGAGCCTTGGAACAAACTGTGGTGGAGGCTCACATCCGTCGCCACCCCCAGCGCTTCTTCACGAAGGGGTTCAGTCCCCCCAGGAGTACCTCCCCCCCGCGTCCCTTTGGCTTCCCTGCTGTCGCCTTGGGGCCAGATCGGGAAGGAACCAAGCTGGGCTGTGGAGCTGCACATCCCAGCCTCTGCTCTGCTCTGCTCTGCAGTGAACCCGGAGCCCAGCCAGGAGAGGCCAGGAGATGAGGGGTTGCTCCCCTTCCCCGGCAGGGACTAGAGGGCAGAAAGCCTTGCCTCGAGCCTTCGGGAGCGGGTCGGACGGGGGCAGCTCCCATGGACTCCTCCTCCCTCTCCTCCTCCTTGTTGCTGGAGGGGAGGAGGGCAGAAGAGCGCCCAGGAGCCAGGAAGCAGGAGAAGCCACATCCCAGCTAGGTAGCCCTTGGTACGCAGAGGGAGGGAAGAAAGAGAGAGAGAGAGAGGAGGGAGGGAGGGAGGAAAGTTCTGGATGCTGCGGGCTCTCCCTGACTGCAGCCAGGCTGGCTGGCATTGCTGCTACGGCCAGGGCAGCCTCATTTCCGCTGCCTGAACTTTCCTGCTAGTCTCTCTCTCTCTCTCTCTCTCTCTAAACTACATGTCTATCTGTTTCTACTCCAAATTGGATTTCCCAAATTTTCCACGGCAGACCTGATGATCGCTCACGGCACACTAGTGTGCCCCGGCACACTGGTTGGGAAACACTGATCTATGCCACTACTGCCTTGGCATTTCCCCCCCCCCCCTTGCCTCCAGAAGCGGCAAAAGCACTAAAGCCTGGGGAGGGGGCGTGGCTTCACACGGCCTGGCTCCGCCCCTCCCCCTCTGGCTTTAGCGCTTCCACAGCTTCTGGAGGCAAGGGGGGGAATGCCAAGCCAGTAGTGGCTATTTATGCCACTACTGCCTTGGCATTCCCCCCCTTTCTTCCAGAAGCTGTGGAAGCACTAAAACTGGGGGAAGGGGGCAGGGCTTCACGCGGCCTGGCTCTGCCCCCTCAGAAATGCCCCATCCAGCTGGGATCAACCTCCTTCGGTCCTGGAATCGACCCGTCGATCGCGATCTACCTAATGAGCACCCCTGCTCTGGGACAATCCAAAATGGATTATTGTTTATTCGTTCAGTCACTTCCGACTCTTTGTGACCTCATGGACCAGCCCACGCCAGAGCTCCGAAATGGATTCACTGGCCAAAGTCATGGAACCAATGGGCATCTCTGGAGGTTTTGTGTGTGCGCTCTCCATATCCACTCTCCCTCTCCCTGACCATTGGACATCTCAGACTCCAAAGAAGGAGAAAGATGGAGATGAGAATGAAAGAGAAGGAGATGGAGGTGAACGTGAAAGAGAAGGAGATGGAGATATGTGGATAATGTGGGCTGACCTCCCTTTTGCCTTTTCACCCCAACATCATCTAACAGTCTCTGGAATCAAACACAGAAGAGGTTCCTCAGCCATGTCTATCACAACCAAGGGGCCTGCCAGTCTCTCTCCCCCCTCCCCCCTTCCTTGCCTGCCTGTCTTTCCGTCTATTTGTGGCAGCCGTAACTCATCAGGGCAGCTTGCAAGACACTTCATAATTTGACGGAATGCTCTTGGTTGTCATCCAAGAAGCTGTGCCAAGTTGCAAGTCAAAATCCCTAACAGAGGAAAGGAGGATGTGCTCTAAGTATAACTCAACAGGAATTCAATGTTTGACAGTCTTTTCGGTTGTCACCCAAAGCCTAGTCAAAATGCCAACTTGGGAGGAGTCTTAGAAACCAAAAGGAAAGCCCATTATCACGCATTGTAAAATGACATGTTTATGTATGTATATATGTGTATAATATGTGTGTGTGTCACACACACACACACACACACATCATTTAGAACAAGATCTTCTCCATGGAAATGTGGTAAAGATTCCAAATACGTGGATCACACTTTCACCATTTGGAGCCATGGAGAAGAAGAACTAAACAAGTTCCTGGACCACCTCAACAGCATAAACCTGTTGATTCATGATTAAAAGTCATAAACCTGTTGATTCATGATCAAAGGCTGAGCCATCAGATGGAATACGGTCAGACTACAACTCGGATCAGGAACCTTTAAAGTTTGGACTACAACTCGGAACCTCTGCTCACTGCAATGTGAGCCACCAGCATCCATTGCACATAAAGTATTCAACCTATCTTTCTGGCAATGTATTTTTAATCCCTTGTTGCTATTACGGACGGTCTTTAAATAGTCTATATACAAAATTGACAGTAAGGCTTCATTAACTTGATTTTCCTGAGTAGGCCTCAGCTCATGGGACATTGTGTATGGCCTGAATTGACAGTAACCAACCTTGGCATACAGAGCCCCTATGACCCACGCTACATTGTACTGCAGTTTGGAGGAGGATGGACCATGGATGATAGGACTTGATGTACCCCCATGGATTATGGGATTTGTAGTACTTTCAAACCCTTCATTCCCCACAGACCACTGCGGCCCAGAACCAAGACCAATAAAGACCAAACTTGCCACACAATGCCCTCATGACCCACACTCCATCCGACTGCAAGAAGGAAAGTCAAAATAAAAGGAAGGAAGAAGGAGAGAGAGAAGGAAAGAAGGACAGGGTGGAAGGGAAGAAGAAAAAGGGAGGGAAGGAGGAAGGAAAGAGAGAAGGAAAGAAGGAAGGATAGGAACTGGACTCTGATTTGGATTTGCGATTTGGGCCTGGCTCTGTTTTAAATATAATATTTTAATATATTAATGTTTTAATGTATATTTGTAATCTATTGTTTACCTAATGTCAATTTGTTTTATAATGTGATCAATGTTGTTATTGGCATCTAATGATTGCTATTGGTGAGCCGTCCTGAGTTAGATACTATTTCCATTTGGTGTGGTGTTGGAAGTCATGGGTGCGGGTTCGTGGGAGGGAATGGGGAGGTTGTGGGATTGGGGAAATAATACTTCTATTTTGATGGTTGAATCTGATGATTGTATGTTGTTGTTTCTTCTCATATATCACAATAAATTGCTTTCCCCGCTGACGTTCTCTGACATTCTCTGGTTTTTGCCTTCTTCCCGCCTGTGCCTGATTTGGCCTTTTGGAAAGCGAGGCACGCCTGGCTTCAGAACCCACGGTTCTTGCCGTAGCTGGAATCACTCAAAAGCCTCATCAGGAACTTTGCACTGAATGCATTGGCTCTGTCCTGAAGCTGAGGGCACCGTTCCTTTGGAGCGGCTGCTCCATCAATGTGGCTTGCAGGATCCATCCACCACCATCTGGTCCCACTGCGATTGGCTGCCTCGACTTTCCTCCAACACAACAGGGAGCTCTAGATTTGGCAAGACCAAGCCGAGGAAGCAGAAATTAGCCTCTTTCCAATGCTCTGGGCAACTGGAGGGGTGTATCACAAGGGATGTGGATGAAGAAGACAAGACATATTCACAAGTAGGAATATAAAGGAAAAGAGTTGGGAGGCATCCACACACACCCTGGTTTCTCAAGTTCCTCACTTCAGCACGATTGCATTATGGAACAATCCTAAAATAGATGCTGACAGTCTCCATCAAGAAGATGGAGTGCCATTTTATACTTGCTCATGGTGCGCCTACACTATTGAATGAATGGAGTTTTATACCACATTCATGGTCATGGCTCCACGCTATGGAATCATGGAAACTGTAGTTGGCGAGAATGGGCTTGGCTGACTTACCGGCCAAGCTGGTTGTGGGGCAGCGTTGCCCTCGTGCCATCTTGCCATTGTAAGGGGCTTCTTCCCCCCAGAAGCCCCTGGAGGTGGCGGGAGAGGCTTCCCACCACCAAAGCCGGCCGGCCAATGAGAAGACTGGCCTTGCCCTGCCCCCTCCTTGCTTCTGGCCGGCCTTTACTTCTGTCCGGGCAGCTTACTTAAGGCTGCCCGGGGTTTCAGGCCACACATGCAGCCAGTCCTTTTTCCTCCCACCCTCCCTACTGTTAGCATTGCGTGTTGGTGTCTTTTGTTTAATTGCACCTCCTTGTTGCTCTGTATTTGGTTATGCATTTTTCATGTTCTTTGTCACAACTCAGTGTTTGGCGTGTGGCATAGCCCCTGGATCAGGCTAGCTTATCACCCCTCCTTAGTTGTTAGGGGGGATAACGCCCAGGCCCCCTGGGGTGCTGAGTTTCCATGGACAGGCATTGGGCCGCTCGCACCCCAGGCTTGCAAACGCCTTTGGACATTCGTAGGGGCTGTTCAACCCTGATCCAGGACCCATGCGTGGCCACCTACCCTTTATGTTCCTGTTTTCAATAAATGAGTTGTGGCCATTTTCATCCAACCACTTGTGTCTGCGTATTGTTATTGGCGCGAGGTGTGTCACCCTTGCACACGCAAAAGTGGAGTAGTAGCAGTAGAAGTGATAGTAGTAATTGTTTTCCAAGGCCTTCACTGCCATAGAGTGCTGGAGTCTCACCAAACTACAACTCCCATGATCCCATGGTGCTGAGCCACAGCAACAATAATAACAGTCATAGTTTTACAAGGCCTTTGCTGCCAAAGAGCGCTGGAGTCTCAGCAAACTGGAACTCCCACGATCCCATGGCATGAGCCATAGCAGCAAGATTTTAACCACAATTCTTCTTTTGGGAGCTACAATGACCAAGCTTGAGTCCAAAGCAATGTCCACATGGTGTTTTCTTACCAGAAGATTGGTTTCTCGTGTCCAGCAAAGTAGCCCTAAGAGTGAATGACATCCCAAGGAGAGAAAGGAAATTCCGAGAAGCAACTGCAGCAGACAGGCCTGGAAACAGCCAGATATCTTCCTGGCAAAAGCCAAAGGTTGCCTTCCTTTAAAACAACAGCAACAGCAACAAAGATCTTACTGGAATCTAGAGCAACAAGTGAGGAGAAAAGAGAAGAAAAATGCTTGTTTCCAGGATGACCCGTTCCATTTATTTTACAGGCTTTGAGCTTATGGCTTCCCTATCAAAGGAAAGGAAAGCATTTCCATTTCCTTGGTCATGATTTTTTTTGTTCACATAAAGGAAATATCATTAAATCCTAACAGTTCTGCAAAGGTGAAATGGAATTTCCAAAAGAGCCTGCACTTTAGATCGCACTGTCAACTTTAGACTACAACCCGGAGCGGATTCACCACAAAAAATGACACAGAATGCATTGCTGTAAAATTGGATGCATTAGAACAGGGGTGCCCACACTTTTTCAGCATGCGAGCTACTTATAATAAAACCAAGTCAGAAAGATCTACCGAGAGAGAAGCAGGGTGGAGCAGGGGGAGGGGGCGGGGCTTGGCATGGCCTGGCTCCGCCCCCCTCTGGCTTTAGCTCTACCACAGCTTCTCCAGACTTGAGGAGGGTAGTGCCTAGCCAGTGGTGGCATATCTAGTAGCCACTACTGGCTTGGCACTACCCTCCTCAAGGCTGAAAAAGCTGTGGTAGAGCTGTAGCTGGGGGAGGGGGCGGGGCTTGGTGCAGCATGGCTCCGCCCCCTCCCCCCTCTGGCTTTAGTGCTACCACAGCTTCTCCAGGCTAGAGGAGGGTAATGCCAAGCCAGTGGTGGCATAGCTAGCCACTGGAGAAGCTGTGGTAGTGCTGAAGCCAGAGAGGGGGCAGGGCTTGATGTGGCATGGCTCCACCCCCCAGCTGGGATCGACCTCCTTCAGTCCCGGGATCGACCAGTCGATCGCGATCGACTTCCTGGGCAGCCCTGCATTAGAATCATTAGAGTTGGAAGACACGCCAGAGACAATGCATTCCGACCACTTATCTTGTAGGAAAAGTACAATATAATCCCCCCTGAGAGATGGCCATCCAGCCTCCAATGAAGGAGCCTCTACTGGATTCCGAGGCAGAGAGTTCTCCTGCTGAACAGGTCTAAAGTTCAATGGAATCTCTTTTCCTGTCATTTGAACCCATGGCTCCACTGAGTCCTAGAGCAGAAAGAAAGCCGTGCTCCCTTTTCCTTGTGACATCCTTTCAGATATTTAAACATGACCATCATGCTTCCGGCTCCCCTGTTGGAGCAGTGGATTAAACCGCTGAGCTGCTGAACTTGCTGACCGAAAGGTAGATGGTTCAAATCCAGAGAGCAGGGTGAGCTCCTGCTGTTAGCCCCAGCTTCTGCCAACCTAGCAGTTCAAAAACATATAAACATGAGTAGATCATTAGGTACCGCACCTGCGGGAAGGTAATGGTGCTCCATGCAAACATACCAATGGCCACAAGACCTAGGAAGCATCTACAGCAGGCCTGGGCAAACTTCGGCCCTCCAGGTGTTTTGGACTACAACTCCCACAATTCCTAACAGCCTATCAGCTGACAACACTGGCTCTTCAGCTTAGAAATTGAGATGAGAACCACTCCAGAGCTGGACACAACTAGACTTAATGTCCAGGGAAAGCCTTTACCTTTACCTAATCCCCACCGACAGATGGCCATCCAGCCTCTGCTTCAAAGCCTTCAAAGAAGGAGCCTCCACCAGACTCTGGGGCAGACAGAGAGAGAGAGAGAGAGAGAGAGAGAGAGAGTTCTGCTGCTGAACAGCTCTTCAGTTCTTCCTCATGTTCAGACGGAATCTCCTTTCCTATCATTCAAACCCATGGCTCCATTGAGGCCTAGAGCACAAAGGAAGCCTTGCTCCCTCTTCCTTGTGACATCCTTTCAGGGACTTAAACGTGGCCATCATGTCTCCATTGCATTGTGTGACAAAAAAACCCCCAATGAGATGTTGGCCTGCATCAATAGGAGTCTAGTGCCTAGATCCAGGGAAGTCAGGCTCCCCATGCTCTATTCTGCCTTGGTTAGACCACACCTAGAATAACATTGTGTCCAATTCTGGGCACCACAATTGAAGAGAGATATTGACAAGCAGGAAGGTGTCCAGAGGAGGGTGACTAAAAGGATCAAGGGTCTGGAGAACTAATCCTACGAGGAAAGGCTTAAAGAGAAGAGAAGGCTGATAGGATACATGATGATGGCCATGTGAAAATATGTGAGGGGGAGTCATAGGGAGGAGGGAGCAAGCTTCCTTTCTGCAGTCCTGGAAACTAGGACACAATGGAGCAATGGCTTCAAACTACAAGAAAAAAGATTCCACCTGAACATGAGGAAGAATTTCCTGACTGTGAGAGCCATTCAGCAGTGGAACTCTCTGCCCCAGAGGGAGTGTGATGGAGGCTCTTTCTTTGGAGGCTTTGAAGCAGAGTCTGGATGGCCATCTGTCGGGGATGCATTGAATGCGATTGTCCTGCTTCTTGGCAAAATGGGGTTGGACTGGGTGGCCCATGATGTCTCTTCCAACTAACTTTATGATTCCATGATTCTATGACTTGGTCGCCGAATGGTTGCCAAGAACCAAATGGTGAGGCTTTCAGATCGCAAAGAATGGCTGACCATGTTGTATCCCCTAGGAGGACTTTTCTGTGTTGCAAACTTCCATGAAGCGGGGGCCTCATCTGCCTGCCTGCCTGCCTCCCCCTGGTTTCCCCCATCAAAGGCCCTTTCCATCTCCTGGCCTCCCTTTGCTCTAGCAGATGGCACTGCGGCTGCTCCCCCAACGGATTCCTCTGAGCCTTGGCTACAATGCTGCCAATCCCGCCTGGCACGGGCACCAACTGGACGCGCGGAGACATGAAACGAGCATGGCGGGGGGAGAACAAAAACATATCTGAAGGCTGCCGGCTGTGAAAAGGAATATTTGATCACAAGCACTCTCTTCTCTCCGTCCCCTCCTTCCCTGCCTCTCCGCTCTGCCGAGGTCTCCAGGGGAATGCCACCTTGCCAGGTGCAAGCGTGCCTCTCATCCGCCTCCCTTGGCAATGGCAGCCGTGGCGTCCGGCAAGAATAGCAATGAGCCCAAGATGGCCAACGAGCCAGCCGTCTCCATCCCTTTGCGCCCGTTTGGCCTCCTCGACTTCCTCTCCTATCTTCCCCCGGCCCCTGAGGGTTCCTCCGGTCTCTCTGCTTCGATGGCTTTTGTATTTACAGGCTCACAAAAAGTTTCGTTTAATCTTCCTTTAGGATGTTTCCCCAGGAATCCTTGGTGTCACGGCCTCTCTTGTGGAAGACACTGGATTGGAGAACTCTTTACTTTCCTCCTGCTATATGGAAGATGGTCACTGCACAAAATCGAGGTTGCATTCAGCGTCCAGTTCCTCCCACTACAGCATGCATGGGCAAACTTGGTCCTTCTCTCCAGGTGTTTTGGACTCCAACTCCCACCATTCGTAACAGCCTCAGGCTCCTTCCTTTTCTCCCTCCACCGCTAAAACGGAAAGGGCCTGAGGCTGTTAGGAATGGTGGGAGGTGGAGTCTAAAACACCCCGAGGGCCCACATTTGCCCATGCCTCCACTACAGCATTAGGTCCTTCACTGCAATTCATCTTATATCCCATTTCCTAGGGATGTTGTCATTCTTTGCTCATGTTGTTTTCGCTGCGAGAAACGCGTTGAAAATTGCAGTTTTTGAAGGCTATTTGCAATTCGAGACCTATTCTGCGCAAAATCCACACTTAGCTGTTTTGCACAGACTAGAAAACATCTTCTGCACAAAGAAGAGCATTTTCCTGCAGGAAGTTCTGTTTCTGCACGGAAATATTATTTTCTCCACATCCAAGTTCTGCTTCCTGTACAAAACAACCTCATGTGAATTTGAGTGTGGATCAATAATAAACCATTACCCACCTACCCTTTATTTGTTGTCACCTAGACAGGATGATGCTTCGATTTGAACATTGGACTAGGACTCTGGAGACCAGGGTTTGCATCTCTAATGGGTCATGGAAAGGAAACCCATTGGGTGATGCTGGTGTATGTGGTGTTGCCCAAAGAAATCTTGCCATAGAAACAAGATTTGAGTCACCATAATCAACTCGAAGGTGAGCAACAACAACATTGATAGAGACCCTTTATGGCAGGGGTGCTCACACTTTTTCAGCATGCGAGCTACTTATAAAACAACCAAGTCAAAATGATCTACCTACCCACTACAAAAATGTGAAACATATAACATAATATGTGCTTTGAACTGGGTTTTCTGGGTCCACACTGCCATATAATCTGATTCAAAGCAGATAACATGGGATTTTATTCAACTGTGTGGAAAGGGCCTCAGATAACCCAGGGCCGGCAGCACTTGGGCGGCATCGGGAGCCTGTGGGGCGGGACTGAGCCTTCCTCCCGCCCTGCCTGCGATCTACCAGGACGCCCTACGCGATCTACCAGTAGATCACGATCTACCTAATAAGCACACCTGCTTTATGGGGAGACAGATTTCCGCTCCATTTCGTTACTCCTTTCCTTCGGGACTTTCTTCTTTGAGCAGCTCCGCAACATGGCCGTCATGTAATGGGTGTTGGATGCACCAAAGCAAGAGAGTCCTCAAGAACATGGAGGATGATATTGCCGTTATCTTTCTAGCCTGTCCCACATCAAGGCCTGTTCCTGGATACTGTTGGTAATGGACACTCTCATGTCTGTGGATGGTGAACCTGGGATTGGCTTCCCTCTGAAGGATCTCCCCAATGTTGTTATTTACCTGGAGACATTGTAAATTGTATTTAAACTTACAAGATAATAATGGTTGTAGATGCTCCGTACCATTTCCATGTGGGCCATACGTTTGGGTATGGATGCACGCCACTGGACAAGGACATTGATAGCAATCAACTTGTTCCCCAATTCCTCTATCTTGACTTTTGTTGGAGCAACTCCTATCTTCTCCAGGAGCTCTCCGAGGTCCTGAAAGCAAATTGCCATTTCCTGGAGCATTTCAGTTGCTGGAGTCTTCATGTCGAAAACGTTGATTACAGATCCACAACATCAAAACTTGGTCGCTTCCACTACGTCGCCTATTGCTGCCATCGCAATGTAAATTGGCAGAGAGGCAGGTCAGGATAATGTGAATAAATTATCAAAAGTTGGTTGAGATGGGGCTTGCAGTTCTGGGGGAACTCTAATGCTTTGCTGTTACAGACTTAGCATGAGGATTTGGTTAATCAGATAAAATTCATAAGTAAACCAGGTTTTTTTTTTAAAAGTACTGAACCAGTTTTGGAGATCATCAGAGTTCTCTGCATGTTGGAGAGCTCCTTTCAAGGTGAGACTAAAACCCAGAGTGGATTCACACCTTCAGTCCTTCATCCATGAACACGAGAGCTTTCCACTTCCCACCCTTGTCATGCCACTGCCTGCGTATGACAAGAGACCTCTTTCTCCAAACAGAGGAGCTGAAGGGACCTAAAGAAATCCAATTCAGGTACCAAGGAAATATAAAATGACCTCGCCGCAGCCCTGGTCTACGACGAGAAGTGATTCCAGGGCTCCAGAGCCACTGGGCTGCCTTGGTAAACAGTTACACAATAATAGGCAGGGAAATGAAGAGCCAGCCGGGGGAATCGCCGCAGACACTCCATTCTTTACTTATTCAGCAGCCCCATCTTATGTTTTCATTACCAAGGTCGGCCGGGCTTCCTCCCGGGGCCCCCTTCTCGGCACTGGCAAATTACTTGCTCAAACTGTGTCAATCAGAGGGCCAGGAGGGTTGCAGGTCATGTTGTGAGACTGTAGGTACGGATGGAAAAGTGTTCCATTCTTATGCACATCTCTGTCTGGGAAGTAGAGTGGTTGTCAATGCTATCCTGGCTTGCTTTGCCTAAAACCGTTGTTGCTGTGGTGTTGCCCACTTTGTGGATTCTCATTTGGAGGCCACTTGTACCTTTAGAAATCATACATTACTCTCAAACATCCTTTAGTAGCTTCCATTCACTTCCTGTTTTTAAAAAGGCCTCTTCTAAAACTCTAATGCAGTAATTTTCAACCTTTTTTTGAGCCGCGGCACATTTTTTACATTTACAAAATCCTGGGGCACACCACCAACCAAAATGACACAAAATGACACTGTCATTTTACTGTCACCCTCTCCCCTCGTGACGCCGCTGCTTCCGCCAAACCCCCCTCTCGCTCCCACCCACCCCCAGAAGGCCCACGCACAGGAGGCCCATCACCATCCCATGGGGGAGGGCTGCACTGAGTAGCCGAAGCGCACACAGGCTCAGCTGAGCAGGACAAATAGGAATTGAGCACAAAGGGTGGCTCTGAGCCTCGGAACAAACTGCGGCGGAAAGGCTCCCAGCCATCGCCACCCCCAGCTCTCCTTCCCGAAGGGGTTCAGCCCCCCTATGAGTGCCTCCCCCCCTGCACGTCCCTTCAGCTTCCCTGCTGTCCCTTGGGGCCAGATCGGGAAGGAACCAAGCTGGGCTGTGGAGCTGCGCATCCCGGCCTCTGTTCTGCTCTGCAGCGAACCCGGAGCCCAGCCAGGAGAGGCCAGGAGATGAGGGGTTACTCCCCTTCCCCGGCGTGGAGGGGTCAGAGGGCAGAAAGCCTTGCCTTGAGCCTCCAGGAGCAGGGTTGTATGGGGGCAGCTCCTGCGGACTCCTCCTCCCTCTCCTCCTCCTTGCTGCCAGAGGGGAGAAGGGCACAAGAGTGCCCAGGAGCCAGGAAGCAGGAGGAGCAGCAACCCAGTCAGGTAGCCCTTGGTGCGCAGAGGGAGGGAAGGGAGGGAGGGAAGGAGAGAGAGAAGAGGGAGGGAGGAAAGTTCTGGACACTGAGGGCTCTCCCTGACTGCAGCCAGGCTGGCTGGCATTGCTGCTTCGGCCAGGAAAGTCTCATTTCCGCTACCTGAAGTTTCCTGCTAGGCTCTCTCTCTCTCTCTCTCTCTCTCTACACTGTAAGTTCCCGCAGCACACTGGTTGGGAAACACTGCTCTAATGGACCAGGAAGGCCCTAAGACATGAGGGGGGGAGGATGGACGACCCATATCTGATAGCACTTGAAGACCTTTAGACATATTGTGGAAGTGAGTACAGTGGGAAGGGAGTGCAGCTATCCTAAGTCTTCTGAGGTATCCAATGTGCCCCCTTGACCTTCTACAGTTAAGTCTTTGCAAGGTAAGCATGGTTGAAGATGCTCCATGCCTATTGTGCTATTTCCACGTGGGTCATGCATGTGGATGCGGATGTGCATCAATGTACAGATGAGCACAAGGGAATTGATGCCGGTCAACATGTTTCTCAATCGCTCTGTTCTGACATTTGCTGGAGCAACTCCTCTCTTCTCCTGGCACTATCCAAGGTCCTGAAAACAAGTTCCCACTTGCATTGAGAACGTCATGTTTGCCCCACCTAAACGTTGCTCGTCTCCATGGCCTGGCATGAATACAGAGGGCCAAATAACCCCCCTCCCCTTCCTATACACATGCATGCCATTTCTCCTTGACTTCAGGATTCAAGCCTTCCGGCCTCCCGATTGTCCTCTCATCTCCCCATGACAGGTGGAATTATGCAAAATGGAGAGGCATTCTACCCTGACCCTCACAATAACAACATTGGATGGCAATCTTCTTGTCCTGCTCTGATATGGGAGGAAAATTTGCCAATGTTCCCTTCTATGCAGCCATTTAGTCCCTGCCAGATATATCTCCTTGCTATTAGCCTTCAGAGTTTTTGATTTGTATGGCTGTCGTCTGGACAAATGTTGATGGGCAGAAACAAGTAGGTTGCTCTAAATGCATTGAGAGGAAAGGGCAGGAGAAAGAACAAGCGGCAGGCCCATCAAATAAATGCATGGCTTACTTTCTCTTTCGAGACAAGTTAACTATTATGTGGCTAGAATGACAGAAACTTGGGGTTGGACGGGACCTCGAAGGCCATCTAGTCTCACCCCCAACGTGAAGGGTTTCATGACCTAAGCACTCCCCAAGAGGCCAACATTTTCACTCTATCCCACAGCTCTTATCAATAGGACCTTCCTTCTAATGTTCAGGTGACATATACAAATATTGATCGTTTGCATCCATTGAGTTGTGTTTTGCTCTCTGAAGCAGTAGAAAGCAATTTTGCTGCTTTTGATGCATACGGTCCCTGCAGATATTTACATATAGTGACTGAAATAATTCTCAGATTACCTCCATAATGTGTTGTTGAAGGCTCTCATGTCCAGAATCACTGGGTTGCTGGGAGTTTTCCGGGCTGTCTGGCCATGTTCCAGAAGCATTCTCTCCTGACGTTTCACCCACATCTATGGCAGGCATCCTCAGAGGTTTAGGGGTCTGTTGGAAACTTGGCAAGTGGCGTTGATATATCTTTGGAATTATGTCCAGGATGGGAGAAAGAACCTCTGTCTGCTTGAGGCAAGTGTGAATGTTGCAATTGGCTAGCTTTATTAGCATCAAAAGGCCTTGCAGCTTCAAAGTCTAGCTGGTTGCTGCCTGGGGGAATCTCTTGTTGGGAGGTGTTAGCTGGCCCTGATTGATTCTTGTCTGGAATTCCCATGTTTTTTTTAGTATCCCTCTTTATTTACTGTTCTGATTTTGGAGCTTTGCAATACTGGGAGCCAGGTTGTGTTCATTTTCATGGTTTCCTCCTTTCTGTTGAAATTGTCCTTCATAATCTGTTTTAAATCTATTTTAAATATGTGTTAAATTTGTTTTATTGTTGCATATTATGATTGTGCTTTTTAGGCTATGTAAACCGCCCCGAGCCTGCGGGGAAGGGCGCTAAAGAAATGGAAATCTATCTATGTATATAATAAAAGTCAGTGTTTGCAGGTGGTGGGGCGGTGGGGCGGTGGGGTGGTGGGGCGGTGGGGCGGTGGGGCGGTGGGGCGATGGGGTGGTGGGGCGGAGGGAGGAATATGTGCCAGCGTTTCGATTGGTTGCCACTATGGGAATATTTGCATAACGGACACTGATTGGCCAGCCTCAGAACTCCAACATTCTACGGTCCCAGACAGAGGGGATTGGTTGCCACTGAAATGGTATTTGCATAAAGGACTCTGATTGGCCATCCACATTCCAACATTCTAAGGTGATGCAGAGGGAAAAGGAAAGGCCTCAGGCAGTCAGACACTGTGGCCCACAGCAGTGATGGATCAGGACCCACTTCACAACGCGACCCTCACCCAATGATCAATACAGACCAAAATGATCACACAGAGCCCCCTTGACCCACTCTACACCCTGGTGCTGTTTCAAGGAGGATGGACCACAGATGATGGGACTTGAAATACCTTCACTCACCTTCCGAGACCTCTGCAACCCTCATCCAAAGAATGATCAAGGCCTAATGTGACATACAGAGCCCCCATGACCCACTCTACATCCTGGTGCTGTTTGGAGGGGGATGGACCATGGCCAATGGGACTTGCAGTACCTTTACTAAGTTCCTGAGACCACTGCAATAAACATCTAATAGGAACCAACCATGACACACAATGCCTTCCTCAAATAACCCGGGCACCGCCGGGTCCCCAAGCTAGTAATAAATAAATAAATAATGTTTGAGAACTTTGCTCTGTGCTTACATTGTGGGTCAAATATTTCTCCTTCATAAGGCAACAGGTGTGTGTTAATAAATGTGGAGAGGGGGCAACAGTTGTGTCCAAATAGGTAAAAGCAGAGAGCAAAGATCAAATGGGAGAGAGGAAAGTCATGTCCAGAGCAAGAGTAGGAAACACAGGCTATAACTATCTGTAATGAACAAATCAATTAGCCCGGTTCCCTCTGTCTCCAAAGCGCAAAGCCGGTGGCTCTCCGGTGTGGTGCGGAGGCGCCTCTTTCAGATTACGCTTCCAAATGTGGAAAGTGCAATAAAGAAATAAATGATTTAGCGATGCAGTCCCCACATCCAATCCTCTCTGGCAGTTTAATGAACATATCCTTGGGGAATTTTAATTCCGCTGCCCACCAAACCCGCTTTCTCACAAACCAAACACAAGCTATCATTGAATCTCTTTTTTTTCTCTCTTTGCTTCTTTCTTAAGTAGAGATGTTATTGTCGTGTCACGTCAAAGTGTTGTGGTTCTTGTTGTTCAATAGTGTGAGCATTTTTCCTGGGTGGGTGGTGGTGGTGGTGGTGGTGGTGGTGTTGTTGTTGTTGTTGTTGTTGTGTAATCTGGAACAATAATGGAAATCTATAGAACCAGAACCTTCAAAATTGACTGTGGATTGGATACATTTTCAAACAGGAGGAGAGTTTTCATAGGGAGCGAAAGAAGGAAGAGAGGGAGGGAGGGAAAGAAGGGAGGGAGTGAGGAGAGATGGAAGGAGGGAGGAAGACAAGGAAGGAAAGAAGGAGGCAAGGAGGGGAGGAAGGAGAGAAGAAAGATAGGAAGGAGGTAGAGAAGAAGAGAGGGAAGGAAGGCAGGTAGGTGAGATGGAAGGAATGAGGGAGAGAAGGAAGAAAGGAAGGAGAGACGGAAGGAGAGAGGGATACAAGGAAGGAAGGAGAGAAGGAAGAAAGAAAGTAGGGAGAGAAGGAGAGAGGGAAGGAAAGCAGGTAAGATGGAAGGAAGGAGGGAGAGAAGGAAGGAGGGAGAGAAGGCAGGAGGGAAGGAAGGAAGGAGAGAAGGAAAAAGGAAGGAGGGAGAGAAGAAGAGAGGGAAGGAAGGAAGACATGTGAGATGGAAGGAGGGAGAGAAAGAAGGAAGAAAGGGAGGGAGGGAGAGAAGGAAGAAGAGAAGGAAGGAGGGAGGAAGGAAGGAAGGGAAGGAAGGCAGGTGAGACAGAAGGGAGGAGAGAAGGAAGGAAGGAAGGAAGAAGAGAAGGAAGAAAGGAAGGAGGGAGGGAGGGAAGGAAGGAAGGAAATTCTCTTGGCCAGAAAAATGAGATTGTAAGACCAAAAGCACTAAGCAACCACTCATTCCATTAGCAAAGGTTTCTCTTTCCAAAGAAAGGGAGGGGAACGTATTTTGGGAGCTGGGCCCTCCTGGCAGTGCTGCGGCTGAGGATTTCTGGAAGGCAACCCAGCTGGGGTGTCTGTGCGTACGATGGCGCTGATGAATATTTCATGCCTTCCTGTGTAATCACATCCTTGGAAGAGCAGGGGTGTTTCTCTGTGTGTCTTCCCGGAGTCAGGAAAATCAGTCAAAACATTTATCAGGAATCTGTATAATCGGGCTAAGCGCCGCCGAAAGCTAATCTGCGCCGAGCTAATAAGATGGAACAAAGTTGTCGTGGACTTGCCACAGGCGTTTATGATAAGGATTTGTCAGAGGAATCACAGGTGAGATCTGCCGGGCAGGTGGTTGGTCAGGAGGGAGAGGGATGGCAAAAGCCTTTCAGGGGGGAAAGCACTCTGCACTTGAGGGTCAACCTCAGTCCCAGTTGGGGGTTCAGTTTGGAAACAGAAAGGTCAGGCTCCCCAGCCACCCCAGAGAGCAGGGGCATTGCAGGTAAGCAGGTTATTCTTATTCTGGTGTGAGGAGGAGGAAGAAAAAGAAGAGGAGGAAGAACAAGAAAAAAGTAAGCAAAAAAAGAGAAAGGAGAAAGAACAAGAAGAGGGAGAGGGAGAAGGAAGAAGAAGAAGCGGAGGAGGAGAAAAGGAAGAGGAAGGAGAAGAGGAAGAACAAGACAAAGAAGAGGCAGAAGAAGAAGAGGAAAAGGAAGAGCTGGGAAAAGAAGAGGAAGGAGGAGGAGGGGAAGGAAGGAAGGAAGGAAGGAAAAGAGGAGGAAGAGGAAGGGAAGGAGAAGAATGGAAGGAGAAGAGGAGGAGGAAAAAGAAGGAAGAGAAGAAGAAAGGGGGAAGGAAGGAGACCAGAAGAAGAAGAGAAAGAAGAGGAGGAATAGGAAGGAAGGAAACCATCAGAAGAGGAAGAAGGGAGGAGAAGAAGGAGGGGAAAGGAAGGAGAAGAGGAGGAGGAGGAGGGGAAGAAGAAGAAGAGGAAGAAGAAGGGAAAGGAGGAGGAAGAGGAGGAGGAGGGGAAGAAGAAGAAGAGGAAGAAGAAGGGAAAGGAGGAGGAGGAAGAGGAGGATGGTTAAACCAATACCCACAAAGTGGTGAATCTATACCAAGATTTCGCCCAAACTTTAAAGCAACTATTGCTATTCCCCAAATAGGTTCACTGCCCAAGATAGCTCCTTGAAACCTCAGTGTAGTTGACTGTCATCAACTTGGTCACTTTCAGCACCTTGGAGAGTGGCTTTAAATGTCTTCTTATGTTCTGCTCATTGGAGAGCTTTTCTCAGGCCGAATGGATGCACCACCACAGAGTCTGGTTTGGGAAAACAACCCCTTATTGAGATGGAAGCAGGCCTAGGTTGAACTGTGGGCCATATTTTCACTCAATGGATGCCCCAACATAAGGTAGCCTCTGGTTTGACTGCCTCTCCATTGGAACGAGGCTCCTGATCCGCCCATGCTCCACATCTGCTCTCCATTCCACTCGGCTTCCTTAACCTCAGCAAAATGGGCAAATTGCCTGGAAAGGTATTTCAAAAAAGAGATGGAAATGTTGCTGTGTTTAAAAGGAACCGTAAAAATACATAAGGCTTGCAATATACTTTGCCATAAAGATGGAGGCTGGAGAGACGGTTGTTTCATTTGCCACAAAGCCAAAATAACTGCCCAGAACGAAGTGGCTCTTCTCATTTGTGGGTTTTCCCCCCACGTTTCTGCCTCTATGACAGAAAAGGACAATTTGGAAGGTCCATAAAATGCCAATTTCTTGGAAGATTGATTCAAGCTGGAGCCCAGAGTCCAGGAGTGAAGTTTCAGGCCTGGGATATGAATAATATGGGATATCAATAATATCTGATTATTATTATTTATTATCCACCTCTCTTCCATCACCCGAAGGACACGGTGAGCATGAAGCTCTATTAAAGATGGCCAACTAGATGAGATCATTTAAGTGGGATAGACATGAACTGGCGATCTTCTGTTCTCTTCCTCTGCTGATACTTTCTTCCTCATCCTCCTCTTTCTCTTCCTTCACTAATACTACTATCACTGCTTCTTCTTTTCCTCCTTCTTTCTTCTTCTCTTGTTATTTTTTCTATCCTCCTCTTCTTCCTCTTCCGCCACTAATACTACCACCACCGCTTCTACCCCTTCTTTGCTTCTTCCTTCTTCTCTTCCTTCTTCTGTTTCTTGTTGTTGCTGTCCTCCCCGTCTTCTTCTTCCTCCACTCATACTGCTGCTGCTTCTCCCCTTCTCCCCTTCCCCCTTCTTCTCTTTCTTCTTCTATTTCTTGTTGTAGTCCTCCTCCTCCTCTTCCACTACCTTCACTAATACTGGTTCTTCTTCTCCTTTTTCCCTTCCACCTCCTTCTTCTTTTGCCTTCTGTTTCTTGTTATTTTTATCCTCCTACTGCTCCTCTTTTTCCTCTTCCTCCTCTACTACTACTGCTTCTTCTTCTTCTCCTTCTTCTCTTTCTCCTTCTCTTTCTTGTTGTTGCTGTGATCCCCTTCCTGCTCCTGCTCTTCTTCTTCCTCTTTGTCCACTAATACTACTACTTCTTTCCCTTCTTTTCTTCCTCCTTCTCTTTCTTGTTGTTGCTGTGATCCTCCTCCTTCCCTTTCCTCCTCCTCTTCATATTCTTCCTCTTCTTCCTCTGCTACTCCTTTCTTCCTCCTCCTCTAGCTTCTCATAATTATGTATTTTCCTCATCCACCTCTGTATCGTCTTCATCATTGTAGAGTTATACATCATGGATTTTGATACAGAATCATGGCCATTGATAATAATGAAATTGTAATGATAATGGTAATTATATTGAGAATGATTATATGATGAGGAAGAGGATGGGAAGGAAGAGGAGGAGGGAGAATAGCAGCAGCAGCATCAACAACAACAGCCATAACAACACACGCCCCGCATAGTTCAGGGGCCTTAGCTATCCCCTTCCTCCTTTTCCTTTTGCCACAGGAAAAGCCATTTTATGTATCGAATGCTTTTTCTGCGTGCTTTTTGGCAGGTGCAATCTCCTGCAGAGTCTGTGTCGGGCTCCCCATCCTGCGTGGAGGAGCTTCCGTTGCCCTTTCTTTGCAAGCAAGATTACCCCCAATCATCCACCTTGGGGGAATCTCCGTGCGGCTTCCTCTTCTAACTCAAAATGTAAATAGCCTAATTGGCATCCTATTAGCACTCACTAAAAGGCCCATTGTTCTGGAGGAGAAATCTCCGGATCCCTTATCAATTAATCTTTTGCTGCAGGAGGCTGGCGCTCACAGAGCGATGGAAATGAAGGGCGGATCAGGTAGGAGCTGAGCTGAGAAACACACGAAGGAAGCCGCGGTCTGGGTGATGACTTGTGGCAGCTGAGTCACAAAGACACACAAGACACAACAACCACATCACGGCTCCGTCAAAGTGGGGTGCAATTCTTGCATTGGGAAATAGGTCCAGGAAGGGACATCCTCCTTATACGAGGTCTTCCCGTGTTCTGCCATTGGGTGCCTTCAAGCTGACTTTGACTTATCTTGGTCCAAAGGTGACCTTACCATGGGGTTTAGTACAAGAAATGTGCCGCTATCATTCTCCTCCGCGGTTGAGATAATATGACTTTCTCAAGGTCATTCTGGAGATCCATCCAGTCCATCTTCCAGGAAATGAACCCTGAGTGCTCACTGGAGGGAAGGATATTAGAGGCAAAGATGAAGTACTTTGCCCACATCATGAGAAGACAGGAAAGCTTGGAGAAGACAATGATGCTGTGGAAAATGGAAGGGAAAAGGAAGAGGGGCCGACCAAGGGCAAGGTGGATGGAGGATATCCTTGAAGTGAGTGGCTTGACCTTGAAGGAGACCCTGGGGGTGGCCATGGCCCAGGCCAGAGCTCACTGTCAGCCATGGCTACCCCAGTTCCGTCCAGGTCAAGCCAGTCCCTTCAAGGATCCCATCCATCCACCTTGCCCTTGGTCAGCCCCTCTTCCTTTTTCCTTCCATTTTTGCCAGCATCATTGTCTTCTCCAAGCTTTCCTGTCTTCTCATAATGTGGCCAAAGGACTTCATCTTTGCCTCTAATCTCCTTCCCTCCAGTGAGCTGTCGGGCTTTATTTCCTGGAGGATGGACTGGTTGGATCTTCTTGCGGTCCAAGGCACTCTCAGAATTTTCCTCCAGCACCACAGTTCAAAAGCACATTATTTTCCATTACTCAGCCTTCCTTCTGGTCCTGCTCTCACATCCATAAGTTGCTATGGGGAATACCATTGTTTTAACTATGTGGACCTTCGTTGCCAGTGAGATGTCTCTACTCTTCACTTTTTTATCAAGATGGGTCCTTGCTCTCCTCCCAAGAAAGAAACGTCTTCTGATTTCCTAGCTGCGGTCTGCATCTGCAGTAATCTTTGCGCCTAGAAATACAACTCCGTCACTGCCTCCATGTCTTCTCCCTCTATTTGCCAGTTATAAATCAGTCGTATTGCCAGAATCTTAAGGTTTTTTATGTTGAATTGCAACCCAACTTTTGCAATTTCTTTTTTCACCCTGATTTTATGGCTCCTTGGCTCCTCCTTGCTTTCAGCCATCAAAGTGGAATCATCTGCATATCTAAGGTTGTTAATATTTCTGCCAGTAATTTTAACTCCAGCCTTGGATTCATCAAGCCCAGGCCCGGATCACCCATAAGGCCACACTAGGCCATGGCCTAGGGGCGCAGCCAAGGGGGGGCGGCAGATCCAGCCCCAAATTTAAAAAAAATAAAAAATTTAAAGGTTGATCTTTGGGCGCTTCTGCGCCTGCGCACCATCCACACCCACCCTGCTCCGCCCCCCCCCGCTGCACTCCTCCTTGGCTCATTTCCCAGGTTGCCGGGGGCAGGGTTTCCCTTCCTCCTCCTCGCGACGCGCTCGGCTCCCTTGCATCAAGGAAGCCGGGTCCATGGCGGAGAAGAGGGGGAAGGAAGGGAAGGCTTGCCCCCAGGGGCGGGGTGTCCCTTCCTCCTCCTCCTCCTCGTGACACGTCCGGCTCCCTTGCATCAAGGAAGCTGGGTGAGTGGTGAGGAAGAGGGGGAAAGAAGGGAAGGCTCACCCCCAGGGGCAGGGTTTCCCTTCCTCCTCCTCCTCCTCCTCCTCTTCGCAACGCACCTGGCTCCCTTGCATCAAGGAAGCCGGGTGCATGGCGAGGAAGAGGGGGAAGGAAGGGAAGGCTCACTCCTGGGGGCAGGGTTTCCCTTCCTCCTCCTCGCGACGCACTCGGCTCCCTTGCATCAAGGAAGCCGGGTCTGTGGCGAGGAAGAGGGGGAAGGAAGGGAAGGCCCGCTCCCAGGGGCAGGGTTTCCCTTACTCCTCCTCGCAACGCGCCCGGCTCCCTTGAGTCAAGGAAGCCGGGTCTGTGGCAAGGAGAAGGGGGAAGGAAAGGAAGGCTCACGCCCCCCAGGGGCGGGGCTTCCCTTCCTCCTCCTCCTCGCGACGTCACTCCCTCCAGGGCGGGGCCCGAGCCACGTCACTCCTCCAGGGGCGGGGCCTGAGTGACATCACTCCCTCTGGGGGCAGGGCCGGAGCGACGTTACTCCCTCCAAAGTGTGTCCTAGGGGTGCAAAAGGTCTTAATCCGGGCCTGGTCAAGTCCCGCACATTGCATGATGTGTTCGGCATACAAGTTGAATAGGTTGGGTGAGAGCATACAACCCTGCCATGCTCCTTTCCCAATCTTGAACCAGTCAGTTGTTCTGTGGTCTGTTCTTACTGTTGCTACAGATTCCTCAGGAGACAGACAAGGTGGCTTGGTCTCCCCATACATCCCACCAAGAACTTGCCACAATGTATTATGATCCACAGTCAAAGGGAGATAGAGCAGAATATAAATAAAGTATATTATTTCATTATTATTATTAAACTTTATTTATACCCCGCCACCATCTCCCCAAGGGGATTCAGGGCGGCTTACATGAGGCCATGCCCATCAATACAAAAAACATAATATAACATAAGTACACAACAGCAAATCAAAATAATATGACTTAAATACAAAACCAATGTAAATAAACAACACAACAATATAAAATTAAAAGATTAAGACACTGAAGACGATGACCATGGGCAGGGCCAGATTCAAAGATTAAAAATTTAAAAAATTTAAAAAAATTATTATTATTATCATCATCATCATTGCACAAACAGCATGATGCTATTGGCAAGCAATGATATATACACATACACACAAACACACATTTCTAAATTGGACGATCAGCTGTTCCACATCTGAGTTATTTAAGAACTCCTGGATGTATGCCATCTGGCCCTAGTTAATTTTCATAATTCATAGGTGTAAAACATGACCTTTTGCCACCTCTGTTTGGCATGGATGAAATAGTCGCTCTCTGCAAAAGCCTCTTGCAAAGGAGCCCTTTCCCTTCTTTCCTTGCACCCCAAAATCCAAAAACAGCAGAGCAGATTCATTCCCTTTTGCGACCGCACGAATCTTCTTCCGCCGATACCTGCCGAAGTGTTGTCTGGAGATACAGGCAACATTTAAAACCTCATTTACGTGAACACAAAGCGAGGACTCCAGGGTGGGAGGCGAATTAATTAATCTTACTCTGATGCAGATACTTTTAATTAAACCTAAGTCTACGTTCTTTTGAGAGGGGAAAGGAAAAAAAGGTATCTTTTAAAGGAGATACGGAACCTGCCTCTTTTGTGTAACTTTGGGCCATGAGTGAAATTACTTTTGGGGAGGGGGGGTGGAAATGCATTGAAGCAAAGGGGAAATGTTTCAAAAACAGCACAAATTGCTTTTGGTTTTTAAAGATGGCACGTGTTTTCTTAAATATTTTGTGACTCCATGCTGCATTTCAGCTGGACTGAATGAAGCTCTCCAAGGTGCTGAACTCATGCACAGAAACAGATTGAAGTCCAAAAAGCCTGGAGCAGGGCTGCCCAGGAAGTCGATCACGATCGACCAGTCGATCCTGGGACCGAAGGAGGTCGATCCCAGCCGGATGGGGCGCTTCTCAGAGGGGGGCGGAGCCAGGCCGTGCCAAGCCCCGCCCCCTCCCCCGGCTTCGGCACTCCCAGCAGCTTCTCCAGGCTTGAGTATGGCAATGCCAAGCCAGTGGTGGCATAGCTAGCACAAGGCTGGCTTGGCACTGCCATCCTCAAGCTTGGAGAAACTGCTGGGAGCTCCAAAGCCGGAGGGGGGGGGGGGGCAGCGCTTTGTGCAGCCAAGCCCCACCCCTCCTCCAGCTTCGGCACTCCCAGCAGCTTCTCCAGGCTTGAGTATGGCAATGTCAAGCCAGTGGTGGCATAGCTAGCACAAGGCTGGCTTGGCACTGCCATCTTCAAGGCTGGAGAAGCTGCTGGTAGAGCGGAAGCCACAGGGGGCAGATCCAGGCCGCGCCAAGCTCCGCCCCCGCCCCTCCCCTCTCCAGTCTTGAGGAGGTGGGTAGATCTTTCTAACTTGGTTTTATTATAAGTGGCTCGCATGCTGAAAAAGTGTGGGCACCCCTGGCCTTGGCCTGGAGGGAGGGCCAAAGTTTGCCCGTGCCTGTCCTATGAGTATGTGATCATTATACTGAAGGAATTGTGGGAGTTGAAGTCCAAAATGCCTGGAGGGAAGGCTGAAGTTTGCCTATGCCTGTGCTATGAGTCTCTCATCCACATACTAAAGGAATTATGGGAGTCAACGTCCAAAACACCCAGAGAGAGGGCCAAAGTTTGGCCGTGCCTGGTCTACACTGTAGAGTTAATGTTGTATGTTGCTTCTTTGACTGTTATTTATGCTTTTCAATGTGTCCAAAGTATAGGAGCAGAGTTGCCACCTTCTGGGCCCATCTGGTCTTAGCTTGACTTGATTGCAAATACAACCTGGAAAACACACAGTGCCCCACTGTAAATATATTTGATGCTTCTAGTGCTTCCTTCACCCACCCAAAGCCAAGTCAGCCAAAGGATTCTTGGAGCTGTCATCCCGAAAGTTACTTTCCCAGGCTCTGCCAAGTTCTGGCTGGGAGGATGGGTGAGATAATGGAAATTCACATTATCTTCTCCTTGCAAGAGGTGCAAAGAGCTGGGAGGGTGGCCTTTCTCCTCTCCTTCCCTGCTTTCTCTTCCCTCTCTGTCTCCATTTGGTGCCTTGCCATCACTGCTATGCCCAAACTAGTTAGCAAATGCCATTTGCTATCAGGAAAGAACTGTTTGCTTTGGAGAGCAGGGAGGGACTCTTCACCATGGCTGGATTCAATTTTATAGAACCATAGAGCTGGGAAAGACCCCAAGGGACATCCAGTCCAACCCCTTCTGACATACAGATCTGTTGAGCGATTTCAGCTCTGCTAAAATAGTGTGTTTGAAAGCCCGGCGTGCCTAGCTTCCCAGAAGGCCAAATCAGAAGGGGAAAGCAGAGGTTTATTCTCAATGGCCAGAGAGGATGTCAGCAGAGAAAACACTCCAAAGTACTGACATAACACAAAAGAAAATATTGAGTATTTGTATTCAAGAAACTTGTGCCAGCTCCTGATTGGTTGGAAAACAGTCCAGATAGGATCCATGCTCTGAGAGGCTCAGGACTCCATCAAACATAGAATCATAGAATAACAGAGTTGGAAGAGACCATGTGGGCCATCTAGTCCAATGCCCTGCCATGCAGGAAAAACACCATCAAAGTACCTCCGACAGATGGTCATCCAGCCTCTATTTAAAAGCTTCCGAGGAAGCAGCTTCCACCACACTCTGAGGCAGAGAGTTCTCCCATTGAACAGCTCTTCTTACAGTCAGGAGGTTCTTCCTAGTGTTCAGTGGAATGTCCTCTCCTGTCATTTGAACCCATTGCTCCATTGACTCCCAGTCTCCAGGACAGTAGAAAGGAAGCCTGCTCCCTCTTCCTTATGACATTCTTTCACATAATTATTCATGGCTTTCATGTCTCCTCTCAACCTTCTCTTCTGCAGGCTAAACAGGTCCAGTTCTTTAAGATTCTTTAAGATGATCCTGAGAGGGATTATTCATGGTATCCAGACCTTTGATCATTTTAGTCTTTCTCTTCCTCTAGACCAGTGTTTCCCAACTAGTGTGCTGTGAGCGATCGTCAGGTGTGCCGTGGGAAATTGGAACCCCCAATACCCTTTCTTCCCCTCCTGCCAAACACTTTTTCTTCTCCACTCGGGCTCCCTTCTTCCCAGCCTCGCTCTGCTCGCTTTGCCTCACTTTGCTCTGGGGCAAGTCTGCGCAGTAGTGCCCGCACGGGTCACGTCTTCCTCTCTCCTCCCTCCCCTCCTGAACACGCTCACGCTGCCCCCTCAGATCAAAATGGCGGCAGAAGCGGCAGTGTAGAAGAAAAAGTAAGTGTTCAGCAGGAGGGGGAAGAAAGGGCGCGAAGGGGAAGGGGGAGGAAGAGGTCTCTATCGAAAGCTGGCCTGGGCAAACTTGGACCTTCCAGGGGTTTTGGACTCCAACTCCCACCATTCCTAGCAACCTCAGGCTCTTTTCCTTTTTCCTCTCAGCCATTTAAGCAGGAAAGGGCCTCAGGCTGTTAGGAATGGTGGGAGTTGAACTCCAAAGCACCCAGAGGGCCAAAGTTTCCCCATGCCTGTTTTAGGGACCTTAAAGTGGTGAGCCTCCTTCCAACATTGTGATTCTGGATGGAAAACAAACAACAACATAACATAACATTGTTTGAGTCCACAGTGCTCTCTGGGTGTAGGTGAACTACAACTTACAAACTCAAGGTCAATTCCCAAGCAAACCCTTTCAGTACATTCTGTTGGTAATGAGAGTTCCATATGCCAAGTTTGGTTCAATTCCATTGTTGCAAGAGTTCAGGATGCTCTTTGATTGTGTGTTAACGATAAATCCCAGAAACTGTAACTCCCAAATGTCAAGGTCTATTTCCCCCAAACTCCATCTGTGTTCACATTTGAGCATATTGAGTATTCATGCCAAGTTTGGTCCTGATCCAACATTGTTTCAGTCCACAGTGCTCTCTGGATATAGGTGAACTACAACTCCAAAACTCAAGGTCAATGCCCACCAAACTCTTATAGCATTTTCTCTTGGCTATGGGAGTTCTGTGTGCGAAGCTTGTGTCTTTCTGCCATTCCTGGCAGGATATCTATGTTGTGTTCATCGAAACAGGCCCAGG
Organism: Anolis apletophallus; assembly: GCA_030556195.1. NCBI lineage: Eukaryota > Metazoa > Chordata > Lepidosauria > Squamata > Anolidae > Anolis > Anolis apletophallus. The sequence continues at coordinate 14,536,839 of JARBWK010000013.1, forward strand.
TTTCACACTGAGTTTATAAATACATTTAAAAACATATTAACTATATGTATTACTGTGTCATTAGAGTGTCATTTTGTGTCGTTTTGGTTGGTGGTGTGCCCCAGGATTTTGTAAATGCAAAAAATGTGCCTCAGCTCAAAAAAGGTTGAAAAACACTGCTCTAGACACTTTCCAGCTTATAAGTATCTCTTCTGAACTATGGTGAAGTTTGTCTTGATTATTTCCCATGCTCTGTGCATTAGTGTAAATACATGTGAGCCCCTGGGACTTTCCCTAAGATGTTTATTTGGTATTATTGCGCTTTTGGTATTTGGTCCTCATTGTGATTGTGCAGCCCTCCATTTAGCCTTCTGGCGGATCCCTGACATTGTGGATAAAGTACGATTCGCAAGGCTGTTGTCCCCCTCCCCCGATGGACCTAGTTTCAAGTGCGTCTGATGAAGTTTGTGAGTCTGTGAGCAAAAAGGTGTTTTCCTATATGTATGAGATACACCCCCCATCCCTTATCAGTAGGCCATCCTCCTGGAAAAGCAGGCCATGGTCGAGGAAGCCAAAGCATTCCTCATACACTATTTTCTGAGACAGTTTTTGACCTTTACTATTTTCCTGGCCCTTGTAGGGCCACATCTTTCAATGGGGAGAGGGATGAAATGATTACCTGTACATTACACTGTTTTAGCTTTGTTCTGAGAGCTCAACAATCATTTGTGATCTTTTGAAAAGTATGCCTAGCAGTATCCTTGCTTCTTACATGAATGGGAATGCCCATTAGGTGCAACGGCTCATAGGATGAGGGTATACATGCGCATGTGCCAAACTCGGTCATCAGCTCAGATTTAGAACCTATTGATAGTTCCTCACTAGAGTAGACCCAACAAACCAGCAGAGTTTACTACTTATCATTTCACAATTGGTCAAATAAATCTACTGTAGTTGGAAGTCAGGTCTTAGGATGTGCCTTCCCATTTGGAATGAATGCAGCTACTGCCATTTGAATGCTATGGGATCCTGGGAGTTGTAGTTTGGTGAGGAACCAACACTCCTCAGCATAGAATGCTCAAGGCCTTGTAAATCTACAACTCCCACGATGCCATAGCATTGACACCATGGCAGTTGGTGCCAACCTGCTTTAATTCTGCGGTGTAGACGTGCTGCTGGTCCTGCTACACATGTACTTTCCCCGTCTCTGCACCCGCCAGACTTTTACGCAGGCAGATGTCTCCCTCCTTATTAATTTTGTTATTTAAAGCCTAAAGTGCGCTTTGTGAGATAGTGATTTTAATTTAATCATCCCAATTGGAACCGCACCGGTCTCTGGACAGATGGAACCTAACTGCCCTGCGTTATTACTGCAGGAGGGAGACACTTGATCGGTTTCGAGCCTTATTTCAATTTCTATGACTATTTTAGCATGAATGATGCAGGAATTATGACATCTGGAAGCAAGGGGCAAATAGAGCAATAAAGAAGAGAGGGGACTTTATGGCTGCTGGGAGTGAGTAATCTCAGTGGTTTGTTTGCAATCGTTTACTAGAGAGAAACGAGAGAAGGAAAGATGGGGAGGCTGTTCAAGGGAATCATCATCATCATAATATCTACAGGTTGAGCAATCCAAAAGACCTACGTCTGATATTGCCCGCATGGGTGGCTGAGAACACGGCACATTTGCTTTCTCGTGGTTCAACTTGGTTTCATGTACCAAATTATTTTTAAAATATTGCATACAAAATTACCTTGGAGCTAAGTGCATACGAAGCATAAGCGGATTTCGTGTTTCGACTTGGGTCTCAGCTCCAAGAAGAATCACTCGACTTTATTATCTGTATTGGGGTTATTTATGGTGTCAATAAGTCAACTCTAAGGATTGAAATAATATTTCCTATTGTTGTATTCCTGAGTCTCTGAGAAGTCGAAAAAGCCTTGCTGCTGCACCTCAGACTCGGACAGCCCCCCCTAGATCACACACACACAGGCAGATGCAATAAATGTACTTTTATTTAGAATAAGGTATAAAGAATAGTCCAAAAGATAGAATAAAGCAATCCAAAAATAGTCCAAAAGGGTAGAGTAGAACAATCCAAAATAGTCCAAAGAAGTTCTGTAGTTGCAAGCCCACTGGCTTAAAACTCAAGGAATACAAGGCCCATGAACAAGGCAACCGCTCTGGCGGTGAAATGTGGTACTTGAGGCAAACCGCAACGGCGGTTAAAACATGAACATGAGACCGAACCGCTCTGGGAGTCGGCTCAAACTTGGAGACAGGAACGTAGGACTTGATCAAGCCAAACGTGGCTTCAGGTCTGACTAAAAGTCCAGGAACAAAGACTAATAAGGAAGCTAGTCTCGAGGCACCCATCTCACCCTCTTCTTTAGATTCCACAATTTCCTCGAATCTCTGATGTTTCCCCTTTTATCAAACACTGGCTCATTAGCCGGCCCAGCTGCCTCGCTATCAGAGTGAGAACCAGAAAACTCCCTTTCTTCAAAATGCATATCTGGGAAGGGAGTAGAAACTCGTTCTTGAGAACCAAGGCCGCCTGGTCTCTCATAATCCCAATCAGTTTCTTCTTCCATGGAATCCTCATTAAGCTCATCTGCGGTCCCATATCCCTCCAGCCATTCATCATCACATTGTAAACTCTCATTTGGAGACCCAGACCCATCTGGCCATTCGCCATCTTCAGACTGCCCCTGATCAGCTGGGATCTGACCCTGGTCAGCTGGGGACCCTGGTGCCTGACTCTGACCACTGGGCTGACTAGTCTGGGACACCACACTTGTAGAAATAGGAACACCACTGTGAAATTTGCATGCAGTTTTCACCCTGGATTTGAACATTTCCAAGCACTTTGAAGGATTTTTCCACAGAGAAATACATCCCTTTTTCAGTCAGTAGCCTTTATTTCGGTCAACAAACCATCGGCTACTTCCCTTTTTGTGCAAACCCACCTTGATTGAGATTCTGCATCAGGTTCAAAATCATTTCCAATGTGACCCCTGGAAACCCACCTTAAAATCCAGCAGCTGCATTAAAGGGTGCAGGAGTCTCCTCCAGCCAACAGGTGGCAGTGTGACAACAACCCAAAGGCAGAGTCTTGATGCAACGTCTATCAAATTGCATTATGAGTTGCTGATAGGAAAGGCTGGATGTCCTGTCCTTCATCATCGCCCTACTTGCCAGCTTTGCTTAACTTTGCCCTGCATTGTCATCCTCTGGATTTTAAGGTGGGTTTCAGAGGCTTTTGTGGTCACCAGGACTTACTTTTGAGAAACCCATGTTGACTTTTTGTGCGCATGGCTTCGCATTCTAAGTGCTGACAGATTGTCTCTTTAATGGTCTGTTCCACAATCTTTCCTAGTGTCAGGCTGGCTGGGCGGTGATTGTTTGGGCCTTCTGCTGCACCCCCCAACCCCGCACCCCCATCCATCCACCCACACACACACACACATATACACACACACTCCTTTTTTTGAAGATCGGAACAACATTGGCCTTCCTCCAATCTTCTTATGAGACCTCTCCTGTTCTTCAAGAATTCTCAAAGATTATTGCCAGTGGTTCTGAAATGACTTCTGCTAGTTCCTTCAGTACTCTCAGATGTAGTTCATCAGGCCCTGGAGACTTGAATCCATTTGTAGTTGCCAGATATTCCTGTGCTGCCTCTCTGCCAATTTTGTGCTACATTTCCCTTCTTGCGTACTCTGCTCAATCCTCCCTAAGTTGGAAGAAGAAGGAGGCAATGAGCTTCTTGCAAGTAAACTAGTCCAATGTGTGCTAGGTAATGCTACCATTAAGTAGATCTGTAATTAGTTAAGCCAGTGTTTCCCAGCCGCTGTTCCCACGGCACACTAGTGTGCCGTGACCGATCACCTGGTGTGTTGTGGGAAAACCTGTCTTCCCCCCTTTCTTCCCCGCAGGCAACCGCGGGTCGAGTGAGTGCCTTCCCTTCTGGTGTGGAAGAGAGCCATTCAGGAAGGGAGCCACCTGGGGGTTCTGTGTGGGAAGTTTGGCCCAGTTCTATCATTGGTGCGGTTTAGAATGCTCTTTGATTGTAGGGGAACTATAAATCCTAGCAGCTACAACTCCCAAATGGCAAGGTCTATTTCCCCTGAACTCCATCTGCGTTCATATTTGGGCATATTGAGTATTCATTTAAAGTGTGGTCCAGATCCATCGTTTTTTCAGTCCACAGTGCTCTCTTGGTGTAGGTGAACTACAACTTCCAAACTCAAGGTCAATTCCCAAGCAAACCCTTTCAGTACTTTCTGATGGTAATGAGAATTCAATATGCCAAGCTTGGTTCAATTCCATTGTTGCAAGAGTTCAGGATGCTCTTTGATTGTGTGTTAACGATAAATCCCAGAAACTGTAACTCCCAAATGTCAAGGTCTATTTCCCCCAAACTCCATCTGTGTTCACATTTGGGCATATTGAGTATTCATGCCAAGTTTGGTCCTGATCCAACATTGTTTCAGTCCACAGTTCTCTCTGGATATAGGTGAACTACAACTCCAAAACATAAGGTCAATGCCCACCAAACTCTTACAGCATTTTCTCTTGGTTATGGTAGTTCTGTGTGGAAAGTTTGTGTCTTTCTGCCATTCCTGCCAGGATATCTATGTTGTGTTCATCGAAACAGGCCCAGGTTTCACACTGAGTGTATAAATACATTTAAAAACATATTAACTACATGTATTACTGTGTTAGAGTGTCATTTTGTGTCATTTTGGTTGGTGGTGTGTCCCAGGATTTTGTAAATGTGCCGCGGCTCAAAAAAGGTTGGGAAACACTGGGTTAAGCGACCAAACGCAAAGAGTGCTTCTCCCCAGTGGTTCCTCTTCTTCATCCTGGAAAGAAGTGTCTATTTGGGGCCATAAATAGGATTCAGTCCTGGGCCCAGATCTGATCAATGCCTTTATTAATGAGTTGGATGAAGGTTTTGAGGGCATGCTGATCAAATTTGCAGATGGGACCAAATTGGGAGAGGGAGGTAATACTCCAGAGGACAGGATCATAATTCAAAACAATCTCAACAGATTAGAGAGCTAATTGGCCAAAACTAACAAAATGAAAAAATGAAATGCAAAGATACCGGATGGGGGATGCCTGAATTGGCAACAGTCCTTGTGAGAACGATCTTGGAGTCTCAGTGGAAACAAGCTGAACATGAGCCAAGAATGTGGTGTAGCAGCTCAAAAAGCCAATGGGATTTTAGGCTGCATCCAAAGGAGTCGAATGTCCAGATCGAGGGAAGTCCTGGTGCTTCTCCATTTGGCTTTGGTCAGACCTCGCTACCTTGGATCACACCATGTCCAATTCTGGGCACCATGGTTCAAAAGAAATATTGACTCTAAGCTGGAAGGGATCCAGAGGAGGGCGAATAAAGGGGTCAAAGTCTGGGGACCATGAATCCCTATGAGGAGCATGTTTAAAAACTGGTTCTTTTTAGCCTCAGAAGAGAAGGTTGAGAGGAGCTGTGACGGCCATGTATAAATATGTGAAATGGTGTCATAAGGAAGAGGGAGCAAACTTCTTTTCACTGCCCCGGAGACTAGAACTCAATGGATCTATGGGTTAAAATGACAGGGAAGAAGGTTCCATTGAACATTAGGAAGAACTTCCTGACTGTAAGAAGCACTGTTCAGCAATGGAACTCTCTGCCTCAGTGCCTGGTAGAAGCTCTATCCTTGGAAGCTTTTAAACAGAGGACGGATGACCATCTGTCAGAGGGGCTTTGATTGTGCTTTGGACTAGATGGCTCATGTGGTCTCTTCCAACTCTATGATTCTATGATTCGAGCAGTTGCATTATGGGTTGCTGATGAGAGGAGCTGAAATGCGTCATCCTTCAACATACCACTTGTCTGCTTTGCCCCTCATTGCAGCTTCCTGGATTTTAAGGTGGGTTTTGAGACATCTTTGGTACCATGGTGGTAAACGTAACTGTCACATGATTAGAAGGTCAAGGGCCTAGTTTGTTATGATTCAGTTGTCTAACACAGTGTTTCCCAACCTTTTTTGAGCTGCGGCACACTTTTAACATTAAAAAAAATCCGGGGGCACACCACCAACCAAAATGACACAAACTTACACTCTAACATAGTTATACATATAGTTAATATGTTTTTTAATGTATTTATACACTCAGTGTGAAACCTGGGCCTGTTTCGATGAACACAACATAGATATGACTTCCTCTCACATATTTATACATGGCTATCGTGTCTCCTCTCAGCCTTCTCTTCTTCAGGCTAAACATGCCCAGCTCTTCAAGCCGCTCCTCATAGAGCTTGTTCTCCAGACCTTTGTGAAATTTCACCCTGAGTGAAACTTGCTTCCAGTTAACTATGGATGTCCTGAAGCTGTTATAAACAGTTCCTTTGGGGGGGGAGGCAACTCTCAAAAAATCCAGTAAAATAGTTTTAAAAAACCATTTCCAAGCAGAGAGGCTCAATTTGTTTCTTGGAAACCTGTGAGGGGGCTGCTAGGAGGGGGGAGAGTGCCAATTTCCCACAGCACACCTCATGACCTCTCACAGCACACTAGTGTGCCACGGCACACTGGTTGGGAAACACTGGTCTAACAAGATGCCAGACCTATTAAAGGAAGACCCATTGCAGGATCCTATTACAACTTCCAGTTGCGTTGTGGGTTGCTGGTTGGAAGGGATGGATGCATCATCTCTCAGCACCCCACTGACCAACTTTGCTGAACCCTGCCATTCACTTCCCAGATTTGGAGGTGTTTTTGGTTACGGCAACAGTGCCACAGTAATAAATGTAAATACGTTACCATTGTGAGGCTGTGAGACTTGTTTTTAGACAACGTAATTGGGTAACAAAGATCGCAGCCATATAGTATGCAGAAAGTATGTTTTCTGTACCAAACAAAAATCCATATAGCACAGATTTCATGCTTGCAATGGCAGGGAAACAATTGGGACATAGGTCACCACACATTGTGGCAATAAATCCTCTCGTTTCTTGCTTGGCCCATCTCTCCCCTTCTCCCCAATTGTACTTATCACCGGACCATAAAAGCCCCAGGGATTCAAGTATAATATTATCTCAGACACATATCATACCCTGTTCGGTTGCCACTCGTCTCAAGCAAATGTCCTTAATAGACTGACATTTTCAGGCGGTTTGACAACTACTTTCCTGCCATTGTTAGCCTGGTTTGAAAATAGAACCCAAAAAAAAAGTCTGCAAAGTAGCTCGCTGTTGATAGCTGCCAGGACCTGTCCAACCATCACCTTTCAGGACGCATTGAATTAGTGGGCGCTTTGTCCGGACAGGTTTGCATTGGGATCTGTCACGATAATTACTTGTTCATCATTTGTATGACTAACTGGGTTCTGCATTGAAAGGCGAAGCTTGTCAGCACCATTAAGCCGGAGGAGTGAGTGGAAGAGATGGGAAGACAGAGGAGCTAGTTGCAGAAAGACAGCATCTCCTGCCGTCTCCCAGGAGGCCTTCTCCGCTTGAGGAACTGGTTGAGAACTTCTACGTGTCGAGCCAAGGATGATTCATATTAACCTTCCACTCTGGCAAAATTGCAAAGTAACTCTGGACATGATCAAACACAATCGAGGGGAAGTTGGTCACTTTTCTTTCTGGCTTGCAATGGGCCCCTTCTCAACATCTACTGCCTCGTCTTAGGGTCCATGTTGCTTTCGAAGATTGCCCACCATCTCCTTCAAACGTAATTGTTATGGGATGGATATGTTGGTTCGGTAGTGAATCTGTGGGTGTTCAGTGACCCCAAAGATGTGACTTCTGCTCCTCCGGGAAGAAAGGGAAATGATTTGGGGGAAAATGATGGGCATCCTGTTGGCCATCTACTCCAGTTAATTTCACATGTACATTTTTGGTCATTATGGAAGGAGGTTCTATGTTGTTTTGGAAGGCTGGCCACATATCAGGATCTATGTTGCTTTGGAAGGTTCTGCAAATATGTTTGTTATGGGATGGATATGTTGGTTAGGTTATGAAGCTGTGAACATTCGAACATTCTTCTGCTCCTCTGGGAAGAAAGGGAAATGATTTGGAAATAAATGCTGGGCATCCTGTTGGCCATCTACTCTAGTTGATTTTATATATGTCCATTTTTGGTCATGATGGAAGGAGGTATTCAGTAGGACAGGGACACCCAGGAAGTTGATCCCGATCGACGAGTCGATGCCAGTGCCTACTTGAGTCAATCGCGGTATCTTCCTTCCGTGCCGCACACCTTCCCCTTCATCATGCTGCCCCCCTGAGGCGACTCCCCCTCAGTGCAGTCGCAGCATGGCCTGAAGAGGGAGAGAGAAGGAGGGCAGCAGAGCAAAGGAGGGGGCGGGCACCCGGCCCGCGCATGTGCTTTTGGAGCACATGCGAACACGAGCCACGAGGGAGGACAAGCAGGAGGAGGCTTTGGCAGCCATTTTCTGCCAAAGCCATTTGCGACTGCGAGGAGTTCATCTGCTTGGCCACATTGATCAGCATTGAATGGCTTTGCAGCTTCAAGGTCTGTGTGCTTCCATTCTGCATGTGTATAAATCTGTGGAGTCATGTCCAGGGTGGGAGAAGAAACTATTGTATGTTGGGTGCAGTTTTAAATGTACCATTCAGCATTGAATGGCTTTGCAGCTTCAAGGTCTGGCTTCTTTCTGCATGTGTATATATCTGTGGAGTCATGTCCAGGGTGGAAGAAGAAACTATTGTATGTTGGGTGCAGGTTTAAATGTACCATTGGCCACATTGTTCAGCATTGAATGGCTTTGCAGCTTCAAGGTCTGGCTTCTTTCTGCATGTTTATATATCTGTGGAGTCATGTCCAGGGTGGGAGAAGAAACTATTGTATGTTGGGTGCAGGTTTGAATGTACCATTGGCCACATTGTTCAGCATTGAATGGCTTTGCAGCTTCAAGGTCTGGCTTCTTTCTGTATGTGTATATATTTGTGGAGTCATGTCCAGGGTGGAAGAAGAAACTATTGTATGTTGGGTGCAGGTTTGAATGTACCATTGGCCACATTGTTCAGCATTGAATGGCTTTGCAGCTTCAAGGTCTGGCTTCTTTCTATATGTTTATATATCTGTGGAGTCATGTCCAGGGTGGGAGAAGAAACTATTGTATGTTGGGTCCAGGTTTGACTGTATCATTGGCCACATTGATCAGCATTGAATGGCCTTGCAGTTGAAAGGTCTGTGTGCTTTCATTCTGCCAGTTTATCCCTGGCTGATTCAATTCAGTGCAAGCCATCAAAGTAAACTCAGGTATTTGCAAAAAAAGTAAATAATTATTTATTATGTGTGTTGTGGAATATTGGCTTATTCAGTTATGCAAGGTACATCAACATACATTGTACATACAAAGAATCCTGAATAAATTAGAAAATAGTTATACATTTTACATTTCTGTGTAGGTAGATCTTTGTGACTTGGTTGTTTTATAAATAGCTCGCATGCTGAAAAAGTGTGGCCACCCCTGCAGTAGGGTCTATGTTGTTTTGGAAGGCTGGCCACATCTTAGGATCTATGTTGCTTTGGAAAGTTGGCCATGACCTTCTGCAAATATGTTTGTTATGAGATGAATATGTTGGCTAGGTTATGAAGCTGCTGACTTTTGGACATTCTTCTGTTCCTCTGGGAAGAAAGGGAAATTATTTGGAAATAAATCCTGGGCATCCTGTTGACCATCTACTCTAGTTGATTTTACATAGGTCCATTTTTGGTCATTATGGAAGGAGGTATTGGGTACCTTCTTTGTGCAATCACCCCCAGCCCAATATAAAGAACTCTCATTCATCCTGTGGAGGTCTTTTGGTGGCCTTGGAGGATTGGGAACATCTGGTATTGAAAATATAAGTGGCAGCTACTTGCCACAAAGCATTTGAGGCTCTGGCACTGAAAATACTATTTCAAACATTCTGTGACAAAATGACAAAGCAAAATGGCACTTCGCTAATGTTCTACCTGGGTGTCTTTTTCGTATATGTACTAGCATGGGTATCCAGCAATGCCCGAGTTATTTGACAAGGTCACACTTTCAAAGGATTTTATGAATGCTCCCATTAAAACAATGCATTCAGTTGTGGGTGAACTACAACTCACATCATGCCAGGTTAACCCCCTCAAACTCCATCAGGGCCTAAAGTTGGTCATGTTGGGCATCTGTGGCAAGTTTGCTCCAGATGAGTCACCAATGGCAGTCAGTGTGCTCTCTGGCTGCAGGGTGAACTACAACTCCCCACATGGTGGGTCAGTCCCCTCAAACTCCTCCAGTAGGTTCAATAGGTCATGGGGGTTCTGTATACCAAGTTATGTCCAAGTCCATCATAGGTGGGGTTCTGAGTGCTCTTTGATTGCAGGTGAATTATAAATCCCAGTACCTACAACTCCCAAATGTCAAGGTCAATTCCCCCCAAACCCCATCAATATTCAAATTTGGGCATATCGGGTATACATGCCAGATTTGGTCCAGATCCATCGTTGTTTGGGTTCACGGTGTTCATTGGATGTAGGTGAAGTTCAAATCCTATAAATCAAGGTCAATTCCATGCACCCCACCCCCAATAAAATCCTCCCGTATGTTCTGTTGATCATGGGACTCTGTGTGCCAAATTTGGTCCAGGTCCATTGTTGTGGGGTGGGGGTGCTGGGTCTTGATACAGGGCAGACTACAACTTCCATCATGTTGAGTCAGTCCCCCAAACCCCTCCAGTATGTTCAGTTGCTAATCAATTCTGCTCTGTTTGCTGTACACTGAAGAAAGGAGTAAGAAAGAGTTAAGGGAGAGACAGTGGGCGGAGTCATGCAAATTCCACACCAATGGAGAGAGTCAGAAACACTGAGATGTCTGTGGTGGAGGAAACACATAAAATCTGGGATGGAATTGTCCCCGTATGAAAGCCTTCACTTGGGTGTTGGGCCGTGTGGTGTTTGTGGAGGACATTGGCAGGGATTGGTGGTTCTTGTACATGTTCATGGTGCTTGCTATAACCTGCAATGTCATTGGAGAGAGGGCCTTTGGTGGCTCCTCATTGGTGGGGCTCACAGCTGTTTGTAGAAGAGGGAGCATCATATGTGGAGGTAGGAGCCCCAGCCACACACACACACATACATATTTTCACTTTTATTATGGATATAGAGAAGAGATAGATATAGATAGATATAGTGAAATAAGGCATCTCAAGTTGATGGAATCGCAGGAATTGAATTAAATTCTGTTACTGGTTGAAAATAAAAACCACGTCAAGCACACAAACACCTGCAGATATCATCACCGGTTATTTTGCTTATCTGCTTCCATTGGAATGATAAGGTGACTTCAGAAGTCATTATATCTTGGGCTAAACTGTGTTCACAACAACTTGCAAACATGCTCCGGGTTTGAGCACAAACTTTAATGAAGGGGGTTCTTTAAGGAGGGCCTTTAAAATTTGGACTTAAATCCGTAGTGCAGGGGTGGGCAACCCATGGCCCGTGGGCCGCATCTGGCCCTCCAGGTGATGCCATCTGGCCTGCGGCTTCCTTACCGAAGAGAGGGAGGCTAGGGCAGCGCGGCTTCCTTGCCGAAGAGAGGGAGGCGAGGGCAGCGCGGCTTCCTTGCCGAAGAGAGGGAGGCGAGCGAGGGCAGCCACAAAGCAAAGTGATGCTTTGTGTCCGGCAAAAAGGGAGGGAGGGAGGGAGGGAGCAAAGTGCCTTCTCCTGTCTCTCGTTGCGGCTCCAGGGGAGCTTCCGCGGGAGGTCCAGCCTCCCCAAGGGTCTCTGCTCGATGAGGTCATAGGCAGCATCGCGCAGAGACCCTCCGGGAGGCGCCGCTTCTCGCGGAAGCTCCCCTGGAGCTGCAACGAGGGACAAGAGAAGGAACTTCGCTCCCTCCCCCCCCACCCCACCCGACATAAAGCACCACGCCGCCCTGCAGCCCCCCCCACCTCCCTCTCCTCGGCAAGGAAGCTGCAGGCGAGAAAGAGGAGGAAAGAAAAGGAAGAGGTAAAGGCGGGTTGGGGGTCTCTGTGTGTGGTTTACTATGTATTTGAACTGCTGGGTTAGCAGAAGCTGGGGCTAACAGTGGGAGCTCCCCCCACTCCCCAGATTTGAACTGGCAACCTTTCAGTGAGGAAGTTCAGCATCTCAGCGCTTGAACCCACTGCTCCAATTCTCAGAAGGGCTTGGCTCAACCTCTGGTTTCCTAGTAAAACTGAATTGCTGGGTTCTGAATGACCCACTTGGAAAAGAGCGTTGCCAATAGGAAAAATCTGGAAATAATAATAATAATAATAATAATAATAATAAATCTTTCCTGTCCCTCCTCAGGGTCTATTAATATGAATGCACTTTTTTATATGTTCCTTTCTTGTAGAAGCAGGACCTCACATTTGCATGTATTTAAACTGCTGGGTTGGCAAAAGCTGGGGCTAACAGTGGGAGCTCCCCCACTGTTATGTCATTTTATTTTATTTTAGTGGTTTTTATTATTATTTTACAATAATTTGATAATAATAATATAATAAATAATATAATATAATGTTATATTATATTATAATTTCAATATATTATACTGTATATATATATATACTATAATAATTATGATATGAATACTAATAATATATGAATATTTCTTGATATATTAATATGTTAATATTAATGATGTGTAATATTTAGTAAATATCTCTGGCATTACTTCGTGAACGAAGATTCTTAGGAAGGACTCATCCTGCGCTTTCTACAAGAGCGTTGATGACTTCATTTTCCGAGGTTGGATGTGTCCTTCGAGCCTGTGCAATGGATTTTTCTGGTGGAGCGCAGTGTGCACAGAACTGGCCTCACCCTTTAAACCAAAGGTTCGTCTGCCGGGGCCTAGCAAGCTGGGACGGTGGCAGCGAGGTCCTCAGGTCGTAGGTTTGATTTGAGTTTCCTTCTCTAGATGGTTGACCTTACAGAATTAAACGAGCCAAAGAATTATATATCAAATAATATTTGATATGTTGGTAAATATAGTAAATAAATAAATAAATAAATAATGTAGATTAGAATGTAGTTCAGCCTTTAGGTGCGGCCCTCCATAATATTTTTTTGGCTCTCGTGTGGCCCCTTGGAAAAAATAAATGCCCACCCCTGCCATAGCAGGTTGAGTTGTCTCCAAAGCTGCCTCTCACTGGGAAGACTAGTATGCAGGGAATCAGAACAAGGCAAATGGCATTCCTCATGTGCCCAAATGCATCCCAATGTGGGTCCATGCTCAGCTTCGGAATCGAAATCCTGGGGTGTAATTTGGACTCCGTTCTGGTTCAGGAAACGGTGCAAACGAAACTGGTTGTGCAAGGCAACGGAAAGAATGGAGTTGTTTCCATGGCTAATTGCTGTCAAACAAGACAAGGGCAAAGAATAAGCCACCTGCCAACTTAAAAATGCTACCTGCGTTGCTACAGCAACCATCGCTTTGGCGAAGCCTTGGAGTGGGAGGCCTGCCGAGGTTGGCTTCCTAGGAACCTTTTGTGAGGAATTGATTAGCCGTTTGTTGACCTTTATCCCACTTTAGGGGAGGAGGTTGTCCTTCTCCTCCTTGGACCCCAAAGGCTTCGGCTTCCCTCGGAAACTAAGCTGGAATTTAACTATTTTCAGGTGCAGTTTTATTTGTTTAGGTTCTGGGTTACTGTGAAGAGTGATTCGTATACTGCAAAAACCTTATACCGAAAGCCATAGCCATTCTAAACAACACTAATAAGAGTATGCTTGTATTTGTCGTGGGATTTGCTGGTACGTGAACTGATTTATAATATTCAAATCATGACCTCCTTGAACTGCTGCAAGTTGGATAGCATGAGTCCCAGAAGCAAGCAAAAACACAACAGAATCCTTTCACAGCTGACACATGTGCTTCAGCCTGTCTATCAGCAGAGTCCAACTGCCAGCGTCTGACCTTATCTATACACTGTTTAGTAAACTCTCGGATTCAGGTTTTAGCCCAAAATATCCAGAGGCTTTAATCTTCACAGTTGCAATATGTACAAATTAGGCCTGGGTAGGTTTTGTTGGAATGCTCATAAATCGGAATGAATTCGGATTAAATCCACTTTTGAAGCGGTTTCGAAGCGATTTAAGCAACCCGGAAGTAAATTTGCCAATTCAAAGCCATCACCGCCATATTTTTTTTCTGACCCACTTCCTGGATCAGAAAGAAATAAGCCTTGGATTCCTGCCCCTCCTGAGGTGGTTTCCCCCCGTCGGCTGGAGGCAAGCAGCTGTAGAGATAGCAAAAAGTCCTGTAGTTTAACAGCAGTTAAAATCTCACTGTTTCCCTTCCCTGGCGAGTGGCGATGCAAAGAGGAATGAGGTGGGCATGGCTACGCACAGCTATTCTTGAAGGCCATGCCCCCAGGGGTAGAGATTACAAAAGGTCCTGCTGTTAAACTAAATATAAATGTAAAATAAACTGAATCTACAAAGGTGTCTAAAGAGAAGGTAGCAAAGCCTTTCCCTGCAATAAAGATAGCCCGTGTCCACCACAAAAGGGGAGCCTCCATGACTCTCCACACCTTCCTTCTCAGCAAAATGTGTGTTTTGACTCCCCATCCCCTGCCTCTTGCTGTTTGCCATTATTTGCCACAATTTTTTCTTTTTGTCATTTTCCCCTGGTGATACCGAACAGATCAAAACGGCTCTGCCCAAATGGGGCTAAGGTCCGTGACCGCCTCTAAAAGCGAGGATGGCAAACAAAGACCTTGGCGAAAATTTGGAAGCGCTAGTTTTCCTCTTAAAAACCTAATTCAAATGGCTCACCAGGTATCCGGAAGCGTGCCCCACCGAGAGAAGGTTTTCTCCAGCTGGAAAGGATGAAAGCCACGAGTCCTGAGATTTCCGCAAGCTAACATGCTTTATTTGCAAAGTTACAGGCTTTTATACACTCAAAATCCATTCAGATACAAATTTGGCGCCCGCCTCTGGCTACGTGTGCTCTCAGCTGATAGGATGGAAATGTTGTCAGAAAGCCAGCTGGAGACTCCCAGCCAATTGCAAGCTAGCGCATCTTGCAATCCAGCCAATGAGGAAACCAGGGAGGTGGGACAAAGGTGAAAACAGTGAAACTGGCTTGGTGATGAGTTTCAGGTGAGCTTGGAAATGACCTAGGGGAAAAGGAGGGCTTCTTGTGTCCTCAAGTCTACCTGGCTTTTGTTTACATGAGAAAATTAACGGTTTTGTTTTTGTCCCAGATTGGTGTTTTCCTGTTGTGGCAAAACAGCAATCACCAGAGGTTTTGGTTTGTCTGTAAGATTGCTGGTATGAATTTTATTTTAGCCATAAATGGGGATTCGATTTCCCATAGAAATAGCCATGTTATGAAATTTGGGGTTTTTTGTCCAATTTCCCATGACTTTATTAATAGGCTAAACTCAGAAATTAATATGTCATGGGTGGGTAGATTCCAGAAGGGGCTCAGGGGAAAGACCCTGATAAAAGAACTGGGATCCACCTCTATGGGTATGCAATATGAAAATGGTGGCTGGTTGTATGGGAGCAGCTAGTCAGATTGCGGCCCTCCGAATCCCCTGCTGGGTTTCAGAAGGCTTTTTCTAAACATGAAGCGACAAGGAGGGAAATAACACAAGGAAAAGATTATACAAAACATTGGGGATAAAACAGGGCACCACTTAGCATACATCGTTCCCTTTTGCAGCCCAGACAAAGAAAAGATCACAAAAAGGCAGACAAACAATTGTTGCATCTTCGCTGGGTTCCATCAGTCCATGAAACAGCAGGAAATAGTGGGGAAGGGTTTTGAGTCCATTGGGGCGGGACAAAAGAGCTGTGTCCTGGCTCACTGAAACAGTCCTTGGTCCTTGGGGAAACTATAAGAAAAAAATCCTTTTTGCTAATAGCCAGAGGAGAGTCCAAACACACGGAAGTCCTTGGGAAACTATATCTCCCAAATCACTCAGGGCTTGCCCCTGTTGGCCTGTCTGCATGCAACTCCGTGCACAAAGAGTCCATGGCTTCAGGTTAAGTGAGGCAAGAAAACAGAGAAGTAGAAATGGCTGGAGGTCTTTTAATGCCAAATCCCAGCCTTTTGTGCTAGAGATTCCAGACCACATGTGCAGGAACATTGGAACTCCCTGCTGCAGGTCAAACCAATTAGGATACAGATGGGCTCTTTCTGGGGCTCGCCTTCACTGGCAGGGATTGAACTCACGGACATTTGTTTATTAGGCCGGTGCATTGTCCCTGAGCCATGCTAGCCCTGTAGTAAATATTAAGTCAGAACTTATACTTCAGTGGGAACCCAGTTTTTATTTTTCCTGTAGTGGGGTCAGTCTAGCCCTGATTCTCCCAAAACTTGAAGACATTCCTTCTTTCATCCATCCCTTTAGAGTCCCTTAGGATTGCTGCACTGGGGGTCTGGCTTGCTAAGATACTTTAGGAAACTACATCTCTCATGTATATAAAATTACCTCAAAAGCGTCACATGTCTTCTGTTGTCTCATTGTCTTGTGCTCCTGAGACCCATTCCCTTCCCTTTGGTGAGAAACCGTGTTCTTGCTCCAAAAGAAGGGGGCCAGTCTAGATGTCCCTTGATGGGGTCTGCTCTGTATATGATTTATGTTCTCCCCCAAATTAACACAGTTTGTGCCACACAAAGATTCTGGAGCAGAACAACTACTTTCAAAGTAAAGACCACACAAAGAAACAGGAAAAACACTTTCAAAATTCAAACCAGGAATTATTTTAAAATACTTTAATTTTTTTTCCTTGGCAGGGAAGGGGATCGAACTCATTGACTTCTGTTTATTATGCCGGCGCACTCTCCCTGAGCCACGCTGGCCCTGTAGTAAAAACCAAGTCAAAACTTGTATTTAAGCTGGGTCCGTCTATAAAAACTTTTAATTAAAACTTTGAAAATTTGCCAAATCTCCATGGATAAGTCAAAGGTTATGAAATTTGGTGAGCTAGTAGTGATCCATGTGTTCTACCACTGTAGCAAGTTTCATCACGATTGGTCTAAAAATGAGGGACAATCCCCTGAAGTTTCGCCAGTGCCAAGTGCTGTTTCTTTCCTATTGCGCATGCGTGTCTGCCATTAATGAAGCAATTCCAAAATTTCTGAAATTTTTGAAATTTCAAACTTTTTTCCAAAAAATTTTGGAAATCATTTCAAAATCAAATCGCCAGTGCCCACTACATCCAAAACAAGTTTTGAACCCTTTTTTAATCAAAAAGGCATAGTACAAATGTACAAACAGGATATGCAGATCCACTTCCCTTGCTCTTGCAAACAATCAGTCATCAGGTGGTTGGATACAACACAGGCAGATGCTCACACTGAGTCACACAGGAGAGAGAAAGATAGATTATCTCATCCTCCTGATTTCACAGGCATGGGCAAACAGGCTGTTGGGAATCATGGAAGTTGAAGTCAAAAACACCTGGAGGGTCGAAGTTTGCCCATGCTTGTTATATAGTCACTAGGCATGGTTTCGAACCCAAAAATGGCGATTCTAAAATCAAATGGGGGGGGGGGGGGGATTTTTTTTTTTTATTAGTAAAAGAAAGACTTACAAAAAAAAATTCCAAAAATTTCTAAAATGTAACTTAATTACTAACGAAATTCGTTAGTAGTTCGTATGCCAGCGCATGCGCATTCCAGATGGTTTTGACCTACAACTCCCAGAAATCCTAACAGCTGGTAAATTGGCTGGGATTTCTGGGAGTTGTAGGCCAAAACTTGAATAAATCACACTGAATTCTAGATGGGACTCTCCAAATAAGAAGGAGGGAGGGAAGGAGGGAGGGGGTATTCTATTCTTGGAAGCAGCAAAAAAGGAGGAGCCCCCTCGCTCCTCGCTGCTCTCTCTCACCCCGATCCTGAGGGAGCGAGGGCCCAAGTTTGCCCAGGCTGAGAGGAAAAGGAAGAGGCCTGAGGCTGTGAGGAATGGTGGGAGTTGAAGTCCAAAACACCTGGAAGGCTGAAGTTGGCCCCTCATGAAGCCTCTTCAAGGCTTTAGATCCTGGCAGGCAGAAGGGGCAGGGAGAGCCGTCCACTCCTCCTGCCCTGCCAGGATCTAAAGCATCAAAGTGTATTGGGGTGAGAAACCAACCTAATGTATAATAGAATGAATGCTACTGTAAGTGCCTAATATTATAAGTAATCCAACTGGTCATATACCTACATTCCATGCACATGCAATAATACAGCAGTAATAACAATGGGTATAAGAAGAGGTAAAATTCAAACCGAAGTACTCTGACTGTGGTCCCTCCTCAGGCGGTGCAAACTGCAAAAGGCTCTTCTCTATGAGCCAGGAAAAGCCAAAACCCGGGCACAGCATTTGCTGCCTGGGTGCACACACATACATATTCTTGGGGGGATTTGCTGCAGAATCCGGGCTCATAGAAGATTCTGCAGCAAATCCCCCAAAGAATATGTAGGTGGGTGCACCCAGGCAGCAAACGCTGTGCCCGGGTTTTGGCTTTTCCGGGCTCATAAAGAAGAGCCTTTTGCAGTTTGAGGAGGGAGCACAGTCAGAATACTTCGGTTTGAATTTTACCTCTTCTTATACCCATTGTTATTACTGCTGTATTATTGCATGTGCATGGAATGTAGGTATGACCAGTTGGATTACTTATAATATTAGGCACTTACAGTAGCATTCATTCTATTATACATTAGGTTGGTTTCTCACCCCAATACTCTTTGATGCTTTAGATCCTGGCAGGCAGGAGAGGCAGGGAAGCCTGGAAAAAATGTAAACAGAGAGGTTTACTCAGAAGTAAATCCACAAAGGAGGGCGCTTCATCCAAAGTGCCCTCCTTTGCAGATTTACTTCTGAGTAATCCTCTCTGTTTACATTTTTTCCAGGCTTCCAGCCAAAAGGAGCGAGTTTAGGGCTTGCCTTGCCATAATACTTATTGGCAAGGGAGGCGGGAGGATGGTGAGAGAGAAGGAGGGTGCCCCCTTACGACCTAATAACGACACTTAAGAAAATCCTGGCCCCCGAAGTTCTATAAAGAAAGTCCACTTCCTGGTTGGCGTTCCAGGTGCGGAAATACTCAAAAGTAGCATTTCTTACTTATTTCTTATGAATCATTTCATTTTCATAACTTTTTTCTCATGCCTAATAGTCACCTACTGACAGGTCATCAGTAAGGGATACTGGCTGATGCAACCCCTTTGCGATAACCTTTACTTGGTTATGACTCAGCCATTACCACACTCACTTAGGTATTACATCATGTCATTGACAGACATTACACAGATGCTATCAATATACCATATGTTCATTAAAAAGTATTTTATGTGATTAGAAATGTTGCTCCATTAGTGTATTGTATTGTGTCATGTTATGTCATTGTTAACCACCTTGAGTCTCTATGGGGAATGTGGGCACAGCTGGCTGGGTGTCAGCTGCATAAGATCTCTACTGACCATAAGGTCATGAGTTTGAGGCCTGCCCGGGTCGAGGTGGGCTCTCGACTTATTGTGTAGCCTGTTGTCGACCTTTGCAACCCGAAAGACAGTTGCATCTGTCAAGTAGGAAATTAAGGTACCACTTAGTGGGGAGGCTAAATTTAACTGATTTACAAGGCCATAAAAAGATCTCCAGGAAACATGCTGAGGAATGAAGGAGTGCGACAGCTCCCCTGGTGGCCAGATGTTAAATTGCCTCTGTCTTGTGTGTTTGTGTGTCTAAATGTAACGTGTACACTGTGAGAAGGGCGGAATATAAATGAAGGAAATAAATAAATAAATATGGGGAGAATAGTGGGATAAAAGTAAAAAAGGAGGAGGAGTTGCTGTTGTTGAAAGTTATAGTACCACTCCATTCTGCATTGATTGGCCCTCACCTGAAATATTGTTTCCAGTTCTGGCCACTAAAAGTAGAGAAAGCTATTGATAAATTAGAATGTGAAAACAATCTAGCAATCTTAGTCAACCACAAGCAGAGTGGGAGTCTACAATGGAATGCAATGGTCAAAACACTCAATGCAACAAAAACACTGACCAATAAGTTAAACTGGTGGACCTAAAGGTCCATATAGAGTCCATATTCCTAAAGTGACCATGTCCAAAGTTGACCATAGAGTCATTCTGGAGAAGAGAGATCACTTCTCTAAGAATCTCCAGATCTTCCAACAGAACTCCTCTAGGGTCAACATCTGGTGGAGGTTGGCCCTTGAGTCGCATTGAAGGACTTAGATATTTCTAGAGAGATATTCTCTTGGGGGAAAGATAGGATTTTAAAACCTAATTTCCACTTCTCCTGGGGCTCCGTAACCTAAAGAAGAAGGTGCTGTGTGGTTTATCTAAGGCTGATTCAGAAACTTGCACTAGTTAGACTGCAACAGCTTATAGTTCCTTAGATATGGTCATCATGGTTTCCTGTGGGTGAGCAGATGGTGACTGGTTGATGTACTATCAGAAAAATATACAGCATGACCTCTGTATCCACGGGGGATACATTTCTAGGCTTCACTGGATATGTGAAACCATAGATAAATATGAACCCTATTGAGATGAAGAACTTCTGAATCAAGAACCTCTATATCTCAAAAACTAGAGCTGATGAAGGGAAACTGGAACTGGTTTTGGAATCAGTAGGTCAAATATACCCAGAAATAGGGCTAACCTTTGAGTCCTCAAAATGTGTGTTGGCCAATGTTAATAGCAATAATTCTGCCTATTTATTTTACCCGGCGAGGAAAGGGGGAAGAAGGCCCTGGAGCAGATATAATGGGATCTGTCTTTCAAAGCGCCTCCAAATACCATCCTGCAAAAAGCCCCGTCCCTCTCTGGTCCTCTCGCTCCTCCAGCTGTGACCTGTCAGCCAGTTAAAAATAAACCTACCTTTAATTTGTGAAGGAAGAGCTCTCGAGTGTGAGCTTTTTTTGAGCTCCCAACACGTCTGCCTTGAATAACAGCTTCAAATTCTCACCCCGGACTCCGGAGGAGGGACTTTTAACAAGTCTCTCTGTTTCCCAAGGAGTTCTTCTTCTCTGGCAAATGGGTAGAAAGACTCAGACCTGTTATCCAGAAGCTGCGCTGGAAAGCTAACTACTGGCCTGAGGGTAAAAAATAGAAGAAGAAGAAGAACGGCACTCGGAGGTTTCGTCCTTTTCTTTTTTTGCCAGAAGTACATTTGTCATCTAATGACACGGTTCAAACGAGGCAGAAGTCGCAGGGAAGGATGTTCATGGAGGTCAAAAGAAGATGTTACTCCAATTCCATTCTTACTTTAGAGGAAAAAATAGCATTTTGCCTGTGTTTTCCTCTCCTTCTGTGGTTTTATGACTATGACCATTATTTGCGAAGTCAGTCTAATCAAACGAGGGTTGGCTCCAATCACGTCTCCTCCTAACCTTCAGCTGGAGGTGATTAATATGCATGGGGTTCATTAAGGTCTCGGATAATTTTTATTTATGGAAACAGGACTCTGAGAACTGTTCAGAAAAGGGTGTGTTTGGGAAGAGAAGTGAGGGAAGATTACAGGTTTCTGGCAGGTCGCAGACATATTGAACCCATCGTTGCAGATGGCGGAGTCCAACTGGTTGAACAAGTTTGAATAGCCCATGAATCTCTTGAACGGGTTTGAATCGACCATAGCGAGCAATATGTCTGCTTCAGAAGTTCTGTCATTGCTGAACTGAAAACAAGGGATGTCTTGGGATGTGGGTTAAGGCACACGTGTTGTTCAGCTGTAGCAATAAAGGCAATAAAGAGGAACCTAAAGAACCTCTGCCTTAATGATCAACCCAAAAGTCTTGTGCCACCTTAACTTTAATTCAAGTGGTGTTGTGCATACATTTAAACTTTACAGGAAGGTCTCAATCTTCTTGATTATTTTCAGTTAGAATAGGACCGTTGGATCAATGGGATTTATCTAGGTGTTGACAATTCATAAAGAGTTGAGTGAATGGATTTGCTCTAGTTGGGACTGAGCTACTGTATCTCTCTCTCTCGTGAACGAAGGTTCAAGAAGGATTCATCCCACACTTTTTACAAGCGCGTTGATGACTAAAAAGGCCAATCTGAGATAGGCAAGTTCAGTTGCAGAAAGCACAGCAGAAAGTCTCCTTGGGTGATGTTGTTTTCAAGTTGCGGTTCTTTCTGCATTGTCATTTCTCTTCTAGACCCATTCGGCGTGTCTTCTTGAAAGAGGCCGCAGCATTGTGGATAGTGTGTCTCCATGCCTCCTGATGTGAGGCCAGGGTGGACCATTGTTGGTGAGTCCTTATATCTCTTTTGGGGGGCGCCTGTCTTGTGCTGACCCGTGGCGAGTTCACCATAGAGTAGTATCTTTGGGAGGCGGTGGTCCTCCATCCTAGAGACGTGCCCTTCCCAGTGCAGCTGTGTTCTCAATAGCATGGCCTCAATGCTGGTGATCCCTGCCTGCTCAAGGACAGCAACATTAGTCAGCTATAAGACATTATAATAAAATGGGAGTCTTTCAATCAAATGGAATTATTAGGGAGCTCTCCAAGGTGTGGGAATCCCATTCCCAGAAGCCTAAAGTGCTGAAATAGCTTTCCCAAAAGACCTATGCAAGGGGTTGGAACCCAATTTCCAAAAATGAGTACTCAAACATGCCGAAACCACATTCCCAAAAGAGCTATCCGAGGTTCTGAAATCCCATTCCCCCTAAAAGGCACTGAAACCATATCTCCAAAAGTGCTCTCTGAGATGCTGAAATCTCATTTCCAAATGACCTATCCAAGGAGCTGGAACCCCATTCCCAAAAGAGTGATCAGCATGCTGAAAACATATCCCCAAAGAGCTATCCAAGGTACTGAAATCCCATTCCCAAATGTCCTATCTAAGGCACTGAAACCGCATCCCCCAAAAGAGTTATTCAAGGAACTGGAACTCCATTTCCCAAATATGGTGAAAGCCATGCCCCGAAAGAGCTCTCCGAGGTGCTGAAATCCCATTCGCAAACTACCTATCAAAGGCACTGAAACCATATCCCCTAAAGAGCTATCTGAGGTACTGAAATCTCATTACCAAATGACCTAGCCATGATGCTTAAAGTATATCCCCAAAAGAATTATCCAAGGTGCTGAAACCAGGGTCCCCAAGAGAGCTGTCGAAGATACTGCAATCCAATTCCCAAAAAAGAGCTATCAAACATACTGAAATCGCATCCCCCAAAGAGCTATTTGAGGTGCTGGAACCCCATTTCTCCAAAATGCTGAAAATCATATCCCCAAAAGAGTCTTCCAGGTGCTGAAATCTCATCCCCAAATGACCTACCCAAGGGGCTGAAGCATCATTCCCCAAAGAGCTGCTCAAGTTGCCCAAACCTATTCCCCCTAAACAGCCAGATCCTTTCTGAGAGCTCTTTTGAGGGTTGGATGAAAACCTGGGGAGATTGGGTGCCCCTCCTGTCAAAGAAACCGCCCATCTCTCCTGCTTTGAATATTATGCATAATGGAGGGAAGCACCGAGAGACACAACAGAGACGACGGAAATTGGAGCAGTCCTTTCTGACAAGCCCCTTGAGATCCCTCAGGATGAAAGGTGCTGATGGGAAAGGGAAAATGTTATAAAAATACCATGCATTCCCCAGCGATGGTGCTGGTATTTGAAAGCCAGAGCTTTGAATTAAATCTCTCCTCTTGTACCCCCAAAAGGCTCCTGCTCCCCCCACTCTTTGCAAAGGTCAGCTGCAACCGCCACCTCCCCTCCTCTGTTCGCCGCCTGCCTCTATCGCCCCATCGTTCTCGGGCCTCATTATCTGTCGCTCGCTTATCTCTCCGTCAATATGGCTTCATCTCCCCCTTCCCTCTTGTTTGAAAAGAAGAAGAGAATAGGAAAATGAGAGAGGATGCTATTAGAGATGCATTCAGAGCTGATTCCATCTCTTACCCACCCTTTCCCCTTGCTCCCTCCTAAATATTAATCAGGAGCCGGAGAAGCTGAATAACATGGTGCCCTCCTTGGAAAGCTTACTGGGGAAGGAGGCCTCTCTCTCTCTCTCTGTATTTATATTCCAGCCCTGTGAATGGACTAGATTACCTTCAGGGGTCCCTTCCATCCCTACAATTGGACTAGATGTCCTTCAAGGGGTCCCTCCCAGCTCTACAATTCAGCTAGATGATCTTTGGGGGTCTCTTCCAGCCCCGTGATTGGATTATATTGCCTTTGGGATCCGTTCCAGACTTATGGTTGGATTAGATGACTTTTGGGGGTCCCTTCCAGCCCTATGATTCGACTATATGACCCCTGATCATTTCCAGCCTTATGATTGGAGACTAGATCACATGTGGGGGTCCCTTCCAGATTTATGATTGGATTAGATCAGTGTTTCCCAACCAGTGTGCCGGGGTACACTAGTGTGCCATGAACGATCATCAGGTGTGCCATGGGAAATTGGAACCTCCAATACTCTTACTTACATCACAGTACAAAATGCACAATTAATCGTACATAATCATACACAAAAAACACATTCAAAGTACCCAATCCTGCTGGAGAAAATCAAAAGTCTTACATAAGGTAGTTCGACGTGGTTGCCACAGAGAGCGGAGGAGTTGCGAACCAGGAAGTAGCGAGTTCACGGAGCGCTCCTCTACGGAAAACTCGCGATATTTGATGAAATCACGGAAGTGAGTACAAAAAACAAAGTGTATCCTCACGGTGTTATCCAATGTCAGTTCCGAGAACCGCACAATAACACAGTCAGTTTGCGGACAATTTAAAGAAGCAGTACCATAATCATAGCGACAAGGTAGAAAATCACGTAGATAATCACATATATTCAAACCGTCAGAGGCTGAAGATAGATGTGGCGATGGAATCAAAAGCTGGCATGGGCAATGTGGACCTTCCAGGTGTTTTGGACTCCAACTCCCACCATTCCTAGCAGACTCAGGCTCTTTTCCTTTTCCCCCCTCAGCCACTTAAGCAGGAAAGGGCCTCAGGTTGTTAGGAATGGTGGGAGTTGAGGTCTAAAGCACCCAGAGGGCTGAAGTTTTCCCATGACTGACAGCTGTTACGCAAGACCTTCGTGTGTGTCTTTCTGCCATTCCTGCCAGGATATCTATGTTGTGTTCATCGAAACAGGCCCAGGTTTCACACTGAGTGTATAAATACCTTTAAAAACATATTAACTATGTGTATTAATGTGTTAGAGTGTCATTTTGTGTCATTTTGGTTGGTGGTGTGCCCCAGGATTTTGTAAATGTAAAAAATGTGCCATGGCTCAAAAAAGGTTGAAAAACACTGGATTAGGTGACCTTCAGGGTCCCTTCCAGCACTATGATTGGACTATATGGCCTTTGGGGCTCGCTTCCAGTCTTATGATTGGATTAGATTACCTTCAGGGTCCCTTCCAGCCCTATGATTGGATTAGAAGACTTTTGGGGGTCTCTTCCAGTCTTACTATTGGACTAGATGAACTTTGGGGCTTTCTTCCAGCCCTATGATTGAATTAGATGACCTTCTGGGGTCCCAATATACAGCACAAAGAGTG
Source organism: Anolis apletophallus (assembly GCA_030556195.1). NCBI lineage: Eukaryota > Metazoa > Chordata > Lepidosauria > Squamata > Anolidae > Anolis > Anolis apletophallus. The sequence goes on from JARBWK010000013.1 coordinate 14,562,287, forward strand.
CACAAGAGTAGCTGGTGCATAGTTTGGCTTTTCTCATGTGTCCTGCTGAGCATATGAAGGACGGAAGGGGAATACACTCATTGGTCCATTGCAATTGGGGCCCTCAGATTTCAGGGCCTGGCTCTTCTTCTCCAGGTGGAACATTGCAAGAAAGTGAGAAACACAAATAGAGAGAAACTTCAATTCCCATCATGCCTGGGAAGGAGCACAAGGCTCCTTCAATGCTCGCACCACCCAATCCTTGCTCAGATGCTGAAGGCACCATTCATGGTGACCTTGCATGAACCCACAACTGGTTGCCATAAATGGGCATCTTTGGACCTCAAGTAGCAATTCTAGTAGTAACCGCATGCCTTGTTGTTTGGTGTGGTGCTTCCCTCCCTTACTCAGACACCTCTTTTTCTCTCTCCTCAGGCAAGGCCTTGGCATCCTCTCCACCAAAGATGGAGCTTCTGGCTGCTGACCATAGGAAGGTGATATCCTGTGTTTCCGGGTCACCTTTCCTGCCACTGAAACCGATGCTTTGGAGTGAGTTGGGAGCACTGTGGTAAAATTCTGGGCAGCAGGTGACGTTTTTGCATCCTTTGTGGGGCTGCTGTTGCCAAAACAACCGCAGGGGCTGCTCGTGTTATTAGCTACGGATGCAGTGTTTGCAATGTCCTGCCACACTGAGGCCTCCGAGGGATCTCTACTGGGCATCGGCTTCCCTTTCCTGCTTCAACACTCAAAGAGAAAAAAGAGAGAGGATAATAGAAGCATAGAATTCTAGAATTGTAAGCTGGAAGGTGTCCAAAAGAAGAGGGCGACTAATAGGACCCACGGTCTGGAGACCAGGAATCCCTCTGAGGTGGGTGTTAAAGAATTGGGTCTGTTTAGCCTCAGAAGAAAAGGTTGAGAGGAGACATGGGATCCATGTAGAAGTATCTGAAAGGATGCCATAAGGAAGAGGGAGCAGGCTTGTTTTCTGCTTCCCTTGAAACTAGGCCTCAATAGAGACATGGGTTCAAATGAGAGGGAAGGAGATTCCACCTGAACATTAGGAAGAACCTCCTAATTGTAAGAGCTATTCAGCAGTGGAACTCTCTGCCTCAAAGTTTGGTAGAAGCGCCTTCCTTGGAAGCTTTTCAACAGAGGCTGGATAGCCATCTGTCAGGGGTACTTTGATCATGCTTTTCCTGCATTGCGGGATGGGGTTGGACTAGATGGCCCATGCAGTCTCATCCAACATCATCATCATCACTATTGAGGCTGGTTGGCCATCTGTCAGGGCTACTTTGATTGTCCCTTTCCTGCATGGCATGGGGTTGGACTAGATGGCCCTTGCGGTCTCCTCCAACATCATCATCATCATCATTGAGGCTGGTTGGCCATCTGTCAGGGCTGCTTTGATTGCCCCTTTCCTGCATGGCATGGGGTTGGACTAGATGGCCCATGCGGTCTCCTCCATCATCATCATCATCTTCATCGAGGCTGGTTGGTCATCTGTCAGGGCTGCTTTGATTGCCCCTTTCCTGCATGGCAGGGGGTTGAACTAGACGGCCCATGCAGCCTATTCCAACTCTATTATTCTTTGATTCTTTGATTCTATATAATAACAATAATAATAATACTTTATTTCTAACCCGCAATATCTCCCATGGCAGGGGGCGGCCCATGCAGCCTATTCCAACTCTATTATTCTTTGGAGCTTTGATGCCCAAACAACACATCATAAAATATCAACAACATAGAAGAACAATAAACATAATAAAAACAATAAACACAATAAAATACATCTGTGAAAACACAACAATACAGGTTGTTGTGCTGCCAGTGATGGGCTTGTGTCCAAGATGTCCTTCAATTCCAGCCAAGATGGGGTCCCATCTTCCTGGAAAGCCTCCTCTGCCTTAATGCCCCTCCAACTGCTCAGGTCCACCATCTGGACCCAGGGTTTTCCCATGCTTTGATTCCTCTAGTTCTGTCATTGGTTGTTTTATTAATCAATGGCTTCCTCCACGTCTGTCCATGTGGCTCGGTTAATTAGCTCTGCTTTGGTAGAGGAGGCGTCTTCCTGCCGGTCCATTAATTACATCCCGGGAAGGTGCTCCAAAGGGCAGCTTCAAGGCTTCCCTCCCCCTGAGAAGGCCCTTTTCATCTTCGAAAGGAATGATCATCAATCGAGGTAAAGTGGACCTTCGCTTGCTGTCCGTCGTGGGCCTCTGCCCGGCCCTCCTCGCCTATTGATGGCTCATTTGCTGAGCTTATTAAAGGTTATCAAAGGGAATGCGCTGATGCTAACCTGCTGAAACCCCTCCAGCTGGGCTCCGTTGACAAGAGAAGTAACAAAGTTAGCCCAACGAATTTGCATTTTGTGAAAGTCTTTTCCAGAAGTTGTTGGGCAGTATTGACTTTTCCTGGCTGCTAATTTTACCCGACGAACGTGTGGACGAATGCAAGCAATCGCGGGATCTTTTGCACCAAAACAATGCTGAAATCTGTTTCAGAGGCCCTTAACAGAGTCATAACACAGACATGGCGTAGCGTGTTTGGAAAGAAAGGTGGAAATGTTCCAAAAGGGAAGAATTTGCAAGAGGGAAAGAAGTTGGGGAGGGGAAACATGTGGGGAGAGAAAGAGAGAGAGAGAGAGAGAGAGAGAGAGAGAGAGAGAGAGAGAGAGAGAGAGAGAGATTAGTGGTGATTGAAGAGGGCTCGCCTCGTACGAGTAGCATTAAATACAACCGGCATAATGACGACTCCATGATCTGATCGAATGCAGAGGACGTGGAAATAAAAGGGGCTTGTATGTCTCCCTGATGTATCATAATGGTCACATTTTTCTTCCACAATGGTTTTTTCCGAGATAAAGAACAAATTAAACTGATTTTGATTGCTACTTAGAAATACTTAAAATTGAAAAAAGCAGCAGGTGGGCCTAGCTGGGAGGGATGGTTATTTTAGTATAACAGATGCATGCATAAAACATAACAGAGTGCGCGCATGCACACACATGCGCACACATCCCCCCCCCCATTTCCCCTCCCAAATCCCTTTCCTTCCAAAGGGCTCCAAATGTGTTGAAAGGGAAAGATGTTGCAGAGATTTTTCCCAGGAATGGCCAGGGATTTGGGGCGGGAAGGGTGTGAGGCGCTTTGCTTGCCAAGTGCTTCTTGCAGGAACATTTCTCCGCGGCGGCAGCCTACATACAGTCGGGAAAGCAGCTGTGTTTAATGTACATGAGGTGCTAATTGCCTTTTGCTCCCTGCGCACGTCTGGCACGGCTCTCCGCTCCTTTGCAGAGCTCAGCCCTGCAAAGCTCTCTTTTGCCAAGCTGCAAACAGAAACAGGCCTTGGGTCCAGGAAGATATGGCTTGGGTTTGGCCATAAGAGACAAAGACAGTTGCAGCCCGAAAGACAGTTGCATCTGTCAAGTAGGATATAAAGGTACCACATTAAGTGGGGAAGCAAATTTTGACTGAATTATGAGGCCATTAAAGAACTCCAGGAATGCTGAGGAATGCGGAAGGAACAACAAGGGACGCTGGGAACGCTGAGAGACGAGGAGTGCGTCGGCTCCCTCTGGTGGCCAGAGTTTGCCTCTGTTCATCTATATGTGTGTATGTGGAAACGGCAGGGATTGTCTGCTAAGTATGTGTACCTGTAATCCGCTCTGAGTCCCCTTCGGGTATACTTTACTTATGGTCCTCTTGTGCAACGGGGATTTGTGAAATCCAAGTGAACAGTTGCAGAGCTCCAAGAATGCACATCTGCATGTCAACTGTTTATACTTGGGCATCTTGAACTGAGAGTATAATGGTAGTGCTACAATTCTTCTTTCATTGCAGTGGCTGGGATCCTGGAGGTTGTAGTTTAGGGAGGTGCTGGAACTCACCCAATGGGTTTCTACAGCCAAGCAGGAAGGGGAGATGAGCTGGACTGAAATCCCAGTGACTCATATTGTTTGCAAGATTGTGATATATGTGGCCCAAGGTTGTGTTGACCTTGGAATGTAAAGCTCTCCAAGCATATGAGTTCATCTACACGGTACTACAGGAGAGCTATGTTAGATAGAAATGGTACAGCATTTCCAATCATGAAAGAAAATATTGTTTGATGAGCACGTGGTCGATTGATTGCACCTGGGTAATGACTGTGAATGTCATGATACAATACCTAAAGGGAATGTGGTAAGAGGCTGAATCATAACTATGTGAGGGTTATTGTAAAGCAGGGGTGCTCACACTTTTTCAGCATGCGAGCTACTTATAAAACAACCAAGTCAAAATGATCTACCCACCCACTTCTCAGAGAGCCATAAAAGCAAAATATTTGGAAATTTATTTCAGTGAGAGGCTTATAATATATTTTAAGACTGCATTCAACTAAATGTGAGTATAATAAGTCCCTGAATTTATTCATAATAATAATGATGATTCATTCAACCTCTGCTACTACTACTACTAATAATAATAGTATCAACAACAACAATAGGTTCCTAGAGTAGAAGGAGACCTCCAAGGGCCATCCAGTCTAGCCTCCTTCTGCCATAAGGGAAAAACACAATCAAAGCATTCCTCACAGATGGCCATTCAGCCTCTGATAATAATAATAATAATAATAATAACAATGGGTTCCTAGAATAGGAGGAGACCTCCAAGGGCCATACAGTCCAACCTCCTTCTGCACCTGGGCGGCGTCAGGAGCCTGCGGGGCGGGACTGAGCCTTCCTCCCGCCCTGCCTGCGATCTACCAGGACACCCTACGCAATCTACCAGTAGATCGCGATCTACCTAATGAGCACCCCTGTTGTAAAGGGTTGCATCATCCAGTGTCCTTTACTGATGACCTATCAGCAGGTGGCTATATATATAAGGAGGATGAAGGATTCCATCTTTCTCTCTCCTGTGTGACTCCATGTGAATATCTTCCTATGTTGTATCGACCATCTGATGACTCTGATTACAAGTACAAGGAAAGTGGATTTGCGTATCTTGTTTGTACATCTGTATATATTCCAGCGAAGATTAAATCCTCTGGTTATTTTGGGTGAAAACCTGAATCCGAGAGTTTACTATACATTGTATAGATAAGGTCAGATGCTGGCAGTTGGACTCTGCATTTAGACGGGCTGAAGCACATGTGTATGCTGTATTTTTGCTCGCTTCAGGCACACTTCCTATCCAGCTTGCAGCAGTTCAGGGAGGTTGTGATTTGGAAACTATAAATCACGTATCTGCAAATCCTGCAACAAGCAACTTCTGATCTTTTGCTGTTGTTATGCATCTTAGAGAAAAGAAAAGTCATGCAAAAAGCTACACAGCATCATACAAAGTACTTACAACCCATAGTTGTGGCGGTGTGCATCACTGTGCGGATGTGGGCACAAAGACAACTTGGCCAAGCGTTGACCTGGGCCCTGGCATCGATTCTGAATTTCATTACCATCCTGGGCTCAGCGCATGTGTTCTCCTTGATCAAAACGGATGACAAAGTGCTCAGTGGGGAGTCTTCATTCCTTGCTGTGAATCATCCCAATCAATCTGTGTGTGCGTGCACACACACACACACACACACACACACATACTATATCTATCTCAAACCTTTCCAATCTTAGATATGATTCCCTCGGCTTCTGAAGAAGGAAGGGAAGGCCATTTGAGGCCGGCTTTTCTGACACTAGGCAGCTTTGCTTGATGCCAGATCCAAACCTCCTGGTGGTTTCGACTCAACACTTCGCCTAAGGAGAGCTTTGAAGTTAATGTTGTCTTTCTGTTTCCATGGGCGAAATGATTGGGAAACCCTAAGGAGACATTTTTTACCCAAACCATATTTACACTTCTCTTTCATTTCATCCTGGGCTGAGCTGAAAACCTTTCTGGATATTCTCTGCATTTACGCACTACTCCGTGACGCATGGAAAAGTCCAGGAAAGTGCCAGATGAAACACGGACATCAACTATGTATCTTGTCCCCATTGCCTCAAGCTGGGCGCTCAAATGGAAGGTCCTAAAATTAAAAGCCAATGAGGTGGCGAACATCTACATCTGCAGTTCAAAAAGGATATGGAGAAGCTGATATGTGTCAAGGAGAAGCCTCAATAGTACTTCATCACATGGACGATGAGATCTGTAGTAGTCTGTCCGTATTACGTCAGCAATTGTCAGCCCCGGGAATGTGGCGCAGCTGGCTAAGTGTCAGCTGCATAAGATCTCTGACCAGTAGGTCATGAGTTCGAGGCCTGCCCGGGTCGAGGTGGGTGCTTGACCTTTAAGTGTAGCCTGCTGTCGACCTTTGCAGCCTGAAAGACAGTTGCATCTGTCAAGTAGGAGATAAAGGTACCACATTAAGTGGGGAGGCAAATTTTGGCTGAATTATGAGGCCATTAAAGAACTCCAGGAACGCTGAGGAATGCAGAAGGAACAACAAGGGACGCTGGGAATGCTTAGAGATGAGGAGTGCGTCAGCTCCCCCTGGTGGCCAGACTTTGCCTCTGTTCGTCTATATGTGTGTATGTGGATACGGCAGGGATTGTCTGCTAAGTATGTGTACCTGTAATCTGCTCTGAGTCCCCTTCGGGGTGAGTAGAACGGAATATAAATAAAGAGTATTATTATTGTTATTTTCAATAGCCCTTCATCACATATGGAGTTTGGTCTTCCCATCACATGTGTTTTCTCCATTGTTCTCCGCCATCCTCCCTCATCACACATGTCATTTTGGCAGAGAAGGCTTGCAACCTTACTCAAGAGCATAAGAGGCTGTGACATCTCAATCTGGTAAATAAAAGGGGTCTCTCCTCTCATCCCCCTTTTTCTTCCTGTATCCCTTCCTTCTTTTTTCCCCTGGGATTCGATCCAGAGAGCAAAGGGTTTGGTTCCTCACGACAGGCTTTGATGTTAACAATGATAATCTTTACCTAAAGTCGACAAGCCAAAGCAAATGCCCCATCCAAGGCTTGGCTTTTCGTGAGAGACTGTAGCTCTCAGAAGGACTGCTCCACTGTCATATGCAGTGCCGGCCTTTGGCATTCCGCCATGTAAGCGGCCGCATAGGGCGAGGTCCTGGGAGGGGCGTCGCCGCCTGCGAGGGGCACCACCACGCTGGCCGACCCTCCGCCACACCTCCTGCCCGGGAGCCAGTGCTCCCCACCGGCGGCGCAGGCGGTGATGCAGCTGGCGGCGCAGGTGGCGCAGGTGGCGAGGCGGTGATGCAGCTGCGCCGACGCCACTGCGCATGCGCAGGGCGTGATGCACTCGCGCAGCTGCGCGTGATGTCACCACGACTGTAGCTCTCAGAAGTCCAGAGCCATGAGAGGGGGCGCAGAAATAAGGCTCGCCTACCCCCCCCAGGAGAGGTGAGACCGCCCCTGGTCATATGCCAAAATGGGATGAATAATGTGATGGTTCCCTTCACATGTGCTTTCCGGATGTAGCACACTCTTGGAGCTCTGAAGATGATTGCTCTCCAATTCAACTATGGCAGAGTGGAAATGACAACTGGAAACATGAGTGCATCATTTGATGGCGTCCGTGCCTCTCCGTTGTTGAACTGGAGTGCAAGTGTCCTACAATGGGAGAGACTGTCCATCTGATGATGTTGATGATAGTCTCACTTCTTTGTGCACTTGATGGGGCCTTGCCTGGAATAACAACCCTGTGGCTAGTTCCGGGCAACACAATTCAAGAAGTAAACGGATAAGATGGAAGGTGTCCAGAGAAGGGCCACCTAAATAGTCAAAGGTCTGGGAGCCAGGAATCCCGCTGAAGAAAGGCTTAGGGCAATGTTTCCCAACCGGTGTGCCGTGGCACACTAGTATGTCGTGAGAAATCATCAGGTGTGCTGTGAGAAATTGGAACCTCTTGAGTCTTGAATAAACCACGCCCCTTTATTCCATCGTGGTGGCCTTGAACTCCTGCCCGGCACCAAGATGGCGGCGGCGGAGGTGGCGGGACCAGAAGCACCTTCCCTGAGGGGACGCCAGTGGAGCGGAAGTGCTTCGTCTGAGGCGATGCGGCGGCGGGTGTGCCTGGCGGTGCTGGGCTTGGTGGCGAGCTTGGCGCTCGGCCGACCGGCCAGGGCGGTGGAACCCTTGAGCCTGAGCCTGGCCTTGGCTGGCACCACTGCCTCCGCCTTCACGGGCTTCCTCTCCTACCCGCAGCTCTACTGCCTCTTCGGCCACTGCTGCCATGATGCGGGGGACAATGGGGTCCGCCTTCGGACAGGTACGCGAGCAGCCTACCAGGCCTCAGAGAATGTGACGTGGAAGGAGCCTCATGGACTATATTATTATTATTATTATTATTATTATTATTATGAACTATGTATTAACATAATATTGTTATTTTCCCTTAGTATATGCTATTATATTGTTATATTATCAGTATTTGTCATAGTCATGGTGCATATCGTTATTGACTATGAGAGTAATGATAACAGTCAAGATTAACTCCTGTGCTTTACTGATAATATATATGTACCTATAATATTATATTATTATAATGTAATACAAGATATCACTTTTAAAAATAATACAATATTGAAATTATATATTTTATATTACTTGTAATAGTACTAATATTATTACAATATAATGGTATAGTACAATATAGTAAGTTAGAGTGTCTTTTTGTGTCATTTTGGTTGGTGGTGTGCCCCAGGATTTTGTAAATGTAAAAAATGTGCCGCGGCTTTAAAAAGGTTGAAAAACACTGGCTTAGAGGACTGGGGATGTTTAGCTTGGAGAAAAGAAAGCTGAGAGAAGGGGGACATAAGAGGAGCCATGTTTATATATGTGGAAGGAGTTGTATGGTGCTGCCCCAGAGACTAGGACACTGGGAAAGGGGAGCAACCCCTCATCTCCCAGCCTCTCCTGGCTGGGCTCTGGGTTCGCTGCAGAGCAGAGCAAAGGCCAGGATGCGCAGCTCCACAGCCCAGCTTGGTTCCTTCCCGATCTCCCCCCAAGGCGACAGCAGGGAAGCCGAAAGGATGCTGGGTGGAGGGGGGAGGCACTCCTGGGGGGGCTGAACCTCTTCGGGAAGGAGAACTGGGGGTGGTGACAGCTGCGAGCCTCCACCGCAGTTTGTTCCGAGGCTCGGAGACACCCCGTGTGCTCAATTCCTATTTGTCCTGCTCAGCCGAGCTCGTGTGCACTTCGGCCACTCAGCGCAGTCCTCCCCCGTGGGATGGTGATGGGCCTCCTGCACGTGGGCCTCTGGGAGGGCGGGAGGGGGTTTGGCGGAAGCAGCGGTGTCACAAGGGGGGAGGGTGACAGTAAAATGTGTCATTTTGTGTCATTTTGGTTGGTGGTGTGCCCCAGGATTTTGTAAATGTAAAAAATGTGCCGCAGCTCAAAAAAGGTTGAAAATCACTGCAATAGAGCCATGGATTTAAGTGGAAGGAAACGAGTTTTCACCTAAACATTAGGAAGAACCTCCCGATGGTACAAGCTATTGGACAGCGTAAGACACTTTCTGGAAGTCTGAAGGAGTCTCCTTCTCTGAAAGTTTATAGGCTAAATCTCCATCTGTCAGGAGGGCTTTGATTGTGTCTTCCTGCCTGGCAGAGTGGGGTTGGACTGGATGGCCCTTGGAGTCGCATCTCACTTGAGGGTTCTATTATCATCTTGGCCAGCCACCTCCTCCATCCTTAACAGCACTGGCCTGTTTCTACTTCTGTCCCATCTCAACATGCCCGATTCCTGCAATGCTGACTTTGGATGTTGTATTTTCGAAATCCAAAGCTATCTGCCCTTGCGGTTTACTTGGGGACTGTCTCAGGTCCCACCTGCTTGAGCTGAGTCACTCCACTGAGTCACCCTCTCCATCGATTCCTTGCGTTTCCAAGAGCAGGCTCATCCCTTGTTCATGATGAGGGGAACACGCAAGTGTGCCAAGCCGGTGCTTTGGTGCCTTGGCCATCTACAAGTGTGTGATTCATATGTTGGGTGTCCTGGCATTTCTGGCCTCCTTTCCATCTGATGCCGTACGTGTACAGTTCAAAGGCAGGCTCCCGTCAGAGACAGAACAGAAGGCAGATTTATTGGGCCCATCCTCTTTGTGCTTGAGCCCCTTCCTCCCTTGTCATCACAGAGAGGTGGGTGGACTGTGTCTCCCAGGAGGAGGGAGGACTCGACAGAGAAGCCGGCTGATTAATGCTGCTCCTTCCCCAACAGCTTCGGGCGAAATGCCCAGGTAAATCACTGCTCCTCCTGAGACGCAGAAGGGCACGGCTCATCCCCCGAAGGAGGAGTAAACTTAAGCAAGATCTATGACCAGAGCCAAGGAGGACGTGTGAGCGGAGAAAAGAGTCAGTGGCAGCAGCAGCATCACAAGTTTGGGTATTGTTATTGGCAGGCATGCAGGCAGCCTCCATCTGGGCACATCTATACTGCAGAATTAATGCATGTTGACCTCACTTGAATTGCCGTAGCTCAATGGGCTCCTGGGAGTTGTAGTTCTACAAGGTCTCTAACCTTCTCTGCCAAAGAGTGCTGGTGCCTCAACTACTGTATGTATCCCATGATTCCATAACAGTGAACCAGGGCAGTAAAAATGCGGTCAAGCCACATTCATGCTACAAAGTAGACATGACCCTACAGAGATGAGACATTTCGCACTCTGGATTTCAAACCAATTTATTGATTGGGTTTTAAATTCAGTCCTCTTTGGATTTCCATTGGAAGGAAATGTTTCCCTTTGATTTAGGGGTCTCAGTGAACCACAAGTCAAATGCAAGCCAGGGTTCATCTACACCAGTGCTGTCCAACTTCTAACCGGCTAAGGGCCGGACTTGAGGTCACTGATGACCTGAGGGGCCGTTCGGCCCGCCCCAGGCCCCGCCTCCTCCTCATCCTCCTCCTCTTCCCGGGCGTCGCTGCTTTCCCTGCGCCACAGCGCCGGTGGAAGAGAGGAGGAGGAGGGAGAACTCTCCCTCCTCCTCTTTCCCGGGCGCGCGGCGCGGGAAAGCAGCAACGCGCCGGGAAAGAGGAGGAGGAGGAGGGAGAACTCTCCCTCCTCCTCCTCTTTCCCCCCGCCCGACGCCTTTGCCGGATCCGGGGCGCCGGCGCGCGCGAGGGGAAAGAGGGATGAAGGAGAAGGCTGTCAGCTGACAGCCTTCTCCTTCGTCCCTCATCTTTCCCCCCCCGCGCCCTTGCCCCAATCCCGAGCGCTGGCGCGGGGAGGGGAAGGAGGAGGGGCGAAGGAGGAAGAAGGCAGCCAGCTGACTACCTCCTCCTTCGCCCCTCCTCCTCCCCCGCGGACGCGCCGTGGCTCCAATCGCGAGCCGCGGTGCAGGGAGGAAGGAGGAAGGGGCGAAGGAGGAGGAGCCAGCTCACTTCCTCCTCCCTGCCCCGCCTCCCCTCCCCCGGCCGCCATTTTTTAAATTTAAAAAATGTAGAATTTTTTTAAAAAAAATAAAAATGGCAACCGGGGGCATAGCGGGGGCCGTGTCCAACAGGCTGGGGGGCCGTGTACGGCCCCCAGGCCACCAGTTGAACAGCCCTGATCTACACCAGGGGTGCTCATTAGGTTGCTCGGGAGCTACTAGTAGATCTTCGGCCCTCTTCCAGGTGATCTTCGGACCTCACCAGCTGGATGGGGTGCTCCTGCCATGCGCGCGCACACCCTGCACGCACACACGCTCCTGCTGCTGGCTTCCGCTCTCGCGGTGCTTCTTTCGCCTGCGGGGCATTGCAGGAAGAAGGAAGCACGAGGCGGGGCCTCTGGAGGGAGCACCCTACCTCTCTCTCGTCCAGAAGCAGCTGTGCAGCCTCCATTGCTGGCGAGACAGGCAGGGCGGAGCGCTCCCTCTGGATGCCCCGCCTCGTGCTTTCTCCTTCCTGCAATGCCCCCGCAGGCGGAAGAAGCACTGTGTGGGCGGAAAACAGCAGCAGGAGCACGTGCGGTGGCAAGACCATGCAGCGGTGGGAGCCCACAGGAGCGCCCGGCGGCGGGGGCACATAGATCTTTTGGACTTGGTTGCTTTAAGAGTAGCTCGCATGCTGAAAAAGTGTGAGCACCCCTGATCTACACTGTAGGAGGAATGCAGTTTAGCACCACTTTTAACTACCCTGCTATGACCGTTTTACAAGGCCTTTAGCCTTATCGGCCAAAGAGTATTAATGCCTCCTCAAACTACAACTCGCAGGCTTCCATAGTCTTGCTGAACACCCTCTCCACACACACACAACCCAATGATGTATAGTTTGCCAAGAGCACCTAGCACTGGGATTATGGCGCAGCTGGCTGGGAGTCAGCTGCATTAAGATCACTAATGACTGGAAGGTCATGAGTTCAAAGCCTGCCTGGGTCGGGGTGAGCTCTCGACCAAATTGTGTAGCTTGTTATTGACCTTTTCAACCCAAAAGCCAGTTGCATGTGTCAAGTAGGAAATTCAGGTACCACTTTGTGGGGAGGCTAATTTAACTGGTTTATGAGGCTATAAAAATCTCCAGGAAGTATGCCAAGAATGAAGGAATGCAACAGCTCCCCCTGGTGGCCAGAAGCTGGAATGTTAAATAGCCTCTGGTGTCTGTCTATATATGTTGTGTGTCTATGGCATTGAATGTTTGCCTGTATATGTACATTGTAATCCGCCCTGAGTCCCCTGTGGGGTGGGAAGGGTGGAATAAAATTATGTAAATAAATAAATAAAATGAAATGAAATTATTTCCTTTTCCCTTTTTGGAAGAGTCCCGCAACCCAACCTTGAGCCTAGACCAATGGATGGACCAGCAGCCATAACCCTCTCACAAAAGACTGTTTTTCACTTCATATCATTTTCTTAAGGGTCCACAAATGTGTACTGGTACGTATCAATGCATGAGTCGACCGATCTGCAGCAGCAAATTTCTCACAGAAAGAAACCCCATCCCTTCTCAACCCTTTAATATATGTCTTTCCTTATAACTTTTGCCTGTCTTATATCCTTTAACCTTTGCATTACTCTCAACTGTATTCTCTCGGCATTACTTTGCGAACGAAGATTCTTAGGAAGGACTCATCCCACACTTTTTTACAAGCGCGTTGATCACTAAAAAGGCCATACTGAGATAGGCAAGTTCGGTTGCAGAAAGCACAGCAGAGAGTCTCCTTGGGTGATGTTGTTTCCAAGTTGCGGTTCTTTCTGCGTTATCGTTTCTCTACGACACCTGTTTGGCGTGTCTTCTCGAAAGAGGCCGCAGCATTGTGGATAGTGCGTCCCTATGCCTCCCGATGTGAGGCCAGAGTGGACTATTGTTGGTGATCAATCTGGCCGAGCCTGAGATGCTGTTTCAGAGAGTCCTTATATCTCTTTTTGGGGGCGCCTCTCCTGCGCTGACCCGTGGCAAGTTCACCATAGAGTAGTATCTTTGGGAGGCGGTGGTCCTCCATCCTATGGACGTGCCCTGCCCAGCTATGTTCTCAATAGCATGGCTGTGTTCTCAATAGCATGGTCTCAACGCTGGTGATCCCTGCTTGCTCAAGGACAGCAACATTAGTCACATAGTCAGTCCAGTGTATATTTAGGATTGTGCTCTGCATTACTCTCATCTGTATTACATATAAATTAATAATATGTTTTCTGCATGAGTCAGCCACAGAGGACATCACCCCCTTGCTGACCCCACTCAGGACTTCCTTGGACACTTGGGGTTGGGTGAAATCCCTAAACAAAGGTGGCAATCAAAGTCCATTGTGTGCATGCCCAGGACAGCAGCAAATTTCTGCTTTAGCTCTGATATCACCAGCTGACACCCACCCTGCTGATGGCTTCAATTGAGATAGCTGGCCGCAGAAACAGGAATTCAAAGTATGTATACACCTTGGACTCCTTCATTTAACTCCTGAAGCTTGATTGAAGAAGATCACCACCTTTTGTTCCTGAGCCCTCGTCTTTCCCTGGAAACGTCCTCATTACCCAAGACGGAAACAATTGAACCAATCAAGGACTCCTTTACATCTCTTAATATGGTCATAGACTTTCCAGGGCTTGCCTCCTCCCAGGACAGCTGGCCCTCAACAGCTAATTGGCCTCCTTGGGCCAATCCTCCTCCATATCCTCCTCCATTTCCTCTCCTCTGCCAGGAAATCCCTGCTTGAAGGTGGCAGCAGCATCAAAGCCGGCCTCTCTCTTGGCCAATTAAGGGGAGTGGGAGGAGCAGGAAGATTTGAATATCTGTCAAAGGTATAAAAACTCATGCCTCTGAATTCATGTTTGTGTTTGTACATTTTTGGTGCTAAACAGTCTTGCATCCTTTCTGGCTGGATTGCAAATATACCTCTGTGGCTGCTTTCACCTAATGATTGTGTTCTTCAATTGGGAACTTTGGGCTATAGTGTAAGCGCTCACCAGGCACGGACCCTCCTTATCTGTAATCCTAGTCTAAATTCGACATCAATAGCATGGAGCTATGGCAGTTCAAGTGGTGCCAAAATGCATTCATTCTACAGTATAGATCAGGGGTGGGCAACCTACGGCCTGCGGGCCGAATCTGGCCCGGCAGCCTCTTCTGTCCAGCCCGGGGAGAAGTGCGTCGCCGTTGGGACCAAGAGGAAGGGGTGCCGCTGCCGCCATCCCATTGCGGTCTCTGTGGGGCCTGTGTCTGCAGACAGGCCAGAAGAGCGGCGGCTTTGGAGTGCCTGCCATCCCTGGAGGGGATCCGGGCCTGCAGCGGGAGCACTCTGCGACCTGCAGGGGCTTATCGGCCTGGCGACCCAGAAGACTTGATTGTCTTCTGAGTCGCCAGGGTGAACAGCTGCCTCAGATCACCGAGTGCTCCCCCTGCAGGCCCAGATCTGCCAACACAGGCCCCACAGAGCCTGCGATGGGATGGTGGCAGCGGCACTCCATAGCAGGAATGGCTATGGAGTGGTGGGGAACGACTGGGGGTGAGAGCGGGCAGAGGCCTGCAGCCTCCCATTGTCTGCTACTCTGCTCTGCTGTGGTGGCGGCTGGGTCCGCTTTGCCATCCTCTGGGCTGGGGTCAATGGGCCATTCCATCTTGGGATCCTTCCTCTCTTCAGGATGTCAGCCTTCATCTTGGTTTGCACCTTGTCTTCTTGAATTTTATTCTATTTTATTTTATTGGATTTTATTATTATTTTATAATAATTTTATTATAATAATATAATAAATAATATAATATAATAATGTTATATTATAATTTCAATATATTATAATGTTTATATATATACTATAATATAATAATTATGATATTAATACTAATAATATATGAATATTTCTTGATATATTAATATGTTAATATTAATGATGTGTAATATATAGTATATATAGTAAGTAAGTAAGTAAATAATGTAGATTAAAATGCAGTTCAGCCTTTAGGTGCGGCCCTCCATAATATTTTTTGGCTCTTGTGTGGCCCCTTGGAAAAATAATTGCCCACCCCTGGTATAGATGCACCCACAATAGGCAAAAATGCCAATGCAATTGTAGTGTCCTGGTGGAGAAATGTGGAAGTAATTTTTTCCTCTGATCAGATGCCACCAGGAGTATTGTGACCTATTCTGAGCACTGTAGTTCAAGGAAGATATTGACTAGCTGGAATGTGCTCAGAAGATGGTCATAGCTGGTAAAAGGAGTAGAAAGGTTATTGAAAAAAAGTGGTTTGAGTGTTGGAGAAACCAGGGTTCAAATCCCGACTTGAAAGTCAAGTGAACCTGAAAAACTCAGAGATTTGAAATATAGTGAGGATCAGTCGCCTTTGAAGAAACATTGCCAATAAAACCACAAGAGAGGTTTGATTTCAGGTTTCTGTAAGTCTGAAATGACCTGGAGGCACATGGCAACAAGTCTAAGAAGTTGAGGAAATTCATAACTTTCCCTAAAATGTTGCTTTTACGGACGCCTGAGATATACAGCCCCATTTCCACTCCAAAGAAGCTTCTCCAAACTCTGCTTTCCCTGAAACTCCCACGTGCCATTTCATATACACTTCTGCAAAATGGATTGGAAAGCAGTGGGACCGAAAAAGACAGGCGAAATCCTGAGGAGACTCCAAACTTATGGGGAAGGGGAGCATGGGGACCACATTTCCTACAGCTTTCACAGTCAGATTTACACTTGGCTTTGAGGTGACAACTCAAATTAATTTTGGCTCTTTGTATATAAATATATCAGAAACCCCGGCCTATCTGGCCACCTTCGCCGGAGCCTCTGATGAAAGTGTGGATTTGTCTGGCATTTTGTGTTTAATCCCAAATCTGTCAAGGCTTGTTAAATTTGATGGGGCCCAAAAGGTCTGGTGTTAAGCAAATACGCAGTGACCAGAGCCTTTGATGAAAATCAAACTGAACTCTAATCCTGTGGTAATGGCTTTTGCCGAAAGCCTGCGAGGCCCCGGGATAAATCGGAGTCCTGATGGGGAAAAGTGTGGACATCACGAATGGATTTTCTTCTTTGAAGTGACAAAATATGTACATCTTTATGGGCCGATAGCGGAAGACTGGCTGGCGGTGACCCAATAACACGTGCGCCGTTTGTCACCTTGGACCTCTCCGTTATGACACGAGGGAGTGACACATAAATAGTTATTTCTGCACTAAATGTTTACCTGGAAAATACGACATGGAAGAAATGATGATTGGGGAGACCTCCATCTTCACTCAAGTTCTCGTCTTTGCCCATATTGGGATGGAAGGGGATCCCTTTTCCAATTGTACACAAAGTATATTGGGAGTGGTTGGAATGTGATGGAACGCCACGAGTAGTAGTTTTGCAAGGTCTTTTGCCCTCCCTGCTCAAAGATATAACTGTGGAGAAGAGGAATTGGAAGTTTGGGGTCCTGAGCATATGGATGCATCCTTTGCACTTCTCCTTTTTTCAAGCTTCTATAAAAACTAATGGAGAAATCATACTTTCAACTGCATCTGGGCTTCATGTGCCTCTACACCATGAATGGGCAAACTTCCTAACTTGGGGGCCACATGGTGGGTGGGGTGGGAGGGAGAGAAAGGGTCCTCACCAACCCCTCCCTGCCCTTTCCTCCCCTTCCTTC
The DNA here is from genome assembly GCA_030556195.1 of Anolis apletophallus. Taxonomy (NCBI): domain Eukaryota; kingdom Metazoa; phylum Chordata; class Lepidosauria; order Squamata; family Anolidae; genus Anolis; species Anolis apletophallus. Next base: position 14,579,259 of record JARBWK010000013.1, read on the forward strand.
CTCTTTTTATTTTATTTATTTATTTATTTGCTATGCTTCTATACCGCCTCTCTCAGCCCGAAGGCGACTCGAGGCGGTAAACAAGCGGCAACAAGTGCCCACATACAACACATCATAATAAGATAAAAACAATCATATAAAACCATATAAATTAACAATTTAAAACTATGAAATACAAATCTCAGTTCCACAATCTTAAAATCGGTTTCCGTTTCGTCATCATACTAATCCTTTGATCTCGATTGATTAAAGTTCATCTGCGAATGCTTGCTCGAACAGCCAAGTCTTGACTTTCTTATGAAATGTCAGGAGGGAGGGAGCCAATCTGATGTCATTAGGAAGGGAGTTCCAAAGCCGAGGAGCCACCACTGAGAAGGCCCTGTCTCTCGTCCCCGCCAGACGCGCTTGCGAAGCAGGCGGGACCGAGAGCAGGGCCTCTTCGAATGATCTTAAGCAGCGGTGCTCAGAATGGTGATCGGGATCACCAGGGTGATCTTCAGGCCTCATCCTGGTGATCTTCAGGCCCCTGACCAGGTTTTTTGCTGTTGGCCCTCTTCACGCGCCCCTGCACGCTGCAAAGAAGTCCTCCGTCGTTGCTCCTCCCCGCTACCTCCCCGCCGCCTCCAAAAGCTCCAGAGTCCAAGAGGCAGAATGGGCCCCCTCTTTTGGATTCCTCCTCCTCCCTCCGTCCTTCTCCAGCCACTTAGAGTCATAGGAGACCAAAGGGGGCGGGCCTGAATGACACAATGCATGGCTGGCCCCGCGCACATGCACAGAAGCGCCCATTCTGCCTCTCGGACTTCTCGTGAGCTCTTGGAGGCGGCACGGATGCTGGCAGCATGGAAATAGGAGCAACGACGGAGGAAGAGAAGAAGGACGCTTTGGGGTCATTTCCTTACCGCATCTCAAAGGTCGGTCTTTTTACTTTGGGGTGGGTGCTTGATTGTTCTGTGGCATGTCTCTTTGTTTATTTTTAATGTTTAAAAATTGCCTTTTAGCTCCAAAGTCTCTCTGTTTGCTTTGTTCCTTGAGAAATATATGTTGGGGAATATGGAAATGTGGGAGAAATGGGGTGGTTGGATGTATTTTTGCATGCCCCTTTGTTTACCTTGCTGAGTATTAAATGGCCTTGCAGTTCAACAGCCTCTCTTCTTACTTTCTGGCTGTTAATATGTGTGGTAATATGACAGTGTGGGAGAAATGGGGTGGTTGGATGTATTTTTATGCTCTGTTTTATATTGTTGTTATTAGATTGAAATGTTGATGTTTTCTAACTTCATTTTATGTAAACTGCCCCAAGCCTGCTGGAAGGAGCGGTACATAAAAATGAATAATAAATATAAATAAATCAATAAGAAAATAGTTATACGTTTTACATTTCTGGGTAGGTGATCTTTGGGACTTGGTTTTTTAATCAGTAGCTCCCATGCTGAAAAAGTGTGAGTACCCATGATCTTAAGCATCTTGATGGTTCATAGGGAGAGATGCGTTCGGACAGGTAAGTTGGACCACAACCACTTAGAGCAGGGGTGCCCATTAGGTAGATCGCGATCTACTGGTAGATCGCGTAGGGCGTCCTGGTAGATCGCAGGCAGGGCAAGAGGAAGGCGCAGTCCCACCCTGCAGGCTCCCAACGCAGCCCAAGTGCTGCTGGCCCTGGGTTATCTGAGGTCCTTTTCACACAGTTGAAAAAGAAGCCCAAGTTATCTGCTTTGAATCAGATTATATTGCAGTGTGGACTCAGAAAACCCAGTTCATTGCAGATATTGTGTTATATGTTTCACATTTTGGTAGTGGGTAGGTAGATCATTTTGACTTGGTTGTTTTATAAGTAGCTCGCATGCTGAAAAAGTGTGGGCACCCCTGGTTTAGAGCTTCTCTTTCGGAAGCAGAAAGTGAAGGAAAGACAGGAAACATTTGGATCCCAAAAGGGTTGACCTTGGTCAGAATGAGATGGTGGATTGGAGAGAAAAGTGCATTCATAAGACCCCATCTTACCTACTCCTGATATAGAATCCTAGAATCGTAGAGCTGGAAGAGACCTCCAAGGGCCATGCAAGAAGACACAAACAAAGCACTCCTCTGCGGCCTCTGCGGGAAAGCCTCCAAGGAAGACTTCAACACACTCCCAGGCAGCCTAGGCCACTCTCCAACAGCTCTTGCTCTCAGAAAGTTCTTCCTCTTTCCCTGCCATTTGAACCCATGGCTCCCTTCTTGTGCCCTGGTCTATAGAGCAGCAGAAAGTCGATTTTCCTCTTCCTCCTCCTCCGCTTTCTCCTTCTCCTCAATGGGACACCCTCTGAGATCTTGAAACATAGTTCTCATGTTCTCTCTCAACCGTCCATTGCTTCTCCCAGCTAAACATCCCCAGGAAGAAAGTAGGAAGGAAAAAGAGAAGGAGGGAAGAAAGGGAGGAAGTGAAGGGTGGAAAGGAATGGAGGGAGGGAAGGGAGAAGAAAGGAACGACAAAAGGGAGGGAAGGAAAGAAGGGAGGGAGGGGAAAGAGTGAAGGAGGGAAGAAAGAGGGAAGGAGGGAAGAAGGAAGGACAAAAGCATGGAAGGGAAGGAAGGAGGAAAGGGAAAGAGAGAGGCAAGGAAAGATGGGAGGGAGGGAGGGAGGGAAGGAAGGAAAGGAGGGAGAGAGAGAGTTGGACTTGGGAAAGGAGCCCAAGTGGCCGCATCTGGTCCCAGGTACTGGGTTTGCACATATCTGGTCTACACTCCAAAATAAATGCAGTTTGGCACCACTTGAGCTGCCTTGGCTCAGTGCTGTGGAATCTTGGCAGCTGCAGTTTGGTCCAATTTGACAGTAAAGGGTCAAGAAACTACAACTCCCGAGATGCCATAGCACTGAGCCATGGCAGCTCAAGCAGTGGCAAATGGCATCTATTTCACAACGGAGATGCACCTTCAGCAGCTGTCTGGCCCAACGGACAAATATCATTAAGGGCTGCTTCATTCTCCCCAAAGGAAGATCAATCATCTTTTTCCTCTTTTGATGAATCCCACCCAATAAAAGGAAAGGGGAAATGGTGCCTTTCCAGATGAGCCCATTTCCCAAGGGAGGGGAACCTACTGTGCTGCTTGATGAGACACTCATGCAAAAGTTCTAACGCTTTGCAAAAAGATGCTTAAGCCATCAAACAGGGTGTGTGTGTGTGTGCGTGTGTTGTCAATCAGCAACCATTGTGGACAGGCATGACACACTGTGTCTCGCCCATTGGGTCCCTCGGAAAGGGGTTTACATATTCAAACCCCTTTCCGAATGGCTCCATTTGCCACCAGAAGGCAAGCAACATAAATCAGGCAACATTCTTCAGCTATATGTCTGTGCGTTTGGTTATTGTTTGGCTCTTTCAAAGTTGAGGATAGAATTGGCCAATAGGAGAGGTGTGTAACAAATACAAATTATTATTATTATTATTATTATTATTACACTCGGTAACAAAATTTGGAAAATGTTCTGTTCCTGGTTTGAAAGTGTTATTTCCTGTTTAATTGTGCGGTCCTTACTTTGAAAGTAGTTATTCAACTCCAGAAACTTCATTTCTGTGGCACAAGCTAGATTGATTTGGTTGGGACTCGATGATGAGATATTCATTGAAAAACTATCGCAAAATGTGCTGCTGCAGGATGTCCCTCCCACAAAGACAAAGGTTTTTGCAGATTAATAAACTTTTCACATGTTATTGTTGCTGTTGTTGTTGTTGTTGTTGTTATTATTATTATTATTTGAAACCCAACAAGATGAGTCCACAGGAAACAAGATGACTCTGCTGGCTTTTATATTGGATCACATGTTGGATACTTCCCAAGTGTCTCAGACTGTGTGATGTATCAGCAAATAATGCGTGCAGATCCGAGTCGGGTGGCCTTTTGCAGCTGGCCGGTGGTAATCTTGTCCGTGCCAATTGTGCTTAAGTGCAGGCCAAGGTCTTTAGGCACTGCACTCAGTATGCTGATCACCACTGGGATCCCCTTGATGGGTTTACACAATCTTCATATTGTGTAAGTTTTTCCAGTTGCTTCTCATCAATCCTGCTGTCGCCAGGGATTGCAACATCAACAATTCATACTTGGTTTTTTCCCATGGTCATAAGGTCAGGAGTCTTGTGCTCCAAAACTCTGTCAATCTGAATTTGGAAGTCAAAGAGTAGGAGTAGTAATCAAAGCTGTTGTTGTTGTTGCTGCTGCTGCTGCTGCTGTGTTATCAAAAACTGGACCCCAAAGCGACAAACCCCAGATTCCATAGCTCCATAAAGAGTAATAGAGGTCACGTTCTCTAGGTTCAAGCCACCTTTCATTAAACTTCCCTAGAATGTTGCAGAAACACTATATACACCTCCGACCTCAGGTGATGATCACACATTAGTTTACATCAGGGGTGCCCACACTTTTTCAGCATGCGAGCTATTTAAAATCAAGTCAGAAAGATCTACTTACCTCCTCAAGGCTGGAGAGAGGAGGGGGTGGGGCAGGGCGGGGCTTGGTGTGTCCTGGCTCCGCCCCCTCTGGCTTCAGCTCTACCAGCAGCTTCTCCAGGTTTGAGGATGGCAGTGCCAAGTCAGCCTTGTGCTAGCACTGCCATCCTCAAGCATGGAGAAGCTGCTGGTAGAGCGGAAACCAGAGGAGGCGGAGCCAGGCCGTGCCAAGCCCTGCCCCCTCCCCTCCCCTCTGGCTTTGGAGCTCCCAGCAGCTTCTCCAGGCTTGACGATGGCAATGCCAAGCCAGTGGTGGCATAGCTAGCACACGGCTGGCTTGGCACTGCCATCCTCAAGCCTGGAGAAGCTGCTGGTAGAGCTGAAGCCAGAGGGGGCGGAGCCAGGCTGCACCAAGCCCTGCCCCCTCCTCTCTGGATTTGGAGCTCCCAGCAGCTTCTCCAGGCTTGATGATAACAGTGCCAAGCCAGTGGTGGCATAGCTTGCACAAGGCTGGCTTGGCCCTGCCCTCCTCAAGGCTGAAGCAGCTGCTAGGAGTGCCAAAGCCAGGGAGGGGGCGGGGCTTGGTGCAGCCTGCGTCTGCCCCCTCTGAGAAGCACCCCATCTGGCTGCAATCAACCTCCTTTGGTCCCGCGATCGACTGGTCAATCGCGATCGACTTCCTGGGCAGCCTTGGTTTACATAATCCCTTCACAATACCTTCAGAAGACACACAGAACACATAATGGGCTTTAGAAAGAGCCAAAAGGTTCTCCTGATACTATCTGGTTTTACTCCTGGGAACGTTTCCTCATCCCAATAGCTAGATCAACCCCCCTCTTTCCCTGAGGTCTCCACTGAATTTGCCAACACCCAGAGCACCCTTTTGTCTGCCGGGTTGGCACCCATTGCATTGGCCGAAACAGAGACATCCAAACCCATTTAAACCCAGCCTAGTCACGCTCCTTTCCTCCCTCGGCCTTTCCTGTGCAGAAAGATGCAATCTTTCATATTTTATTAACCATAATAAACAGGAGTCTCTCGGCACTAGTAAATCCATACCGAGATTATTTCTTCTTTCATCCCCTGAACTTCCAAGTCTTTCTTCGCTTTTGGAACAAAACTATCCGAAAATGCGTTGGAGTGCCGTTCGGCAGTTCGGCACACAACAGCACATTAAACATGAGCCGAGATGCCATAAAGGAGGCGCAAGCCATGTTCCAAATGGCTTGTACCCTCCCATGAAAGTATACGAGCTTGGCACAGACTTCACTTCATCTCCTTTGGCTTTTTTTCTTCCCAGCCTAGTTTATTAACTCTGTGAATTTTGTTTTATCACAACATGCTCGAGTCCCATAAATCCAACCATCGCAGCTGCAGCTGTGTTGGCTAAGCGTGGAAAATTTTCAAGTAATTTACCTTGCTTTAAAAAAGAAGGGAAAGAAAAAAGACGAAACACGTCGTGTCAAATGGCAATATTCTCCTTTCTTGTCATCTCTTTTAGTGGATGATAAATCTGATGGACTCTCTTTGTGTCTTTCCGGTTCCAACGGCGAGGTTCATTTCCAACCCTTTCCTTTCCTTCTTGAACCTCGTCTTCTGTTGATTCGGACCCCAATGAATATTAAGTTATGATCTTGGCCGGTTAAATGATGAAGCTTTGAGCTTTGTGTTTGGAGAACGCTCTGCTCTCTGGCTGGCTCTACCCAACCGCATTAGCGTTGCAATGTTATTTTCCTAAAAACACATTTCAGAGGAATAACACCAATCTGTGTTGCGTTTTATAGAGCAAAAATAATTGAACGGCGGCTGTTTGTAATTTTAGCAATCTCTTAACCTTAATCATATTTAATGGCTTTTCACTTCAGGCAAACAGGGGAGAGGGAAGCAAAGGAGATATTTCCTCGGCTCCGCTTTGGCACTTCGGTGAGGCGCCGACTGTTCCCTGGCAGGCACGGCACATTCCCCTCCGATCTGAATTGTTGGTTCAGGACTATCATTCAGGAAGGAATTGCTTTCGCATCTATGAAATAAATGATATGTTAAACTAGTTTTCTATTGCCTGTGGTACCAATGGGCCGATCCGCAGCCCTGCAAAAGGAGCAGAGAAAGACCTGGTTTCCATTCTGTTGGTCAAAGGGGGTTGAAAGGCACCCAAAGTGGGTCCAAAATAGGAATATGGGGACCAAGAAGAGATTCAAATGGGTGGAAAATGCACAGCTGTCTTCGTGGGGCAGGCATGCTATGGCCCTTTGCAAAACCAAGTGATTTCGATCTCAATCGCAGTTTGGGAGTGATCCTGGATTCATCGCTGAGCCTGGAACTCCAAGTCTCGGCAGTGGCCAGAGGAGCATTTGCACAATTAAGACTTGTGCGCCACCTGCTCCCATACCTTGAGAAGTCTGACTTGGCCATGGTAGTCCACAGTCTTGTTACATCCCGAATAGATTACTGCAATGCACTCTACGGGGACTGCCTATGAAGACAGTTCGGAAACTTCCATTATTAATAATCGGCAGCCAAAATACTCTCTCGGCATTACTTCGCAAACGAAGATTCTTAGGAAGGAATCATCCCACTCTTTTTACAAGCATGTTGATGACTAAAAAGGCCAATCTGAGATAGGCAAGTTCGGTTGCAGAAAGCACAGCAGAAAGTCTCCTTAGGTGATGTTGTTTCCAAGTTGTGGTTCTTTCTGCGTTGTCGTTTCTCTTCAAGATCCATTCGGCGTGTCTTCTCGAAAGAGGCCCCAGCATTGTGGATAGTGCGTTTCCATGCCTCCCGATGTGAGGCCAGGGTGGACCATTGTTGGTGATCAATCTGGCCGAGCCTGAGATGTTGTTTCAGGGAGTCCTTATATCTCTTTTTGGGGGCGCCTCTCTTGCGCTGACCTGTGGCGAGTTCACCATAGAGCAGTATCTTTGGGAGGCGGTGGTCCTCCACCCTGGAGACGTGCCCTGCTCAGCGCAGCTGTGTTCTCAATAGCATGATCCCTACTTGCTCATGCTCAAGGACAGCAACATTAGTCACATAGTCGGTCCAGTGTATATTTAGGATTGTGACATACAGATATCATACCAACCCCCTGTTATGCCAGCTCCACTGGCTGCCAGTCCACCTCCGAGCCCAATTCAAAGTGCTGGTTTTGACCTATAAAGCTCTAAACGGTTCTGGCCCAGTTTACTTGTCCAAACGCATCCACCCCTATGTCCCACCTCGAAAGCTAAGATCATCTGGGTAGGGCCTGCTCTCGCTCCCATCAACAGCTGAAATGTGCCTGGCAGGGACGAGAGACAGAGCCTTCTCGGCAATGGCTCCCCGCCTATGGAACACACTCCCAAATGACATATGATCAATCTCTTCTCTCCTAACTTTCCAGAAGAAAGTAAAGGCATAGCTTTGGGACCAGGCGTTTTGTCAACAAATGTAGGCAGCACCGTAAAGGGATGAACTGAATTAAGACTGATGAGGCTGGTTTATGTTTTAATTGATGATTTCATCTGATTCTAATTATGATGTTTTATTATGTTATGTATATGTTGTGATTTTATTGTAATTGTTGAAATAGCCTTTAAATGGGGCTCAATGTAAGCCACCTGAGTCCCCCTTTTGGGGGTTGAGAAGGATGGGAGAAAAATGTGGTAAATAAATAAATGAATAATTCATTGCTCATTTCCAGGTCTGAATCTAGGCCGGCTCCATCTGGGGCCTTATCTTGATTCTAATCCTGTTGGAACTCAGGATGTCATTCTCTTTCCCAATTGGAAACCCTTCTTTTTGAGGCCTGTTTGGATCTCTTTTGCCTTGCTCAGTTAACTGGAACTTGGGCTGACTCAAGGCAGCCTACAGAGTGCATCCCGACCTTGATCCCAAGAACTCTTGTTTATTGGAGGCAAGTGGGAATGTTGCAATTAGCAAGCTTGATTAGCATTGAATAGCCTTGCAGCTGAATAAACTTTTCCCATTTTTTTATGATATAACCCAGTGTTTCCCAACCGCTGTGACACGGCACAGTAGTGTGCCATGACGGACCTCCTGCTATGCCGTGGGAAAAGCTCTATGCCCCTTTCCTTCCTCCCTCCTCCTGCCGAACTCCTGCTGCTTGGGGGAGGAAGAGGAAGGGCCGGATGGCGGCAAAGAAAAAGAAGAAGGGGCCGGGGCACTGCCTCCTTTGGCCGTTTCCCCAGCCAGCCTCTAATCCACCATGACTCCCGCCCCTCGCTCGCTGAAGCTGCGTGGAGGAGGAGCCCCACCCACTGAAGCCCGTCCACCGCTCATGCTCCTCCTCCTCCGTGCAGCTTCAGCTTCAGCTCTGGGAGAGCTGAAGCCAGGGGAGGGGCATGGTGCTGCCTGGCTCCGCCCCTTCCCCCTGGCTTCAGCTCTCCCACAGCTTCTCCAGCCTTGAGGGGACAGTGCCAAGCCAGCATTGTGCTGGCTCTGCCACCACTGGCTTGGCACTGCCCCCTCAAGGCTGGAGAAGCTCTGGGAGAGCTGAAGCCAGGGGGAGGGGGCAGGGCATGGCACAGCCTGGCTCCACCCCCTCCCCTGGCTTCAGCTCTCCCACAGCTTCTCCAGCCTTGAGGTGACAGTGCCAAGCCAGCATTGTGCTGGCTCTGCCACTGCTGGCTTGGCACCGCCCCCTCAAGGGTGGAGAAGCTCTGGGAGAGCTGAAGCCAGGGGGGGCATGGTGCGCCCTGGCTCTGCCCCCTCCCCCTGGCTTTGGCTCTCCCACAGCTTCTCCAGTCTTGAGGGGACAGTGCCAAGCCAGCATTGTGCTGGGTCTGCCACCGCTGGCTTGGCACTGCCCCCTCAAGGCTGGAGAAGCTCTGAGAGAGCTGAAGCCGGGGGGAGGGGGTTGGGCATGGTGCAGCCTGGCTTTGCCCCCTCCCTCTGGCTTCTGCACTCCCACAGCTTCTCCAGCCTTGAGGGGACAGTGCCAAGTCAGCATTGTGCTGGCTCTGCCACCGCTGGCTTGGCACTGCCCCCTCAAGGCTGGAGAAGCTCTGGGAGAGCTGAAGCCAGGGGGAGGGGGTGGGGCATGGTGTGGCCTGGCTCCTCCCCCTCCCACGGCTTCGGCACTCCCAGCAGCTGCTCCCAGCAGGCCACCATCCCCAGCCGTTCTTTATTGTGTTAGAGTGTCATTGAGTGTCATTTTGGTTGGTGGTGTGCCCCCGGATTTTTTTAATGTTAAAAGTGTGCCACGGCTCAAAAAAGGTTGGGAAACACTGATATAACCAATTGGGAAATGACATTTATAACCCAGGAACTAAGAACATGTTACAGAGTGTAATGCAACCTTACCTTTATCCCAGTTATACAATCATCAAATCCTAGAATTGGAAGATGCCACTCACGGCTATCCATTGGTGGTACAATGAGTTAAACCCTTGTGCTGGCTGAGCTGCTGACCTGAAGACCTGAAGACTTGAAGGTTGGCAGGTCAAATCCATGAGACAGGTTGAGCTCCCATCTGTCAGCCAAAGCTTCCCATGCGGGGACATGAGAGAAGCCTCCCACGGGATGGTAACACATCCAGACATCCCCTGGGCAATGTCTTTGCAGACAGCCAATTCTCTTACACCAGAAGTGACTTACAGTATATTCTCAATTCGCTTCTGACATGACAAAAAAATTGGCACCTTCTTTTTTTCAGGAAGGAAGACCCCATTGAAACCCTCTCAACAAAGGTCCATCCAGTCTCTGTTTCACAATCTCTAGAGAAGCAGACTTCACCAGACTCCCAGGCAGAGGGATTCCATTACTGAACAGCCCTCAACCTCAAGATGTTCTCTCCACTCTAGGGTTTAAAGAAGGGGTGCCCACACTTTTTCAGCATGCGAGCTACCTTTATAACAATCAATTTGCAAAGATCTAACTGGCGCGCGTGCTCTCCTGCCGCCACCTTCCATCCGCACGGGGCTTCCTCGGCCAATGAGGCTTTAGTGTGCGGGCCCTGGTGCTCATCTCTTGACACAATGTGGTGACGTGACTGCCTATTGGTTGCTCCTGGGGGGGGGAGCAAGGCAAAGGCATGTGCAGGGATAGGATGTGAGGCTGCGGGAGGGAGGAAGTGAGTGAGTGAGTGAGTGTGTGTGTGAGAGAGATAAGGCCTCGCCAGAGGAGGATGGTCCCCGCAGTGGGGCTGCAGCTGACGAGCGCACCCTCAACGCCGGTGAGTGAAGCCTGGACAGGGCCCCAGTGCCACTGAGGCGAGAGAGAGTCAGGGCGGAGCATGAGGCGGGGCCCCGGTCAGGCTTCACTCACCAGCATCGAGGGCGCGCTCGTCAGCTGCAGCCCCACCACGGGGACCATCCTCCTCCAGAGAGGACTTCTCTCACACACACACACATCCTCCCTCACTCCCTCCCTCCCGCAGCCTCACATCCTATCCCTGAGCGAGCCTTAGCCTTGCTCCCTCCCCCAGGAGCAACCAATGGGCAGTCACGTCACCACAGCGTGTCAAGAGACGAGCGGCAGGGCCTGCCCACTAAAGCCTCATTGATGGAAGAACCACCGCGTGGGCGGAAGGCGGTGGCAAAAGCGCGCGCGTGGCGGCGAGTGCGTGTGCGGTGGTGCGCACGCGCAGGGCAGAAGCGCACCATCCTGCTGCGATCTACCTCAGATGGGTTCAGGATCGACTTGTCGATCACGATCGACTTCCTGGGCAGCCCTGGTTTAAAGCAAACATAGCAGGAGCTCTCCAAGGTGCTGATCCTAGTTTGGAGATAGAATTCAGTAGTTTGGAGGGTGCTTTCAAAGGTTCTATCAAACCCAAAACGGAGCCACTATTGTACTGACATGGAGGCCCCCTTTGTGACTACAAGCTAGAGAAGGGCCATATAGGCCAACTCAATGCAAGGGTGAACTATTTCAGATGGGAGTCATTTTGTGTTAACTAGAGTTTCTTCCCCTTTGCATTTTCCCTTTTGTTCCCAATTCAGACTACGTTTGTATAAGAAAAACTCACTGACAGAATGTGTGGAATAATGTCATTAGGTTTGTGGATGCATCTTGTGTTGATCCACATTTTGAGGCATCCATGTCAAGGTCCCATGTTGATAAAACAGCAGAATATACATTCATCAATTGCACGAAATGATGCATACACCTAACGTGCATTACTCAATGGGAGAATAGATACATGAATAACAGGCTTGGATTTCCATGGGTTGAAAGCCGGGGCTCTTGGTCTTATATGGCCCTGGATCTGCATGCGCTTGGCAGATGAATGTGATGGAATTCAATAAGATGGAGCATGACACATTTACACATCCCCAGCCAGCTCTTATGACATGGGAACTTGACTTCAATCAAGCTCTGCCAGCTGGGTAACAATAGCAGAGATCTTGCATGGCACAATGTGGCATAATAATTATAGTAGTTTTGCATGCTGAACGGCTCTGTGGCTCCCAACCTCCTCTTGAACTTACTATTTAGCCACCATGGCATTCTGGAGAGGGTTTTGGGGGGGCTTATAGGGCAGAAGAAGGACTTAGCAATGTTCCCATAGCCAGAATTAGATCATTGACTCAGATCCACCATTGTTCTCCAGAGGTCTCAAGGGAAGATGCAACCATTTTGTGTCTAGGTACAAGAGCGTAAGAAGATGCTTTCCCAATACTCTCCACTGTCCTCTTTGCTCTGGTAATGACCTCAGTGGTGTTAGATAGAAACAGCAGAGAAATTTTGGTCAAAGGGAAATACTGTTTGATGAACAGGTGATTGATTGATAGCACCTGGGTAATGACCATGTCATGATACACACTTTTTCAGCATGCGAGCTACTTATAATAAAATCAAGTCAGAAAGATCTACCGAGAGAGAAGCAGGGCGGAGCAGGGGGAGGGGGCGGGGCTTGGCGTGGCCTGGCTCCGCCCCCCTCTGGCTTTAGCTCTACCACAGCTTCTCTAGGCTTGAGGAGTGTAGTGCCAAGCCAGTGGTGGCATAGCTAGCCACTACTGGCTTTGCACTACCCTCCTCAAGGGTGAATAAGCTGTGGTAGCGCTGAATCTGTGGGAGGGGCGGGGCTTGGCTTGCCGTGGCCTGGCTCCACCCCCTCTGGCTTTAGTGCTACCACAGCTTCTCCAGGCTAGAGGAGGGTAGTGTCAAGCCAGTGGTGGCATAACTAGCCACTACTGGCTTGGCTCTACCCTCCTCAAGGCTGAAGAAGCTGTGGTAGCTCTGAAACCGGGGAGGGGGCGGGGCTTGGCGTGGCATGGCTCCGCCCCCTTTAGAAGTGCCCCCATCTGGCTGGGATCAACCTCCTTCGGTCCCGGGATCGACCAGTCGATCGCGATCAACTTCCTAGGCAGCCTTGCTCTAGGTATTTTGGATGAAAACCTGAATCTGTGAGTTTACTATAGATAAGGTCAGATGCTGCCAATTGGACCCTGCTGATATATGAGGTGATGCATATTTTTGTTTGCTTCTGGGACACTTGATACCCAACTTTCAGCAGTTCAGGGGGGTTGTGATTTGAAAACTATTAATCACTTCACATACCAGCACCCCGCAACACGAAACGCATGGGGTCAACATAAGTCAGGAGTCAACTAGAATGCACATACAGACACATTTGAGGATCAAAGCCTGAATAGCTTAAAAACACCATATCCCATACAATCTTGGAAGCTAAAAAGGGTGAGACCTCACTAGTATTGAATAGGAGACCACCAGCAAATACAATGTGGTGTCAGCCATACTTCAGATGAAGATACTGGGAAAAACATATTTCCTAAGAAAACCTTGTCGAGTTACCATAAGCCACAGGCAATGGCAGGCACATTTATGGAACGAAGTCAAAAGACACCAAATCTCATCTTATTTTGTAAGTTTAACAAGGTGAGCCTTGGTTAAAGCTTGGATGGGAGAAACCCAGCAAATACCAGATAGGCTCTATTTCAGAGAAAGAAACAAGCAAGAGTCACTACTTTTTGGGAGTTAGGACTTACAATGCTCTCCATGCACGCCTCTCACTTTCTCAGAGATATATGTTTTGCTTCAGGATCCAACCTAAGTGCAGGCGAAATCCTTACAGAAAAAGAGAGGGAAGCATTCAAGAACAATCCTCCTTTCATTCCCTCTTTCGATGCAAAAGTTGGGCTGCTCCTCATTTCCTTCCACCCAAATGGAGGCTACGCACAGCCTCATGCTATCTTTACATCTCAATCTCATCCCCTTGGATAACCACATTTTACTAAAAAAAAAACCATAGTGGAATAATGGCACGCTGGCCCCAATATACATAACAATACACTGAGTGGTTAAGAGATGCTCCAGAATGCAGGAGACCGGTCTTCCCTCTCCCCGCCTTTTTCTAAATTTCTCGACGCTTTTCAGTTTAAGCCTGAATATTAATACTGTTTTAAAACACTCTTTTATATTCCCTTCCTCTGCTGGTTTTTCTTTAGATGATGGTATTAAAAGAGAAGTAATGTTCCTCCTCGCCTTCCGCCCCGCCTCGCCTCCCGGCGCAGAGGGACCGCTAAAGGGCCCATTGATATAATGCCAAATAACAGCTCCTGAATCAATCTGCAGCTGAGAGCAGTCAATAAGCCCAGCAGACACCATGCATCACATTTGACTGTTGGGCCAAGCTGTGAGGAGGGCACTTAAGATGCAAAAAGGGGGCGGCGGATGCCACGCTGAGGAGCGTCTCCCGGAAAGCAATATCGCCGCCGTTATTGCCCCACACGCCCACAGTTCTCTCTGACTTTTTTCCACACACTTTGCAAGAAGTGTGCATTTGCAGCAGGCGTTTACTCAGGGGAGACGATTGAGTGCATCTAGGGGGATATTGTGTATCCACACTGGGTGGTTGCAACAGTTTGATGCCACTTTTATGTTTCCATCCTACTGAGTCCTGGAATGTGTATTGTTTGGAGAAGAGCACTTAGAATTCTCTCTACTTGAGAGTTATTGACTCCACTCCTGTGAGCGACAGCACTAGAACTCTCTAGCAGAGAATTAGGACTACCTAAACTACATGTGTCCAACACAAGGCCCACGGGCCGCATCCAGCCCACCATGCCATTCTGGGTGGCCCTTTCTCCAAATGCTGGAATAGGACTCCTATATTCCTAATCATTAGACCAGTGTTTCCCCTAGTGGGCCGTGAGCGATCATTAGGTGTGCCATGGGAAATTGGAACCTCCAGGAGGGGAGGTGGGAGAGTCTAGTGTGTTGAAGTATAAAAACCCTAAGAAACCTACCTCGATAAAGGCACAAAATTACCCCAAAAAAACCCTCTCCACCCATTGTCTACTTGGTCTCTCCCTCTCCATGCATTGGGAAGGCCCGCCTCCCTTTCCCCAAGTAGAGACCTCCTCTTGCCCCCCCCCCCCGGGCCAAATGCCGGATGGTTCAGTCCAGCACCAGCCCCACCCCTCCCTCCTCCCCCTCCTCCCCGGTGCACGCGAAACTGCTCTCGGCCTCCCTCCGGCTCCCTGCCTGCCGCTGCTGCCTTCCTTCCTGCCTGCTTTGCCAGCCCCGAGATGCCCACCCGGGCCGCCCCGCTGACCCCCAAGGAGCTGCGCAGGTGGTGAGTGATGCTCCTGTTCCCAAGACCCCAATTCGAGCCTGGCGGGGAGGGAGGGGGCAACCTAAGTGAGAGGGAGACTGCTGGTCTTTCAAGGGCCCCCCTCCAGAAACTGTAACTCCCAAATGTCAAGGTCTATTTTGCCCAAACTCAATCTGTGTTCACATTTGGGCATATTGAGTATTCATTCCAAGTTTGTTCCTGATCCAATATTGTTTGAGTCCACAGTGCTCTCTAGATATAGGTGAACTACAACTCCAAAACTCAAGGTCAATGCCCACCAAACTCTTATAGCATTTTCTCTTGGCTATGGGAGTTCTGTGTGCGAAGTTTGTGTCTTTCTGCCATTCCTGCCAGGATATCTATGTTGTGTTCACCGAACACAGGCCCAGGTTTCACACTGAGTGTATAAATACATTTAAAAACATATTAACTATATGTATTACTGTGTTAGAGTGTCATTTTGTGTCATTTTGGTTGGTGGTGTGCCCCAGGATTTTGCAAATGTAAAAAGTGTGCCTCGGCTCAAAAAAGGTTGGGAAACACTGCATTAGACATCATGACTAGAGGTGATGGGAGTTGGGATACAAGAACATCTAGAAGGCTGCAGGTTGGGTTGCCATTCCCATTATCTCAGATAATCAAAAGTGATGGGTGTTGTTATTCAGTAACATCTGGTAATGCAATTTGGGTTAAAGCCAGAGCACCAACCACTACACACACACACACAGTTTTCCCTCTCTCTCAGCGGATTCTCAATCCATGGATGCAACAGCCCTCTGAAGGAAACCATATAAGGGTGTTGTGGCCCTCCATTGAAAGGCGTTTGACATCCCTATTCCGAATACATTCATTCTCAGTCTTTTGGCCCTCTGAATGTTTTGGACTTTAGTTACCAGAAGTCCCAATCAGCTTGACCAATGTCAGGAGTTTGAGAAACTGAGGTCTCAAGCATCTGGAGCATCAATGGTCATGGATTTAGGCAGCTGAAGCTTAAAACATCTGGAGGACCAGTGGTCGAGGATTTGGGGAGCTGAAGTCCAAAGCATCTGAAGGTTCAATGGTCAAGGATCTGGGGAGCCAAAATCCAAAGCATCTGAAGGTTCAATGGTCAAGGATCTGGGGAGGTCAAGTCCAAAGCAACACAAAGTTCAATAGTCAGGGATCTGGGGAGCTCAAGTCCAAAGAATCTGAAGGTTCAATAGTCAAGGATTTGGGAAGCTGAGGTCCAAAGTATCTGGAGGATCAATGGTCAAGGATTTGGGGAGCTGATGTCCAAATCATCCAGAAGATCAATGGATAGGGATCTGGGCTCAAGTCCAAAGCATCTGGAGGATCAATGGTCAAGGATTTGGGAAGCTGAGGTCCAAAGTATCTGGAGAATCAATGGTCTAGGGTTTGGGGAGAGGAAGTCCAAAGAATGTGGAGGATCTATGGTGCTCAACACCACACACATAAATCATAGGATTTGCAAGGATTGGGTCATGACTGTTAATATTGTAGTGTGAATATACTCTTGGGCGATCATTCTTTGATACGCAATAATATGCACCATCAATTTTTAAAAATCCTGACAAATCATTGGAGACTAGACAATGCAGTTCAACAGGGGAAAGTGACACAGATTGTAGTGTGGCTGGGAATAACAAAGAGCAACGGTGGTCATATCAGAGATGGTGAAGAGTGAGCTGAGTTATTGATCCACCTGAGTAATTTGGATAGGTTGGCGGGATCCCTGCCATTTCTGTCCCTTTAAAATGCCTGGAACAGAATATTGTGTTCTTTCTATGTCGGAGAAGTCTGCAACACTCCATAGATCAAGTCATAATGTCAGCCAATATTGTTTACCCGAAAAGTAAGGTTGAATTTCTTTCATCCAAAAGAACACATTTGAGAAGTTCGGAGTCGGGACCCCATCCATCCTCCCTCTGGTCGTGGCAGGCACAGGCATTGTGCCCATTTCTAATCAAGGGTGGAAATCTTAATATATCTTCTTCCCAACTCTGTTGAAGAAGCAGCCACAGGTCTCCAGCGAACGGAGATACATGTGGAGCTATAATGGCAAAATGGCACATTTAAGCAGGAAACACCTCTGGAGCTACTTTCTGTGGAATTATGGAGTCTGCTGCAGATGGCGTGCCCACAAGTGTCACAAGGGGAGCCATAAGGAGAGGGCTGCATGTGTATTGCACGGCCATTCCTGTCCAACCGGGGACTCTTCTCTCTCCCCATCGAGGCCTCCATGGGCAGCTGTATCTGACACCATGCTGAAGGAAAGGTGTAATTGCCTTTTATTCATTTGGAGAGCATTGTGGAACATTAAAATCAGATTGGATGGGTCACATGGGAGGATCCTTCATCAACGGCTTGGCATGTGCGCCATGCATGCGGCGGATGGCATGGCGGGAAGTCTCGCAACCCCACCCTCTCTTTTCTACGGCTGGCAGGAAGCATTATTAGAAGAAACTCATCATTCCCCCCAAACACGCACACACACACACAAAAGTACAAATAACCTAGTTATCTGGTGGGGCCTAATGGCCTTATTTTTCCCCATTCTTCAGCATAATGAGTGCCGTCGGAGCTGCTTGAATCCGTCTCTCCCAGAGCCTAATTGTTTTTAAATGTCTTTCCTAACCACTTCACATTGAGGCCATAAATCTGTGTTTTTGGGTAACGGAGAGCCACAGTTTGGAGCTTTTCTGTTTTTATGATGACACATTTGGGCGTTAATTAAAAAATGCACGTAGGAAGAGGCAATCCTTCAGTCTTTTAACTGAATCCCTTTTTGCTGCCATGCCAGATGAAGAGGAGGAGGGGTCAGCGCCTCTCCTCCTTGCGAAGTGGGAAATTTCCATCCAGCGGCAGAGTTTCCATCAAGGATTTCCCCTTTCCCTTCCTTAGCGTCTTTGCCCAGTCCTTGCTCTGATCAGTCTGGGTGGTCATATCTCAGAGAGGTCTATGGCATCTCGGCTAACCATCTATCATTGCTGCCCTTGCCATTGGGTTCTCTTCTTGGTCACTTTGTCACGATTATGAAGATAAAGAAGGCTGCTGCACTTCTTAGTGCACTGTGGGAGGACTCCTGGGGTCTTTCAGACTCCTCGATCAGTTCCAGAAATGCCTCTTCCCTTTCTAAATAGAACTCGTTACAGACAAAATGGGTCCTTACAGAAGAGAGTGAGAGAAAACTTCTCTTCTCGTCTTATTTATGTGTTTGTTTATTGAGATCTCTAGGCATGGACTTGCACATCATTATATTGTGCAATGTTGGCATTGGACACAAACACAGTGCAATCAAATGTGCAACCCAAAGTGCAAGAGAGTGAGCAAATGAAGGTGTGCTGTTGCCAATTTGGCACAAAGACGGCAGGCACACATCTGCGAGCCAATAGGTTGAAGGTGAATCCAGCGAAGACAGAGATCCTTTGGCTGGGTCGCCCGGGCAGTGGGGAACTCCAGCTTCCAACCCTAGATGGCGTGGTGCTATGCTCATTGTCATCTGTAAAGAGCCTTGGAGTCCATTTGGACACTCAGTTTTCCATGGGGGGTCACATCTCCATGGTTAGCCAAGCTGCGTTTTTCCATCTTCGCCAGGCTCGGAAGCTGGCTCCCTACCTGTCCCGCCGCGACCTGGCCTCGGTGATCCAAGCAACGGTCATCTCAAGATTAGACTACTGTAACGCTCTTTACATTGGCCTTCCTTTGTCGGCAACCCAGAAACTAAAATTGGTACAGAATGTGGCAGCACGCTTGCTTGCAGGCATGCCCGCATGCTACCATATTACACCTATTCTCCAGGAGCTGCACTGGCTGCCTGTGGAGTTCCGGATCACCTTCAAAGTGTTAGTTCTAACTTTTAAGGCCTTGTATGGTCTGGGGCCAGTGTACCTGAGGGACCGCCTTACCCCATACTGCTCCATGAGATCACTGAGATCAGAAGAGCAGGATCTTCTCTTTGTACTGAGCGTTAAAGCCTTTTGCCTGACTTCGATGAGGAGAAGGGCATTCTCCATCGCTGCGCCCACACTCTGGAACTCCTTACCACCGGAGATCAGGCCTCTTTGCGACCTCATGGTGTTTTGGAAGGCCTGCAAGATCTGGCTGTTCCGGCAGGCTTTCGCTACCTAAGCTAGTCTAGTGGTTCTGGTTATGTTGTTGTTTATGCTGTGGTTTCAACTTGTTTTAATTGTATAATGTGTTGTGATTTGTTCGATTGTGAGCCACCCCGAGCCATCCGGGAGTGGCGGCCAAGAAATCTGAATAAATAAATAAATAAATGTACATTTATAGGCAGTACTCAACCGCATGCATCATTCTGCTTCTCCAGCTTTGAAGATGTTGGGTGCAGGCATGGGTATACCTATAGCCTCACCATTAATATATGTATAAGTTAGCCTTTTAGCTCATTATTTCAAGAATATCAGGGTTTGCATCCTTACCCAGGCATGGAAAGCTCCTGGTCCAATCTTGAGCCAGGCTGAACAACCTGTGGCCCTCCAGATGTTTGGGCCTCTAACTCCCAGAAGCACTCGCCAACTTGTCCAACATTCAGAAATTCTGGAAGATGAAGCCTAAGACACTTGTAGGGCAGCAGGTTGTGCTGGATAAGTCTTGGATAAGTCACTCTCAGCCTGAGAGGAAGGCAATTGAGAACCTCCTCCAAAGACACCTCACCACGAAAGCCCTAAAAGAGACAGCAGGATGCACTGGTTTCAGTCTTGCACTGGACGATTGCTGGTTTGACTCTCTGATCTTCACTGGGGCATCCATAATTGTGTTGTGAATGGTTGATTCTTCTGAAAAGTGGGGAGGTGAGGAAGGGCAAATATCGTCATCACAGTTGAAGGAATCTCACGGGACCTTGTCCTGCCCAAGATCTGAAGTTCTGTCTGGGCAATCCTAACCATTCTGTATTTCACATCTTTCCATAATACTCTGTGGCTGGGCAACATTGCCACTCTATAACAACCACAATCATAACTCCATGAGCATGAAGGAGCATGACATCTCTTTGATGAGGGGTCTCAGTCAGGACAAAATAAAACAACAGACAGGAAGACCATATTTCCTTGACTGACTACAAAAACAAACACAACCTGACCTCAAGGGAGAACCTGAAATATTCAGCGCTGGTTTCATTGCACCCTCTGGGCCTCTTTCCCCTCTCTGATGGAATTCCCTGCCAAAGCCGACGCAGAGGGATGTAAAACTCCGAGGCACTCGCTTCATTTTGTCAGGTTGTTATACATTCACCTGTGAGACAATTGTGTGCCTTTTCAATGGGAGCCTCTTCTCCTCATTTCGGAGAAGTCAAATTAACATCACTTTTCCAAAAGAGAACAATAGAGGGAAAGAGAAGAACACGGTCGTCATTGTTGAAGGAAGAGGTGGGTTTCGGGAGAGCAATCTGCTAAATATTGGTACAATGGGGTTGGGATTTTTGTGACATTTCAGGACTCAATTATTGGCTGATTAATCCATGCTTTTACAGAGTGTCATGTTTGTGATGGAAAAGGAGGCGCCAATCATCTCCTGCAGAGAATGGCAGAGAGACAGATTGTGAAGGAGTTTCTGACAAAAAGGTTTTGCCATTAAATTGATAGCTCTGCGCTCAGGGTTGCAATTATTTTCCAGAGTTTAGAAAAAAAATCTTTTGGGCCGCAAAACTTAAGAGATCTCCAGCTTCTCGATCTGTGGTCTTGTTGGGGGTCTTATGCATGTGTACATTCACCTATGGAAAGCTTTGGATATTTTCCTTCTACCAAGCTCAAAGACACAGAACCATTACGGGATGGTTCCCCTCCTTGGTGCAAGTTTGCAGAGTTAGTGAGGGGAAAATAGTCAAATGCAAGAAGTGTCTAAGGCTCTGTCGGTATGCAGGCAGAGATTAACCTAGACAATACCCAGCTTGTCAAAACTATTTACTTAAAGCAGCATTTACTCATTTGGCTGTTTTAAATGTTCAAGTTCAAAACATAAAGAGAGCACACAACCGCAGATACAAAGCAAAACTTATAAGAAGGAGCGTACTACAAAAACACTGGTTCAGGAGCAAGAGTACACAATGGTTAAGGTTGCAGTCCAGGAGTCAAATGCCAAGGGTTCACTGATTCATGTCCAAGGTTCAAGAGACCAAAGCGTAGTCGTAGTTCCAAAGGTCAAGCCAGAGCAGGGTTGCCCAGGAAGTCAATCACGATCACCAGTCGAGCCCGAGACCGAAAGAGGTCGATCCCAGCCGGATGGGGTGCTTCTCAGAGGGGGGCGGAGCCAGGCCCTGCCCCCTCCCCTGGCTTCGGCACTCCCAGCAGCTTCTCCAGGCTTGAGGATGGCAATGCCAAGCCAGTGGTGGCATAGCTAGCACAAGGCTGGCTTGGCATTGCCATCCTCAAGCCTGGAGAAGCTGCTGGGAGCTCCAAAGCCAGAGGGAAGTTTGGCGGCCTAGGCCAGCCTCGTCCTCTGCGCCCCGCCCCCCTACCTTCAGTCAAGGGAGGAGGGCGGGGAGAGGAAAGGAAAGAGGCGGAGGGACCCCTGCCGCGCATGCGCGTGCAGCAGGAGGCGCCTCTTTCCCCTCCTCGCCCTGCCCTCCTCCCTTGATTGAAGGAAGGAGGGCGGGGCGAGGATGTGAAAGAGGCGGAGGAACCCCTGCCGTGTGTGTGCGGTGGGAGGCGCCTCTTTCCCCTTCTCTCCCGCCCTCCTTCCTTCAATCAAGGGAGGAGGGCAGGGTGAGGAGGAGAAAGAGGTGGAGGAACCCCTGCCGCACATGCGTGTGCAGCGGGAGGCGCCTCTTTCCCCTTCTCTCCCTGCCCTCCTTCCTTCAATCAAGGGAGGAGGGCGGGGTGAGGAGGAGAAAGAGGCGGAGGAACCCCTGCCGCACATGCGTGTGCAGCGGGAGGCGCCTCTTTCCCCTTCTCTCCCCGCCCTCCTTCCTTCAATCAAGGGAGGAGGGCGGGGTGAGGAGGAGAAAGAGGCGGAGGGACGCCTGCTGCGCAGCGTGTGCAGCAGGAGGATGCCTCTTTCTCCTCCTCACCCCGCCCTCCTCCCTTGATTGAAGGAAGGAGGGCTGGCAGAGGAGGGGAAAGAGGCGCCTCCCGCCGCGCGTGCATGTGCACTTTTCTTCTGAATTTTTTTATTTTTAAAAAAAAACTTTTTTGGGGGTCTGGATCTGCTGCCCCCAAATCCCCCCACCTGAGGCCATGGCCTAGGGTGGCCTTATGGGTAATCCGGGCCTGGGGCTTGGCGCAGCCTGGCTCCACCCCCCTCTGGCTTCTGCTCTACTAGCAGCTTCTCCAGGCTTGAGGATGACAATGCCAAGCCAATGGTGGCATAGCTAGCACAAGGCTGGCTTGGCACTGCCACCCTCAAGCCTGGAGAAGCTGCTGGTAGAGCTGAAGCCAGAGGGGGGCGGAGCCAGGCCGAGCCAAACCCTGCCCCCGCCCCTCCCCTCTCCAACCTTGAGGAGGGAGGTAGATCTTTCTGACTTGGTTTTATTATAAGTAGCTCGCATGCTGAAAAAGTGTGGGCACCCCTGAGCCAGAGAGTCCAGAGTTCAAGGATGATCCAAAATACATAGTCAAGAGCCAGTCCAGGGATTCAAGGCACACCCCGGTTCACAACAGGATACAAGAGCAACAGGGTTCTCCAACAAGATGCTCACCAGGGTTCAAGGTTCTTCAAGGAACAAGGTTCACAAGAGTTCATGAGACAGGTCAGGATACCACAATCCATGTAACCTGGAGCATTCATAGCCAAGTATAGCCCATCGTTTTGTCCCAAAGAGTGGTCTCTAGCTAGGCTCTTTTGCTGCAGCTGATCACAGTTGCATCCTATCTCTGCAGGCATCCGCCCTTAATCGCTGCTGCCTGTACGTTCTTACATTCAGATTATTCTAACCGTTAGAATCAGGAGGAACATTAATCCCTTCCATCCCTTCTGCAGCATCACCCCCCTGCTAGCCATGACTTATTTACCCATCGCCACACACTGCCAAGCATTCTATATACTAATCACCACCACCTACTAGGCATGCCACTATACCACCCACCATACCACCCACCATTAACTGTGGAACATGGCAAGAAGAGAGAATGAGCAAAGAGATATTTCCCCAGTGGGGGAAATATCCTTTCTCAGTTGTCTCTTGAGTCTTCAAAGAAGACTTGGGAAGTCTGACTTGGCTATGGTGGTCCACGCTGCGGTTACATCCCGTATAGATAACTGCAACGCTCTCTACGTGGAGTTGCCTTTGAAGACTGTTCGGAAGCTGCAACTAGTCCAATGGACAGCAGCCAGGTTGATAACAGGAGCGGCATTCAGAGAGCGTACAATTCCCCTGTTGTGCCAGCTCCACTGGCTGCCAGTTTGCTACCGGGCACAATTCAAAGTGCTGGCTTTAGCCTTTAAAGCCCTAAACGGTTCAGGTCCAACTTACCTGTCCAAACGCATCTCTCCCTATGAACCATCGAGATGTTTAAGATCATCCGGAGAGGCCCTGCTCTCGGTCCCGCCTTCTTTGCAGGCACGACTGGCAGGGACGAGAGACAGGGCCTTTTCAGTGGTGGCTCCTCAGCTTTGGAACACCCTCCCTGGAGACATCAGAATGGCCCCCTTCCTCCTGACATTTCACAAGAAAGTCAAGACCTGACTGTTTGAGCAGACATTTGCTGATGAAATGTAATGGTTTAATTAGATATATGGAATGACGACGATGTGACGAAAAGTGATTTCAACATGACGCTGAGACTGCAATTGTATGTTTTAAATTGTTAATTTGTTGTTATATGGTTGTTTTTGGGTTGTTTGCTTGTGTTGTATTGGAGGGCAGAGACTGCCTTGTGTAAACTGTCCCAAGTCGCCTTCGGGCTGAGGGGGGCGGTATAGAAATGTGACAAATAAAAGGATTCACCTCCTAATATTATTGCATCTTCAGCCTTCTGTATGTTGATGATAACGTATTCTGTGCTTGTTCAGTGGAAGATTTACAAGCCACTTTAAACACCTTTTTCACAGAAACATGTGAAATGCTTGGCCTCTCACTGAACATCAAGAAAAGTGCTCCTCTACCAGAAAAGGGCACGGATAGGAGCAGTCTAGTTTTGGCCAAAAGAGATCGAAAAACCTATGTTTGTGACTGGGGATGCTGTGTACATTATTCCTTATCAATGTTGGGGTCAGAGATATGAGTCTAGGATCCACCTTGTTCTCTTTGGGTTGCCCCAATGCCTCCAAGTCTTCTTGGACTTCTCTTGCTAAGGAGGAAGGGAAATAACTGGGGATGTCCCACAATTCTGCTGACTCCGGGCTTCCTTTGCAAACACCCACCACTTCAAAGTAATGTTTGTCTATACAGTGGTTGCCAGGTTTAATAAATGGATACGATGAAAACTTAGCTGGAGATGGAAAAGGAGAATGGCATCCATTGTTGACAAGACCCGTACCATTTTTCTTTGCTTCTCCAAAGAGTCCTTGGCCAACTTCTCTGCCAGATGTGTTCATTCGCTGAGTCTTCCTCCAGCCCTGGGCCGAATTGCAAGCGCTCCTGCTGGTCGTGTCTCCCTCTTCCTTTTGGAGAGCTTGACCGCAGAACAGCAATGGCCCCAAGCCCAACCCCATTGACTAGTAAGTAACTATCTCTGGAAACTGTGACATTTACTTGGGAAGCAATGCTTTGGAAATTGCAGCTCTATTAAGAGCGTGTCGGTAAATGGCGAAAGAGACATTTCAAAGGGCGAGATTGCAAGCGTCAGGGGTTGTTTCCGTTCTTTATATCTTCTTGCCAATCTCCACCTGTTTCATTTGTTAAAAAAAAATTAGTGGATTCAGGGGAACCGAAGTCGTGTTGCCCACCAGAATGAATCTTGGGCATTTTGCTTTCTGTTTTCCTGGAGGCCCAGCAGATGCCAATGATGGGTAGCAAGGAAAAAACAAGGTTGCTGTTTTTTCGCCTTAGACTAAAACCTGATTGAGTTCACCCCAATCAGTGCACGTGCTCAGTGCAGAATTACTTTCAGTCACTTTGAACCGTCCTAATGTTCAGTGCTTTGGGCCTGTTTCCCACATCTTTGTCAAGTTGGTCAAGTTGCTTTTATTGCATGCTACCCTGAGATCTTTAAATGCAGGGAGAAATAGAAGCATGCAAATTAATGAATAATAAATGATTGCAATTCACACATCTGTTTCCGACTGAATAAAGACTGAACGTTACTAGTTAGTTGACTGTGTTCCATGTATTTAAATACGTGTGTGTTTCAATATGCACTTTTATGGGTGTATTTTAACTATCTTGTGCACTGCATTGATCTGTAAGGAGAGACAGCTAATAAGATGATGATGATGGTGATGGGTTCAGACTGGAGTAGACCCATTGAATCAGCCATTGAGTCAACATAGTCCAAGAGGTCTAGGGTGCATCTACACCAGGGGTGCCCACAATTTTTCAGCACGCGAGCTACTTATAATAAAACCAAGTCAGAAAGATCTACCTACCTCCTCAAGGCTGGAGTGGGGAGGGGTGGGGGCGGGGCTTTGTGCAGCCTGGCTCCTCCCCCTCTGGCTTCCGCTCTACCAGCAGCTTCTCCAGGCTTGAGGATGGCAGTGTCAAGCCAGCCTTGTGCTGGCTATGCCACCACTGGCTTGGCATTGCCATCCTCAAGCCTGGAGAAGATGCTGGTAAAGTGGAAGCCAGGGGGTGGAGCCAGGCCGAGCAAAGACCCACCCCTCCCCTCTGGCTTTGGAGCTCCCAGCAGCTTATCCAGGCTTGAGGATGGCAATGCCAAGCCAGTGGCATTGCCATTGGGGTTTTGGTGGACAGCTCAATGAAAATGTCAACCCAGTGCGCAGCAGCAGTGAAAAAAGCAAATTCTATGCTAGGCATGATCAGAAAGGGAATCGAAAATAGGTCAGCAAATGTTGTATTACCTCTCTACAAATCTATGGTAAGGCCACATTTGGAGTACTGTGTACAATTCTGGTCTCCGCACCTTAAGAAGGATATAACGGAACTGGAAAAGGTACAGAAAAGGGCAACAAGAATGATCCAAGGGATGGAGTGGCTCCCTTATGAAATCAGGTTGCAACGCCTTGGTCTTTTCAGCCTTGAAAGACGGCGTCTAAGAGGTGACTTGATCGAAGTGTATAAAATCATGCATGGGATAGAAAAGGTGAATAAAGAAAACTATTTTCTTTGTCACAAAACACTAGGACTAGAGGGCACTCCCTGAAGCTCCAAGGTAGGAAAATTAGGACTAATAAAGGGAAATATTTCTTCACCCAGAGGGTCATTGGGTTATGGAACTCACTTCCAGAAGAGGTTGTGACAGCTGTCAGCCTGAACAACTTCAAGGCAGGATTAGACAGATTCATGGATACCAAGTGTATCGGTAGTTACTGAAAAGGACATTCAAGTGCCACCACGGAGTGGTTGAGGTAGGCAGGATTTCCCTGGGTACTGGTTGTGGGGGGTCGGGAGCAGGTTAGGGTTTTGCCCTCCCTTCTGCTCGAGATCCCCGTGTACAACTGGGGGCCACTGTGTGATACAGAATGCTGGACTAGATGGGCTGAGGTTCGATTCAGCATGGCTCTTTTTATGTTCTTATGTTCTTATGTTCTTATGTTCTTATGTTCTTATGTTCTTAGCTAGCACAAGCCTGGCTTGGCACTGCCATCCTCAAGCCTGGAGAAGCTGCTGGGAGTGCCGAATCCGGGGAGAGGTGGGGTTTGGCGTGGCCTGACTCCGCCCCCCTCTGAGAAGCGCCCCATCCGGCTGGGATCAACCTCCTTCGGTCCCGGGATCGACTAGTCAATTGTGATCGACTGGTCGATCGTGATCGACTTCCTGGGCAGCCCTGATCTACACTGTAGAATGAATGCAGTTAAAGTGGTGTCAAACTGCATTAATTCTACAGTGAAGATGCATCCTAGACCTCTTGGATTATGTTGACTCAATGGCTGATTCAACAGGTCTACTCCAGTCTGAACTTATTATTATTATTTACTATATGGATGCACCCCTAGTCTTTCAGAGCATTGAACATATCCATGAGCATCTCACGGCCTCCTCGAAACATAGCATCCAATTGCTGAGGTTCTCACCTGTATTATGAGAGATGAAAGTGAGAGATTCGTGGTGAAAATAGAACAGATTTTTCTACTTTAGCAAAACCTTCTTGGCTGGGAGCCCTTCAAAAAAGCCAAGCCCAACCTATTATTTTGCCATCTTGCCAAGTGACAGGGATGGATAACCCCATTAAGGCGGTCGCGTCTTGCTCTTACTTAAGTGAATAGTCTCCGAAAGAACCCCAAACACAACCTCAGGCTTCCCAAATTAGCAAGAGGGTCGTTTGAGTACATCTTATTCTTTATTTCATCTTATTAGTGTTGTAGGTTCAAAGGTAAGATTGTTTTGGCTGCTGTCTTTATCTTTGTGAGAAAGGAGGCCATCCAATTCCAGATTTCCTTCTCTCTTCTTCAAACCCCACTTACCTTCTTTTGTCTCCTTATTCAGAAGGAGATCAAATGTTATCATTACAAAATAAATGAAATACAGTTCAATGGCCTCGAGGCAACAGTTCGTTCCTACCAAAGTAGACACATTAACTCAATATGTTTTACGTAAGTGTACGCTTACCTGTGAGGGGGTGATGTGTGAAGCTGCGGCGGTGCAATGGGTTCACCCCTTGCACTACTGAATTGCTGACCTGAAGGTTGGCAGTTTGAATCCGCAGGATGGGGTGAGCTCCCGCTATTAGCCCTAGCTTCTGCCAACCTAGCAGTTCAAAAACATGCAAATGTGAATAGATCAATAGGTACCAATTCAGTGGGGAAAGGCAAAAAGACACACCAAGAAGACATGCCAGCCACATGACCAGGAGGTGCCTATGGACAACACAGAATCCTCGGCTTGGAAATGGGGAAAGAACAGCACCCCCAGAGCCAGAGATGAGCACTGCCTCCAGAGCTGGAAATGAAAGGAGACGCCTTTGCCTTTGTGTATTTGTGTCTCATTGTATGGCATTGTAACAAGGCATTGAATGTTTGCCTGTGTCTGTTTATGTACTGTAATCCGTTTTGAGTCCCCTCGGGGAGAAGGGCGGAATGTAAATAAATTGTTGTTGTTGTTGTTGTTGTTGTTACTATGAAAAGAATATTGGAAAGTATTTGAAAATGAAAAAAAACCTTTTATACGTTAAGAAACTTGAACAAGAAAAATCCTGAACTGACTGAAATTTTCGCATTTCAGGACATATTCTGTGGAAAATTTACATATGGTTGTATTACTCCAAAAAAATGCTTTTTTAAGTTTTCTCTATGCAAGAAATAATATTCCTGCACCAGAGTACTATATTATGTCATGATAAACAACAACAACAACCACCACCACCACCACAGGACCGGCAAAGGAAACTATGTTCTTGCAAGTTGTGCCAACATCCCAAATTGCACTCTTTCAAAACATGGCATGCTCCTATTTTTTTCTTATTATTTGCTGATGGGAAACGTCCCCCGTCTTCTCTTCCTCCATAAGAGGTGATACAGATACCGTTCTCCTTCTCCCTTTGCAATTAGATGTATTGTACAGGAAGGAATCCATAGACAACAGAAGATTGCATTTTTCTGCTATCAAGGGAGTCGCATTTCATTTGTTCATTTTCCTCACCCACACAATACTCTCAAGCTATAAACACCTGGATTTTGGTTTCATTTTTCTGCTTTTTGGGCGACAATTGGTACTATTACGTTGCCCTTCTCCTCCTCTTCTTCTTCCTCTTGTCACCATCATAATCATCTTCATCACAAGAGCATCGTCCCCAACTAGGGTAGACTGAACAATACCCAAATCCGATAGAGTAGTCTCATTGAGAAAGAACCCCATGGAATGGTAAGCCCTTCAAACCCATTGATCCAAATACACTTTATTTATATTCCGCTTTTCTCACCACGAAGGGGACTCAGAGCAGATTACAGGTACACATACTTAGCAGACAATCCCTGCCGTTTCCACATACACACATATAGACGAACAGAGGCAAACTCTGGCCACCAGGGGGGGAGCTGGCGCACTCATCTCACATCATTCCCTGCATCCCTTGTTGTTCCGTCCGCATTCCTCAGCATTCCTGGAGTTCTTTAATGGCCTCATAATTCAGTCAAAATTTGCCTCCCCACTTAATGTGGTATCTTTATCTCCTACTTGACAGATGCAACTGTCTTTCGGGCTGCAAAGGTCGACAGCAGGCTACACTTAAAAGTCAAGCACCCACCTCGACCCGGGCAGGCCTCAAACTCATGACCTATTGGTCAGAGAGATCTTATGCAGCTGACACTTATGTCGACACACACTTATCCCTCACTGAAGAAGAAACCCTCCCAACTTTCAACCAGATGTGATGATTTCGGGCTTTTGGATGGAGTAGGAAGCAATTGGAATCCAATGGCTCCATTAAGCTGAGCTGGGCAGCCCTTTCGATGCCATTGACCACAAAAGCCAGGCTATCACTACAACGATCTCCTGCAGTTAATGAACTCCTTCCAAAAATTCGAAACTGGTTAAGAATGGTATCGACCTTGGCTGCTTAGCCACCCATCTCAAGCATGTTGGTTTTTGTGCCTGGTTTTCATGATGCAACCCAGCATTTCTCTCTGTGTATATATGTGTGTGTGCATATAGAGAGAAGTGCACAAAATGGCTGAAATCTGATTAATAATTCATTTTGGAGATTTGGGTGGCCCGCACTTAGATTTGTCAAGACTCAGAAGGGTCCACTTCCAATTCGTAATCCGAACCTCTGAAGCTTCATGTTGTTTTGTTAAGATCTGTTCCATTAGTGGCAATGGGGACAATTTCAAAGCGTATTTCTCTGTTATTTTTATGACTATCAGGACGAAACTTGGCACACTTGTAGGCAACATTTACAACTTTAAGTCAGCCAAGTTTCAGAACATTTTGGTCATCCATTGATTTTTAAGATTTTTTTTTTCAGTTTAAGCACAAGATCTTAACCTAAATCACTTTCATATCAATGAGACTTAAAGCCCCATTCTTCTGGCATGATAAGAATTTTGGGAAATATAGTTTGGGGTGGGGCCTTTTGAATACTCTACAGAGGTCCTCGCCTTCCCAAAGTATATTTCCCAGAATAAGGATTATAAGCAATAAGCATAATTGTAAAGTGAAATGCTGGTCCTGTCAGAGGAAGCAGGTAGGAAAGTAGGATCTTGCAGGTCTGATTCACTGGGTGTGGGCACAGGGGCCTTGGGGTGGGAGTATACCTATGGGAATTTGAAAAATAATATATAAGTTTGGAATTGGATAATTTCAACAGAGGAAGGTTATAGATCGGATATGAATGGACAGAAAGAAACATAATTCTCAAAAAGCTACTATTAAATTTAAGTTTTAGGAAACACACAGAAACAGAATGGAGCTCAAAAGAACATGCCTTGATCCAGGGCCGTAGCCAGGATTTTGATTCGGGGAGGGCTGAGCTTGATTCGGGAGGGGCTGAGTCTGAGTAAGAGAGGGACTACCCTACCAAACCTTTTGTATTGTTATCCCAATAACTCCATGAATGTGGGATATAATGAGCATGGTGATCAGATCATGATATGAATAAACATAACAGTTTAAATAATGTACCAGTAAGGCCTTCTCGCGGACCACCCTGAGAATTTTGAGGGGGGGGTGAAGCCCCCTAAGCCCCCCCTGGCTACATGCCTGCATGGATCCTCCAGATGCTTTAGACCTGAGCCCAGATCCCTGATTATCCCTGATCTTCTGGATTATTTGGACATCTCTCTCCTGCAAATGCCACAAAAGACAGAGATACGCCGAGTGGAGGAGATAAAAGACCAACTTTGAGGAAGCCACATGATTTGGCTTTCTTCTTCTGATTGGCTGACAAGGAAAAAACCAGGATGCAGCTGCCCACCCCCTCCTACCCCAGACAATTATGGGCAATGGAGGATATTACATGGGGCCGGGGGAGAAACAGAAAATCTTTACAAAACTCTGTAAAAGTTTCATAGGCTTGTGTTTCGATTCGTAAATGCTTCTTGGGGGGGGGGGGGGTCCTTTCCGATTAATAATTTGAAATTTTGTATTTATGAATCATGTGAATCTCCGAATTATGAAATGGAGCTCTGAAGCTTTGCACACCCCTAGTACACACACACACACACACACACAAAGCTAAAGTACCAGGCTATTTCCAAGTTAGGTCTTTTGTAGTGCTATTTATAAGAAATAGTCATTGTTTGCTTTTGTTTTTATGAATGTTTTCATTAAACAATACATAAGGACATGGGTGACCTACAACTTCCAACTTCGTGGGTCAATTCCCCCCAAACTACACCAGTAGTCAAAGTTGGCGATGTTTAGTATGTACATGGTTTGGCCCATACCCATCATTGGTAGGAGTTACAGATCTCTCTGGATGTGGGAGCAATCTTGGAAATGCAAACATAGTCATATATATATACATTGTCCACAAACATACGGACATATTTACACTTTTATATATATGGAGAATCACCTTGCACGTCTTCTGCTGTTGTGTCTGCTTTTTTGGGTGCTAAGCTCTGTCATTGCCGATGACTTTGTTGTTTTTTGTCATGGAACAGCAGCATAGATTAGTCTTAATGAGATATATATGGAACGTGGACATTTGGTTCAAAGTTGCAGAAGCAAAGTAGCCTATATGGTCCAACTGGGCATTGCAAATATGCATCAGAGGCACACATAGATGTGGTTACCTATTCGGCAACGCACCTTTGTCATGCAGGATAAGTGTTGTAGTAGGTAAAAGCCAATGGGTCCACTCTTTGGGGATTACTGACATTAAGAAGAACCTCCTGATTGTATGTTTGACAGAGGAATATGTTCCTGCCTTAGAGTTTGGTGGAGTGTCCTTCTCTGGAGGACTGGGCGGCCCTTGGGGTCTCGTCCAACTTTAGGATTCTGTGGTTAGTTGGCTTTCAAGGCTCTCTGTTGCTTCAAAACCAAACATAAGAGACATGTTTTGAGTCCTGCTTCCCTCTCCCCACACCTTGAAAAGCGTGAAGTCCACCCAGAGGAGAGGCCGATCGTGCCTGGCATCGGAGATCTGTGCCAGCCGACACTCTCCTCTCCCGGGGGCCTCGCTGGCAGCTTTCTCCGATTGCCCAACCACTCGAGTGCATCTTCAGTCATCATTAACAATTGTAATGCGGCCCAGACTCTGGTGCATCTCTCCCTTTCTCTTCCCCGCTCCCTCCCTCCCTCCCTCTCTCTCTCTCTCTCTCATTCTCTCTCTCTCTCTCTCTCTCTCTCTCTCTCTCTCTCTCTCTTGCTAAGTGTAAGCTCCCTGATTTTAATTTTATTCATAGAGCCGCTATTACTCCATCCAGATCATGCGAGATGAATACTAATGGCCCTCTGGATTGTTTTAAGTGAAGATCTGAACAAGATACTTCCTTTCATTTTGTCAGGAGCTGTCATTTCCGACAGAGGTTTTTTTTCCAGGGGGTTTGCTCTCCCTCACAGATCCGACTGGCGCAAGGGGCTGTTGCGCATGTGTCAGGGGCAAGTGAGCAGAGTACGAGGAGGCCAAAGGAGGGATGGTAGAAAAGGAAAGGAGGAAAAGGAAGGAAGCTGGGAGGAAGAAGGGAAGCATGGAAGGACAGTAGAAAAAAAAGAAGGAACAGGGAGGGAGGAAAATGTGAAAGGAAAGGAAGAAGACAGAGCTGGACAGTAGAAAAACAAAGAAGAAATAAGAAGGAAGGAAGGAAGGAAGGAAGGAAGGAAGGAAGGAAGGAAGGAAGGAAGGAAGCCCGGATTACCCATAGGGCCAACCATGGAACATGGACATTTGGTCTAGGGGTGCAAGCCGAGGGGGGCGCAGATCACGGACCAAAAAAATGTTATAAAATAATTTAAAAATCATGCTGTGATTGGCTCCTGCCATCCTAAAGGAGGCGGAGCCAAGGCCGGGCTCCACGGAGGCAGCGCTCGTGCTCGCCACATCAGCCTGAGCCCATCCATCTACGCCACTGCTTCTTAGCCAGTGCTTCTGCGCGTGAGGGGTGGGGAGGGGGCGCCTGGCCTGGCCTGGCCTGGCGCGGAGCGGCTTCCTTCACAGGCTGCTGAGGGAAGAGGAGACCATGGGAAAGAAGGGCAGCATGCGGCGTGGAGGCCCGGAGGGGAGCCTGAGGTCCACTGCAGCCACTGGGCCATGAGCCGCACGTGGGGCTGCCTCTGAAGCCGCTGCCTCGGATGAAGAGCATGCTCTGGACCCAGTCCGGCTTTTCCCATCCTTTTGGGCCTCGGCTCTGCAGCACTGGCTCGCCCTCCTCTGCCTCCTTCCCGAGGGGTAATGAACTCACTCCCCGCCACACAAAGGGGCCCATTCCCTTCTCTTCAGTAACAGCGTGCGCACACCTTTCCCCTCAGCCCCATTGGCACATGACAGGAAGGATGCGGTGGCACGAGGCAGAGGGGGGGGAGGTGGGGTGCGGTAGAGGTTAGCTTAAAGGGGACGTAATTCCAAAGTGTGGCCTAGGGCGCAAAAAGCTGTTAATCCGGGCCAGGAAGGAAGGAAGGGTGAAAGGAAGGGTGGAAGGGTGAAAGGGTGGAAGGGAATAGGGAAGGGAGGAAAGAAGGGTGGTTGGAAATATGAGAGGAAGAAAGAATGTAAGAATGACAGGAGGAAGAGTGGAAGGGAGAGAGGGTGGGACTATAAAATCCTACAGTTGGAAGAGGCTCCAGGGCCATGCTGTCCATCCCCATTTGGTCTCCAAACGAAAGCAAAACTAGAATGTCTAGACACCAACAGTATTCCTGCCAAAGGAGGATGCATGTGATCCCTCTCGCAAGCACTTTTCAAGGTGGCGCTCTCACCCTGAGATTCCTCTCCTTCCTCCTGACAACCGGGGAAGGCAGGCCAGGGAGATCTGGGAGCTCTAATTGGTGTGTTTCCCCCTTCCATAAATACAAATAAATGGGGCAGAAGACGGGAGAGTGGCCATTAACAGTGCCATGATATTTCGGGACCAGGGAACCAATTGAAGGCGAGACACGTCCCACTTGCAATTTGGAGATTCACGAGAGGCCGTGCTTGAATAAATTGCCTTTTGCCATGAAGAGACATTAATCCTCTTTGCTTAAATGGATTAATTCCCATCTCAGACCAACCGGTTGAGCATTGGAGGGCCCTCGGTGCAAATGCGCTCACTCCGGAGAGCCACCTCTTTGATTCCTCCCATGGATTACATCTACTCTCTCTTTCTCTTCTCTAAAGTAGCAAGAGCACCCCTTTGGTCTCATTCCATTGGACTCATCTGCATTATTTCCTTCTTTGGGATTTGTTTCCTAAAATATTAATCATCCTTTGAATTTTGACTTTTGTTTTAAAAGAAAAGAAAAGAAAACACCCAAAGGCTGTTGGGCATCTAAGAGCATCATCATTTGGATGAAATCCAGACTAGGTCATTAACACAAACAAGTAAATGATAAAATATTCAAGCGGTGAGAAGTTAAACCCCAGAGCCCCAACGGCTATGCACTTGCATCGTTTGCAATTATAAACGACACTATCTGGATTATTCGGAGGATATGAGGTGTTGGCGGAGAGTGGTGCCTCCAGGTACAATGTTTGCCGTTATTTGGTTATTACATTATCTTCATTTTTATTTCTCACTGTATAATTATACTGTTTCATTTTGATGTTTTTTCCTAGGTGGATGGTGGTTTTTTCCAGTGCCGTTGACCTGATGACCTTTGAGGGTTTTGAAGATGACCCATAACTCCACGGCTTGGTGTTGCGCTTCTCAACGAAGCTCAATGTTCCCATGTTCCTTTGGTATCTGCGCCTCTGAGTCTCACGAACAGATCCGAGGTGGGATTTATCCCATTTAGCAAAGAGGATTAATGTTTTAGAACAAAAGGTAATGTATTCCATTGTATGCAAAGCAAGGTCTACCGGTAATAGCGTGTACAAAGCCGGCCTCCTTCCCTCTATTGTATGATAAGTTTAATTCCTGAGAAAACACTGGTAGCGCCATTGTGTACCTTTGGGGAGGACTTGACCAGTCCTGGAATGAATTGGACTCCGTTAATTAAAAACACTCCAGAAGAAGCAGGCGAGGCGACTGTTGTGGCTGCTAGCGAACAAAGAGGACAGGGAATTCCTCAGCAGGTTTCCGGAGAGAGAGGGTCAGTTCTAATAGCAATGATGAGTTTTGCTCGTGCTTTCAGAGTTGGGCCTTCACTTCCACTCAAGTAAGCCTCATGCTTGACAATCGGAGTGGGTAGCATGGATGGGAAATCCAAGCCAAGGCTTTAAAATGGTCCTGCTTTGGGAAGGGATGGCTCAACAACATTGCAAAACAGTGGTTTTCAGTGAGGCTTGTTGAGTGATTTCAGCTAACTGCTAAATGTGGGTTCAGGGCCTGGCGGACTTTGCTATTCCAAAGGCCAGATCAAGACACACACTGGGTTTGAAGGAATGAAGAGAAGTTTATTCTCTTTGGCCAGAAAGGATGTCAGTATCAGGCCCGGATCAGGCCCGTTTGGCGCCCTAGGCCAAAGGCTCTGCCCCCGCCCCTGGCTCCGCTCCTCCCCCGACTCCACCCCACCCCGCCCTCGGCTTCGCCCCCAGCTCCGTCCCATTCCTCCCCCGGCTCCGCCCCGGCTCCTCGCCAGCGCGAGGAGGAGGAAGAAGGAAAGCCCCACCCCTGGAGCCGATGCAGGGCCTCCCCACGGCTCCTCCCTCCCTCCCTCCCCTAAAGCCACCATGCCGGCCTGAGAAGCGGCCAAAATCGCCCTTTTCAGGCCGGAATGACGGCTTTAGGAGGAGGAGGAGCCGTGGGGAGGCCCCGCATCGGCTCCGGGGGTAAGGCTTTCCTTCCTCCTCCTTGCGCTGGCAAGGAGGCGGGGGCTGGGGTGGGGAGGAGCCAAGGGCGGTGGCAGAGCCGAGGAGAGCAGAGCAAGGGAGGGGGCAGCCGTAGATAGCGCTTACACCACCGCGCGCATGCGCCCTTTTTTTGAATATTTTTTGTGATTTTTTTTTTACTTTTGGGGGGGGTCCGGACCCGCTGCCCCCCCCCCAGGTGCCGCCCTAGGCCATGGCCTAGGGTGGCCTTATGGGTAATCCGGGCCTGGTCAGTATAGAGCCTATGCTCAAAAGGAAACAATGTAAGACTGAGATTTTGTGGCCTGGCCACCCGCCTGGAGTGGCGCCCTCCCTGCCCAACTTCGATGGTGCCCCCCTTCATCCATCTTCCACTGTTAAGAGCTTGGGTGTCGTCCTGGATTCACAGTTGACTATGGAGGCCCAGATCGCTAATGTTAGTAAGCAGGCCTTTTTCCATCTCTGGCAGGCGAGACAGCTGGCACCTTACCTTTCAGAGGAAACCTTGGCTACAATCATCCATGCAATGGTCACATCTAGACTGGATTATTGTAACACCTTGTATGTTGGCCTTCCCCTGTCGACTACTCGGAGGATCCGTATTATTCAGAATGTGGCTGCCAGGCTACTTGCAAAAACACCTTTGAGATGCCACATCACTCCAACTCTGTTACATTTGCACTGGCTTCCAACAGAATTCCGGGCCCTGTTTAAGTTGTTGGTTCTGACCTTTAAGGCGCTTTATGGTCAGGGGCCAGCGTATCTCAGAGACCGCCTCTCCCCTCTTCACCGCCAGTGGTCGCCACGACTCCTCCAACTAAACTTACTGTATGTTCCAGGCCCCAGGGAAGTACGTCTCGAGAGCACAAGACGCAGGGCCTTCTCCATCTCTGCCCCTGTCTTGTGGAACTCCTTGCCTCCCCACTTGAGGGCCATGTGTGACCTGCGACCCTATGTTCAGCCACTCAAGACCTGGCTTTTTAGCAGAGCTTTTAATGTCTAATGCAGTCTATTTGGTATTGTGTATTTTTAAATGCTATTGTTTTATGTAAATCTCCTGGAGCATTTTAATGGAGAGCGATTAACAAGTGAGAAACTGATGATGGTGATGTAAAGCATACATTGACAGCCATTCAAAAAACCATGCCCTCCCCAATTGGTGGAAAAGCCACCCCAGCTTGGATCTAGGCTCCTATTGGCTGGTGATTCCTCCTGACGTCATTGGCTGGAGGAGTTCCCCTTGTGATGGCATAAAGGAACAGCTATGGTTGGTTAGTTTAAAGTCCAAGTCCATTTAAATGTCACCCTATGGGGGAGTGAGTTCAAGAATGTGTTGACCACTTCTGCTACCTTCTATTATGCACAGATATCTATATAACAATGTAACAGAAATGGTTTCAATAGTATAGTAACAATTAGAACTCAGTTGGGACTGTAAAGCAAGACTAAAAATTGTTTTTGAATTGTTTATTGTTATTGAAACCATTTTCGTTACATTTCTGCTACCTTGGCAGGCACCTCTCCACAAAAGTCGACATCAACACCAAAATGCAACACTGTCTGAGCTCTGCGCGTTCAGCATTTCTCCAAATAAAGCAGAGAGTGTTTGAGGATCAGGACTTTTGTAGGGAGACCAAGATGCTTGTTTGTAAAGCTATTGTTCTCCAACCCTGTTATATGCCTGTGTTGCCTCCAAAAAATCCTGCAAAACCCTTGGGAAGAAGACAGGTGGACAAATGTTGGTGTTGTGAAGAAGAAGCAAAGACCACCAGCACTGAAGCCATGATTCTCCACCATCTTCACTGGACTGAATGCCACATTGTACGAATGCCCAGAGATCACTGTCTCCCAAACCAGTTGCACTCAACTCAAGAATGGAAAATGGAATGTTGGTGAACAGGAAAAGAGATTGGCTTAAAGCCAACCTTAAAAACTGTGGCAGATACACTGAGCGAGAACTCGGAAGCCCTAGCCCTCAAGTGTTGGAACTAGACATCAGCTGTGACCAATAGTGCTGTGGAATTCGCACAAATGGAAGGCAAAGGGGAGAAACATGTCAGGAGAAAAAAGGTGCATCAAGCCAACCCTTGTCGGGACCGCCGTCCACCTGGAAATCGATATTCTCACTGCAGAAGAACATGCGGATCAAGAATAAGTCTCTACAGCAGGGGTGCCCACACTTTTTCAGCATGCGAGCTACTTACAATAAAACCAAGTCAGAAAGATCTACCTACCTCCTCAAGGCTGGAGAGGGGAGGGGAAGAGGCGGGGTTTGGCATGGCCTGGCTCCACCCCCCTGGCTTCCGCTCTACCAGCAGCTTCTCCAGGCTTGAGGATGGCAGTGCCAAGCCAGCCTTGTGCTAGCTATGCCACCACTGGCTTGTCATTTCCATCCTCAAGCCTGGAGAAGCTGCTGGTAGAGCAGAAGCCAGGGGGCGGAGTCAGGCCACCCCAAGCCCCTTTCCTCTCCCCTCTGGGTTCGGCACTCCCAGCAGCTTCTCCAGGCTTGAGGATGGCAATGCCAAGCCCGTGGTGGCATAGCTAGCACCAGGCTGGCTTGGCATTGCCATCCTCAAGCCTGGAGAAGCTGCTGGTAGAGCAGAAGCCAGGTGGCGGAGCCAGGCCGCACCAAGCCCCGCCCCTCCCTCTGGCTTTGGAGCTCCCAGCAGCTTCTCCAGGCTTGAGGATGGCAATGCCAAGCCAGCCTTGTGCTAGCTATGCCACCACTGGCTTGGCATTGCCATCCTCAAGCCTGAGAAGCTGCTGGGAGTGCCGAACCCAGAGGGGAGAGGAAAGGGGCTTGGGGCATCCTGGCTCCGCCCCCTCTGCCTTCCACTCTACCAGCAGCTTCTCCAGGCTTGAGGATGGCAGTGCCAAGCCAGCCTTGTGCTAGCTATGCCACCACTGGCTTGGCATTGCCATCCTCAAGCCTGGAGAAGCTGCTGGTAGAGCAGAAGCCAGGGGCGGAGCCTGGCCTCACCAAGCCCCGCCCCTCCCTCTGGCTTTGGAGCTCCAGCAGCTTCTCCAGGCTTGAGGGTGGCAATGCCAAGCCAGCCTTGTGCTAGCTATGCCACCACTGGCTTGGCATTGCCATCCTCAAGCCTGGAGAAGCTGCTGGGAGTGCCAAAGCCGGGGGCGGGGCTTGGTGCAGCCTGGCTCCGCCCCCCTCTGAGAAGCGCCCCATCCGGCTGGGATCGACCTCCTTCGGTCCCGGGATTGACTAGTCGATCGCGATCGACTTCCTTGGCAGCCCTGCTCTACAGTCACCAACTGACCCACCAGCAAGACCCTACCCTTGGAAGACAATCAGACTCATGGGCCACGAGTGATAGCCTATGATGATTATGATACCTACTTTATTCTGTTTTGGTCAGACCTCACCTGGAATAAGACTGTGTCTAGTTCTGACCAAAACAACTCAAGAAGGAGATGGAAAAGCTGGAAGGTGTCCAGAGGAAGGCAACTGCGCCAACCCCAAGCAATCTGTGCAAAGCACTCTGGGGCTCATAGCAATATCTTTCAACATCTATGTTATTAGCAAAGGGAACCTCTTACAGATGCTGTGATTCATGCCGCCTTGGCAGGGAGCACAAGGACACTCGAGAGGAATGGGCCCATCAATCTGCCAGAGGGGTCATTTATACTGACCACCCCTTCAGCCTGTTGGCAGGCAGTTGTCAAGAGTAAATACAATGGATGCCGCTTGCATGGAGCAAGAGCGGAGCGCAGGATCCTTTTTGGCAAAGAGCTTAACAGAAAAATGGGAATGGGTTTCAAGATAGAACATCTAGCTTAGGAGCCATCTATACTGTAGAGTTGATGCAGTTTGGCACCACTGTAACTGCCACGATTCAATAATATGGAATCCCAGGAGCTTTATATTTTAATAATAAATTTTATAATAATTTTATAATTGGGAAGAGACCAATATTCAGAGACGAATCCCAGATACTTGGACCTAATGTGCGTGTGTGCTGTGTTGTTATGTGCATGTTAATAAATAAATAAATAAATAAATAAATATAAGTTTTGCAAGGTCTTGGCTTTCTATGTGCTGATGCTTCACCAAACTACAACTCCCACGATCCCATAGCATTGAGCCATGGCAGTTAAAGTTGTGTCAAACTGTATTAAAGCTACAGTGCGGATTCACTCCTAGACCGTCTTTCCCTCCCACTGACACACAAGGAGGGTCCTCCCCTCGCTCCTTCCTCTCCCTCACCCCAAATATCCAAAAACTCAGCACGTTAGCGTGATTTACAAGAAAGAAAAGAAGTGATTATGCTATCCATGATTTACCTTCTCGGTGTTTTACTACTGGAATAAATTGCCATTCGGGAAGTCGCTTTGGAATTATGACTTTATCTTGGGGAGCAGCGATGCCATGAATCTTATGCACTGATAACTAATCGCTTTGGTGTGTTATTTTGCAAGAACCACACTGGAAGTTTAATTAGGGGCATGGCTATTTTTGGAAGTCAAAGGTGACTGGAGACACGCTTCTAGATCTTGGCCCAAGATGGAGGTCAAGCAGGTAGAAAGCATGGCTCCCTTGCTGTAAGTCTGTGTCCACCAAGGATGGGTTTTTTCCCATCACTTTTGCTCCTATGCAAAGCAGCTATGAGCCTCCTTGTGGAGCAAAAACATTAAATATAAATAAACATAATAATAATAATAATATGCATCTGAGATTAACTGAAATACTGGACTGGGAAATTTGCAGCTGAGCATAGCAGCTAAACCCATTAATTACACTATATCAGTGTTTCCCAACCTTTTTTGAGCCGCGGCACATTTTTAACATTAAAAAAAATCCGGGGGCACACCACTAACCAAAATGACATTCTGACACAGTAAAGAATGGCTGGGGGATGGTGGCCTGCTGGGAGCAGCTGCTGGGAGTGCGGCCGGGAGGGGAGGAGCCAGGCCATGCCATGCCCCGCCCCCTCCCCCGGCTTCAGCTCTCCCACAGTTTCCCCAGCCTTGTGGGGACATTGCCAAGTCAGCATTGTGCGGGCTCTGCCACCGCTGGCTTGGCACGGCCCCCTCAAGGCTGGCGAAGCTGTGGGAGAGCTGAAGCCGAGGGGAGGGGGAGGAGCCAGGCCGCACAGAGGAGGAGGACCATGAGCAGTGGACGGGCTTCAGTGGGCGGGGCTCCTCCTCCGCAACGGCTTCAGCAAGCGAGGGGCCAGAGTCATGGCGGATTGGAGGCTGGCTGGGGAAACAGTTGAAGGAGGCAGTGCCCTAGCCCCTTCTTTTTCTTCGCCACCGCCCAGCCCTTCCTCCTCCCCCCCCCCCCCCAAGCAGCAGGAGTTCGGCAGGAGGAAGGGGAAGGAAGGGGAACTTTTCACGCGGCACAGCAGGAGGTTCGTCACGGCACACTACTGTGCCGCGTCACAGCGGTTAGGAAACACTGCACTATATAATATGATTTCTGTTCCTGGGTTATAAATGTCATTACCTAATTGGTTCTATCATAAACACTTGGGAAAAGTTTATTAAACTGCCTAAACTTTGTTTCTGAGGGAGGGACATCCTGCAGCATTTTGCTCTAGTTTTTCAATGAATATCTCTCACCAAGTCTCAACCAATTGCAATCTAGTTTATAGAGGTGTGCAAATCAGCCAAAGGGCATGCTGTTTCGGGGTCCATTTTTGGCTAACCTCTCATTTTATTTACTGGGAAGTTACTCGAATCGGGAGGGGTGTTGCCATTTTCATTCGGCAAAGATTTGGCCCATTGGCTACAGTGGGAAAGTTTAAAGGGTCAATCCTCAGTCATTTTAAGGCCTATCTCCATGAAACCTGCCTCAGTTTTAGATCCCATTTACAACTGCAGACCTGCCAAGTTTCTTTTTATAAAAAGAAAAATTATTGATTAAAATGGCATTAACATAGACATTTACAATAACGAATAACGCCAGTATACTTGGATGCAAAGGTAGGGAATCCGGGGC
Organism: Anolis apletophallus; assembly: GCA_030556195.1. Lineage (NCBI taxonomy): Eukaryota > Metazoa > Chordata > Lepidosauria > Squamata > Anolidae > Anolis > Anolis apletophallus. The sequence continues at coordinate 14,621,052 of JARBWK010000013.1, forward strand.
AGGGTAGGGGGCGGGGGGGGCCAAGAGGGGCAGGGAGGGTTACATCACGATAGGAAGCCACAATAGGTCAGGAAAACAATTAAAAAGACAAAAAACCCACATGTAGGTTGACTTCACCCACTAGCAATGCCTACATCATCAAGTTCGAGTCTACACATTTACATTTATATGAATATCCTTTTAAATCCAATACCCTTTTAAATCTTCATTGTTGTTCTTTTTAACATATTGAATAAATGGTTTCCATGTCTCTTCAAAATCTTTGGTGGACCCCCTCCACAGTAAATAAGTCAGTTTATCCATCTCAGCAATATCAAGAAGTTTACGGATCACTTCTTCTATGTCCGGGATCTCCCTTTCTTGGCAAACCTACCAAGTTTCAAAAGAATTCACCAATCTTATTTTTTAGAATTAATTTAAGTTTTAACCATAACATTTGTTAAAAATAATACAAACCGCAAGAGAAGGTTCTGGAAATTGTAGTTGCCAATTATATCCATTCCCAGACAATCAGAGTATGAACACATCCAGGCTTTTTATTGGCTGAGAAACAGAGAGAGAAGAAAGACTTCAACTCAGCAATCGGCAGCCAGGTTACTAACTGGAGCGACATACAGGGAGCACACCACTCTCCTGTTGTGTCAGCTCCACCGGCTGCCGATCCAATTCTGAGCACAATTCAAAGTGCTGGTTATCACCTTCAAAGCCCTTTACGGTTCTGGCCCAGCTTACTTGTCCAAACATATCTCCCCTTATGTCCCACCTCGAAATTTAAGATCTTCCAGGGAGTCCCTGCTCTCGATCCCACCTTTGTCGCAAATACGTTTTGTGGGGATGAGGGGCAGGGCCTTCTCAGTGGTGGCCCCTCGCCTGTGGAACCCGCTCCCCAGCGAAATTAGATCGACGCCTTCCCTCCTTTCCTTCAGAAAAAAGGTAAAGACGTGGCTGTGGGACCAGGCGTTTAGTTAGATATTAGACAAATGGCGGACATTAACTGATGATAAGGTTATTGAAATGGACTGCGGATTGACATGGTTAACTTGAATATGGAACTGGAGTGTGTTTTGTTTAATTAATGTTATTTAATAGGTTAATCTATTTTAATGTATTTTACAATGTCATTGTTGTTTATTGTTGTTATGAAATGTTGTTAGCCGCCCTGAGACCCCCTTCTGGAGTAGAGAAGAGCGGGTTACAAATAATTGAAATAAATAAATAAATAAATAAACTCCCTTCATGCTCTGAGAGAAACTCGAAGACTTTTGAATGGCCGCCCTATACAAGTGCTGCTGGGAAAGCGGGTTCCCAGCAGGTCCCTCTCTGGTGGAGGAAACTAAGAAACTTTCCAAAAAGAAATTGGTGGGTGCTGCTGCTGCTGCTGCTGGGGAGGGAGAAATAATGCCATCATCTCCAGGAGCCCCGTGGCAGACCCCTGCCTCAGGTATGTTGCAGACTTAACTCTACCCTCTCCAGTAGCTGATAAAATTTGTCTCTCTTAATCCATTTTGCCAAGCTTTTCAGTTCCCTCCCACCCGTTCTGTTTTCGGAGATTATATGAAACAGACCATTGAATATTACAAATAATTTTTGTTCAAATTTTTTGGCAGCCACAAAAGTGAAATTTCCGGAGTAGAACACCTACTTTCAAAGTAAGGACTGAACAATTGAACAGGAATAACACTTTCAAACAGAACATTTTTCAAATTTTGTGACCTACTGTTACAACCAGTGCCAGGTGTGAGTGAAGTTGGAAGGCCTGGGGAGAATTTTGGATGCGTCTACACTGCAAAATCAATGCAGTTTGGCATTGCTTGAAGTGCTATAACTCAATGTTACTGAATACTGCAAGCTGCAGTTTGGTGAGGCCCCAGCACTCTTTGGCAGAGAAGGCGCCAGACTTTGTCAAATGAGAACTTCTAGGATTCCATAGCACTGTGAAATGACAGTTAAAGTGGAGTCAAACTGCATTAATGCACCCTAAGTACCTTATTTATTATTTATTTTATTATTTATTTATTTATTTATTTACGGCATTTTACCCCGCTCTTCTCAACCCCCGAGGGGGGACTCAGAGCGGCTTCCAAAAGGCACAATTTGATGCCTACATCACAATCGCAGTATAAAAACACAATATAAAACCCTCCAGCATTCGACGTTAAAATACATTAAAATACAATTATATTCACACATCCTATGCATTCACCTATGTTAAAAACAGTGTTCCGTCCATAAAAGCATTGAGCCCTATTCACCAACTTTCCATTAAACTACTAAAGCCCTGTCCTGTGCTACTATGCGAACGCCTGGTCCCACATCCAGGCTTTCATTTTTTTCCTAAATGTCAGGAGGGATGGAATTGATCGTATGTCGCTAGGGAGCGCATTCCACAGACGGGGAGCCACCACCGAGAAGGCCCTCTCCCTCGTCCCACCAGCCGCACCTCGGAAGCCAGCAGGAGCGAGAGCAGGGCCTCCCCGAATGATCTTAAAGTACGAGGTGGGACGTAGCGGCAGATGCGTTCGGACAAGTAAGCTGGGCCAGAACCGTATAGAGCTTTAAAGGTCAAAGCCAGCACTTTGAATTGAGCCCGGAATTGGACCGGCAGCCAGTGGAGCCGACACAACAGGGGGTGGTGTGCTCCCTGTATGTAGCTCCAGTTAGTAGTCTGGCTGCCGCCCGTTGGACTAGTTGTAATTTCCGAACTGTCTTCAAAGGCAGCCCCACGTAGAGCGCGTTGCCGTAATCTATTCAGGATGTGACCAGAGCGTGGACGACCGTTACCAGATCAGACTTCCCAAGGTACGGGCGCAGCTGACGCATGAATCTTAACTGTGCAAAAGCTCCCCTGGCCACTGCTGAGACCTGGGGTTCCAGGCTCAGCGATGAATCCAGGATCACTCCCAAGCTGCGAACCTGCGTCTTCAAGGGGAATGTAACCCCATCCAACAGAGATCCCTTTCCAGACCAACAGGCTTTGTCTTTGAGCTCTAACTGGGATTATTCACATCCAGAGCCACACGTGCTTGCAATTGGACTGGTCTTCTTGCTCAAAAAGTCCATAAACCTTTCCAAAACACTTTAGGTAGCCTTAAAGCCAAAAATATATTTACCCAATGAGGAATTGGTGGTCATGGGCCAAATAGCATGCCCGGAAACATCATTGTGAGGAGTGTCAGTGTGTGCCTTTGTCGTTGTTTTCCATTTCCAGTGGTAAACAACAGGTCTGCATCTTGGAACTTGAGGCAAACAAGGGCCGTAATGACAGCTCAGCCTCGGCAACGGCTCTGCCGCCGTCAGCCGTAATGAATGGAAATGCTTCAAACCTAGACATTTGCGGCTTCTCTCCCTCTCTCTGCTTTAACAACTGAACTGATTAGAATGAAACTTTGACTTGATTAGCGATTATTGTCTCCGCATGGTGGTTACATGGCACCCTCTCATTTTCTGGGTTTGTTTTTTAAGAAACATTGTCAGCCTCCCCCTTCTTTCTCATCCTCTGATTTACGGCTTGGCTTCTCTGCTCCATATTCATTTGTTTTGTTTGTTCTGCCTTTCCTGTCTCAAAGGCTCAGACAGTTTCGTCCCCCTTCCCTCACTCCAGTTTAAGACTGATGTTTGTAAGATTTCGCAGAAGCAATGTTAAGCAGGACCTCGATCCTATTTGTACTCCCAATTAAAGTAGATCCATTGATGCATGGGACTTAGATAGGTGTTGACTCTCCATTCAATGACTTATTTCTTTGGTCTACTCTTGTTAAGACCCATTGATGCAATGGGGTTTAGATAGGTGTTGACTCTCGATTCAATGTCTTATTTCTTTGGTCTACTCTTGTTAAGACCCATTGATGCAATGGGGCTTAGATAGGTGTTGACTCTGCATTCAATGTGTTAGATCTTTGGTTTACTCTAGTTGAGACCCATTGATGCAATCCATTGTCTTATTTCTTTGGTCTACTCTTGTTAAGACCCATTGATGCAATGGGGCTTAGATAGGTGTTGACTCTGCATTCAATGTGTTAGATCTTTGGTTTACTCTAGTTGAGACCCATTGATGCAATGGAATTGAGATAGGTATTGACTCTCCATCCAATACCTTATTTCTTTGGTCTACTCTAATTAAGACCCATTGATGCAATGGGGTTTAGATAGGTCTTGACTCTACATTAAATGTGTTATATCTTTGTTCTACTCTAGTTGAGACCCACTGAAGCAATGGAATTGTGATTGTTATTGATTCTCCATTCAATGTGTTATTTCTTTGGTCTACTCTAGTTGAAATCCATTGATGCAATGAAATTTAGACCCCAAGGTGAACCCTAAGGCAGTGTTTCTCAACCTTCCTAATGCCACAACCCCTTAATAAAGTTCCTCATGTTGCGGTGACCCCCCAACCATAACATTATTTTCGTTGCTACTTCATAACTGTAATTTTGCTACTGTTATGAATCATAAATATCTGATATGAAGGATATATTTTCATTCATTGGACCAAATTTGGCACAAATACCCCATACACCCAAATTTGAATACTGATGGGGTTGGGGAAAGGATGGATTTTTGCCATTTGGGAGTTGTAGTTGCTGGGATTTATAGTTCACTTACAATCAAAGAGCATTCTGAAACCCACCAATGATAGAATTGGGCCAAACTTCCCACACAGAACCCTCATGAACAACAGAAAATACTGTGTTTTCTGATGGTCTTTGATGACCCCACTGATACCCCTTTGCGACCCCCCCCCCAGGGGTCCCGACCCCCAGGTTGAGAAACACTGCCCTAAGGTGACGTTATTATGGGCTTTACTTGGCAAGACTTGTTAAGAAGAGGTTTTTCATTGTATTCTTCAGAGCCTAGGATAGTGTGACCTGCCCAATTTCCTTCAATGCATCATGAATTGATCAATGCGGTTGGGCCTTCACCATTGGACAACTGATGACTTCCCATTGCTAAGAATGTGAAGAAACTTCTGGACCATGCAACCTCTTGAGAAATGGTCTAAGAAGGTTCCTTTGCATCCTGAATATGATCCCACTCTGAAAAATGGCATCAGTAAACATGTCATCTGGTTCTCAGACTGTTTCATAGTTGAAGAAGAAAAGCATAGAGAAGTAGAAAAGAGAGAGAATAGGAATGAGGATTGGATCACGTTTCTTCAAGACTCTCCCAGAAAGAATGAAGGAGAGAGGATTTCAATTACAGTGTGTGACATGAGTTGTTTTCCGGGATTATCAATGCCATTTCCTAATTGGTTCTACCATAAAAATATGGGGAAAGTTTATTAAACTGCACAAACTTTGTTTCTGTGGGAGGGGCATCCTGCTATGGCACAATTTGTGATAGTTTTTCAATGAATCGCTCGTCATCGAGTCTCAACCAATTCAACAGAGTTTGTGCCACAAAAATAATGAAGTTTCCAGACTATCACAACTACGTTCAAAGTAAGTACTGCACAATTAAACAGGAATAGCACTTTCAAAGCAGGAACAAAACATTTTTTTCAAATTTTGTTACATAGTGTTGTTTTCTGAGAGCAGACTGGCTGCTCTTTGAGGTGCTGAAGCTCTTTTGGTGGCCAGGTTCAGCACCTCGGAGAGCTCCTTTGCAGTTTGAGGCAGAATCATTTATTAGATTCACCATTGGATTTGGAAGCAGATCAACAATCTCCTTCCAAATTCCCCTTGCATGTGAAGCAAACCCTAACGATGCCTGCAATTCCTATTTCCAAGACAAGAAATATGGAATTTGGCTGCCTGGCTAAGTGGGAAGGCAGAGGTGGAAGAAGACAACAACAGAATTAATAAGGGTGATTGCTATTCCCTGTTGAACTCAGTCAGCGGCTTTCTCTCCTGATTCAATAAGCGCTTAGCAATGAAGCTCTGGCCACTCCTTGCCAACTCAATGGCCATCCAAACAGTTTGACGCAGAGCGGACCCTCTTTTCCTCCTCATCCTTTCTGGAATACGTGGCTCCGATGTGGAACGTTTCAATCACTCCCTCCTTATTAAATAGTAACTGATATTTACTTAGTGCCTCTTTATCCTCCCCAGCTCCTCAGACTTGGCAAACTTTAATTAATCGTTGTTTTAATAGTTAAATAACCTTCCGAATGGCTGTTCATTTACTCCGGGCCCCTCTGAAATGAAGTCATAATGATACGAGTCAAGTGATAATAATAATAAAAAAGAACCACACACAACATATGGCGGGATGTTTGCAGGTTATTAATGAGACGAATCAACCAACAGCAGCAGCAGAATACGTTTTATTTTTTCCACATCTCTCTGATAGGAAGATGTAGCTGAAAGCAAAAGGGTGCCATTTTCCCAACTGTGGCTCATTCACTAGATCCCCGCCCCCTCCCCTCTGGCTTTGGAGCTCCCAGCAGCTTCTCCAGGCTTGAGGATGGCAGTGCCAAGCCAGTGGTGGAATAGCTAGCACAAGGCTGGCTTGGCCCTGCCCTCCTCAAACCTGGAGCAGCTTCTGGGAGTGCTGAAACTGGGAGAAGGGGCGGGGCTTGGCGCCCCATCCGGCTGGGATCGACCTCCTTCGGTCCCTGGATCGACTGGTCAATCGCGATCAACTTCCTGGGCAGCTCTGATCTACACCATTGGTTCCCCAACCTTTTTTTGATGAGGGACCACTTTAGTACTAAAAGGGTTACAAATCAGTTTTTGGTAAACTTTAGATTGGCTTCCGCTCTACCAGCAGCTTCTCCAGGTTTGAGGAGGGCAGTGCCAAGCCAGCCTTGTGCTAGCTATGTCACCACTGGCTTGACATTGCCGTCCTCAAGCCTGGAGGAGCTGCTGGGAGCTCCAAAGCCAGAGGGGAGGGGGCGGGGCTTGGCACAGCCTGGCTCTGCCCCCCTCTGGCCAAGCCCCTCCCTGCCCCCTCCCCTCTCCAGCCTTGAGGAGGTACGTAGTCGCCATCTGCTCGCCCACAGAAAACTATATTTAATAAGCCTCAACACTATAAGAGAGTTTCGCAAGACCAGTCGCTCTCATTGCAACGGTGTAGTAACGGTGAGACCGCAGACCATATTTCAGTTCTTGCAGACCACTGGTGGTCCATGGACCACAGTTTTGGGAATCACTGATCTACATTGTGGAATTAATGCAGTTTAACACCACTTTGACTACCAAGGCCTAATGCATTGGATTTGCAGTTCAGGAAGGGACCAGAAAAGGCTAAAGACCTGGTAAAACCAGCTAGGGTAGTTGAAGTGGGTTCCATCTGCATTAATTCTACAATGCAGTTGCAGCAAAGATTTCCCAACCTTGTTGTCCCTGAAATAATTGTCCCAGGAATTCCTACAATGTATGTATGTATGTATGTATATATATATATATAGAAAGAGAGATAGATACTATTTTAAATATTGTAAATTTGGTTGTGCAAAAGTTGCATTGCATAACTGCATGGAAATTAATGCAAAGTAGCTGCAACAGAGAGTCATTGTTGTACAAATTCAGAAGAACAGCTCCAATGTTCTTCATTGCTTTGCAATCATAGGAGTGCCTTTGTCGGTCATCAGATTCACGAATTAGCATAGTGTCATTAAAAGTAGAATGACATAATATTATTTATTTATTATTTCAAATTTATATACCACCATTCCCAGTGGCTCATGGTAGTTCACAATACATACACATATCACTTAAAGTCGACTCCTAAGAGATATCCTCTGTAGATCTAGATCAGGCATGGGCAAACTTGGGCCCTCTCTCCCAGTGTTTTGGACTTCAACTCCCACAATTCCCAACAGCCTCAGGGCCCTTCCGTTTCCCCCTCAGCTGCTTAAATGGAAAGGAAATGAACGAAAGGAAGAGGGCCTGAGACTGATAGGAATTGTGGGAGTTGAAGCCCAATACACCTGGAGGAAGGGCCCAAGTTTGCCCATGCATGATCTCCTGTGATCCTTGCCATCCATCTTGAAATACACGGGTCCCACAAACCGTCAGTTGAGTGTTTTTGCTGCCCTCGGATTGAGTCCCCTCCTTCCCGCACCGTCCACTCCGCCTTCTCCTCGCCATCCAAACGTGTTTTTCGGTCTCAACTTGGGAGTCTCCGCCAGTCTGTCCGCCGAGCAAGTGGCAGGAGTGCCATTGATTTATCACTCGATGCAATCTTTGCCATCTGTTTTTATATTGCTTTCAGCAGAAGATAAGTGGTTCCCAGATAGCGCCGAGCTTGAGAGATTGCAAAGTTCATGAGTTTGCGGAATTTATGATAAGGCAGAAAATTGTCTGAGTGCATCATTCATAGAAGCAACATCCAGAACAAACGGTGCCGCCTCCAGATGTTGCCTTCCCTTTCAGAAAGTTTGGGAAGCAGGCAACCTGCAGGTTGCCCGGCCAATGATTTAAGGGTCCAGCAGTGCCTATTATCTCGGCCTGCCATCCGTCTTGCCCTCTCCCTGCTAAATGCACCAATTATCATGAAAAATGCCATTGACCGGCCCAAAGCCAAGTCCTCTTGGTCAAGGTCTCCTTATGGACACCTTATGAGAGGAATGGAGACTCCATCTTTCATCTATGGATGGTGGACACATGAAACGTAAATATGATGGACCACCTTGGGAGGACATTCATCATTTCAGCTCAGAAATCCCCGCAAATGAAAGCTGGTGGACCCCCATAAAAGTGTATCTGCAAGGAGAGGCAAGTAATACAATTATAGTTGTTGCTGTTATTCTATAGGAAGATGCAGTCTTTCAGATAGTTGGGATGTTGGATGGATCACTATGAAAGACCACCTTTGGAGGACATTCATGGTTTCTGCTCAGAAATCCCAGCAAAGCAAGGCTGGTGGACTCCCATTAAAGTATATCTGCAAGGAGAGACAGGTAATACAGTTATTGTTGTTGTTGTTCTATAAGAAGATGTCATCTTTCAGATAGTTGAGATGTTGGATGGATCAAAGGTCACTATTTATTTATTTATTTATTTCCCGTATTTCTATCCCGTCCTTCTCAACCCCCGAAGGGGGACTCAGGGCGGCTTACATTGAGCCCCATTAAGAGGCTATTTCAACAATTACAATAAAATCACAACATAGACATATCATAATAAAACAACATAATTAAAACCATACATAAATCATCATCAAACCATAAACCAGCCTCGTCAGTCTTAACGTCAATCCAGTTCGTCCCTTTAAGGTGCTGCTTACATCTATTGACCAAACACCTGGTCCCAAAAATATATGTTGAAACAAAACCGCAACGCGTGGCATGGAGATGACTCTCTCTCTCGGGGGAGGGCGGGGGGAGAGCGATGCGAGGGGGCAGGGGAGGAGGGAAAGGCACCCCCACTTGCCATCGCCCCCCGCCCCCTTGTCAAGGAAGGAAGGTGTGAGGAGGAGCAGGCGGAGGGAAGCCCCCGGGGCCGCTGCCGGGCATGCGCAGCACCCAGAAACTCTTTTTTTCAGAAAGCTAGGAGATAAGAGATCGATCTTATCTCAGTTGGGAGTGTGTTCCATAGGTGGGGAGCCACTGCTGAGAAAGCCCTATCCCTCATCCCCACCAGGCACATTTGAGCTGTTGACGGAAGCGAGAGCAGGGCCTCCCAGGATGATCTTAGATTTCAAGGTGGGACGTAGGGGTGGATGCGTTCGGACAAGTAAGCTGGGCCAGAACCGTTTGGGCTCGGAGATGGACCAGCAGCCAGTGAAGCGGACATAACAGGGGGGTGGTATGCTCCCTGTATGTCGCCCCAGTTAGTAATCTGGCTGCTGACCGTTGTACTAGCTGAAGTTTCCAAACCATCTTCAAAGGCGTAGAGCACATTGCAGTAATCTATTCGGGATGCAACCAGAGTGTGGACTACCGTGGCCAAGTCAGACTTCCCAAGGTACGGGTGCAGCTGGCGCACACATTTTAATTGTGCAAAAGCTCCTCTGGCCAATGCCGAGACCTAGGGTTCCAGGCTCAGCGATGAATCCAGGATCACTCCCAAACTGCGAATCTGCATCTTCAGGGGGAGTGTAACCCCATCCAACACACTATGAAGGACTACCTTTGGAGGACAGTCATCATTTTGGCTCAGAAATCCAAGGAAGTGAAGATTGGTTGCTCTCCACAAAAGTGTGTCTCTTCCAGATTTTAGTGCGAACTTTAAAACGACAAGCCATGGTTCTAACCCAGGCACTCTCTTGTATATAGAGATGTAGTATTTCGGATAGTTGAGATGTTGAATCGATCAGAAGTTTTTATGAAGGTCCGCTTCATAATTTATGCTCAGAAATTCAAGGCTGATTAACCCTCATAAGAGTGTATCTACTCCAGCTTTTTGGTGTGGACTTTAAAGGAATAATCCATGCCGTATAAGCCATGCACTGTTTTGTATAGGGAGGTGCAATATTTCAGATAGTTCGATCAAAAGTCACTATGAATGACCACCTTGGTAAGACAGTCACAATTTCTGCTCAAACTTCCCAGAAAGTGAGTCTCCTTATGAAGAGGAAAAGTGGGACATTAATAATAATATAATTAAATAATAATAAATATAATAATAATGTGTAGTAATAATATATTTATTTATTTAATTAATTCCTTTGTTTGTACCCCGTCCTTCTCACCTTCAAGGGGTGGACTTATATTATTATATTATAACAATAATAGAATAAATAAAATTGTTGTTATCGTGGTTGTTATTGTTGAATGCTGGTGGACCCCCTGCTCCAGCTTTTAGTCTGAACTTTAAAGGCTATCCATACCCTTAGCGAAAACACGAGCGGGCTGGTAAACAAACCAGTGAAAACAACGGTAAAACTACACAATTTAATAAACCAGGTATGCTACTCAACAGTAGTGTATCATGTGACCCCTAATCCTCAACAGGACATCTCCAATCTTCTAATTAAACTAGAAAATGAATGGATAATCCACCTCGATACAGAGTACCCACGTGGTCTTAACGATCCAATCTGTATCAGATCCATTCTCCAATAAATAGATCGACTCTCCCCCTAAAACATTACCTTTGGGTCACCCTACTCAAATGGAAGTAGGGGTATGATTGCCTCATCTTGAAATTTGGTATGTATTATATTTTATATATGTAAGGGCACTGGTATGGTGTACATAACTTGAATAAATGTATTTATATCTGTAATTATTTCATATATAAATTGTGGACGTTTATATAATATTTACGAGCCTAGAGAAAGGATCCCGAAACGGTTTCTGTGTGGCCGCCTACCATCGGCTATTGTGTTGTATCTGCCTGTACTAAGAGGAGACACTATCTTCGCTCCCTCCGCTGGCGTCCGGGGATTTCCCCATAGGAGCATTTACACTCCTTCACCAGGCTTTCGTATTGTGTTTGTGGTCATACCCCTCCCATTCGAGAACCCCACACCCATTCCGCGGACTTCTCCCTTGTGTTTGATCATCGACATCAAGTTTTGGACTTTGGGACACTGTTTATCTCAACCCAGGATTGGTCTGCGGACTTTATATGGGTATACAGTATATAGCACTGTCTTCATTGGATATATATCGGATTTTCTCGAATGCCACTGATAAAAAATAATTTTGATATCTACAAACCATATGTATGATCTCTATTTGACATGAGTAGCATACCTGGTTTATTATATTGTGTAGTTTCACCGTTGTATCCATACCCTTAACCATGTCTTGCGTAGGGAGATCTTTCAGTTGCTGCTGATGATGATGATGATTTTATAAGACTTTTAATATTCAAATCCAACCATTTCAAAATGTCCCCCACAACAAACTTTGCAAAACGTCTGCATCTGCACTTGAAAAATTAATGCAGTTTGACGCCACTTTACCTGTCACAGCCATAGTCACTTGTGAATAAAAGGCCTTGTTGAAAGAAGTATATCCCTAGATAGATAGATAGATAGATAGATAGATAGATAGATAGATAGATAGATAGATAGATAGATAGATAGATAGAATTTCTGCAAACTGAGGAGGATCTGATGACTCTTATGATGACTCCGCAGATCTAAAACGGAGCAACGGAGAACAGACTGTCCACTTTTCTTCTACGCCTTCATTTCCTGATCTTATAAAGGCTTTCTGAGCCCAGCAAAATAATTCTGCTTCCCGATGCATCTTCAACGCCTCAAAAATTACCTTTGTCAGGTGTGCATTGCGATGCCGTCTCTCCTTATAACATCCCACATTATTTTTTTGGCGTTGAGCTATATACACGTACATATATAAATATATATATTCCCAAAACTCACTGGCGCCCTTGAGCTATAATCATGTTTATTTCTCCAACTCTTTGATAAAATATTTGTCTTTGCCGTGAATAATCGGCCGGAGAACGGGGAGAGCCGAGGAGGCAAGGAAGAAGAGAGAGGAATCCCATGCTTTCTCATCTGCTCTTCTTTCCTTTCAAGTGGCCCATATGGGAATGTGCCTTCTTCTTCTCTGCAGAATTCATCACAGCTTTCAGGAGTCGCATTGCACGGCAAAACGAAAGAGAGGCGAAAAGGAAGGCAAAGTAAACAAACCATGGTCTGGCGGTATTGAAATTTCAAAAAGGAAGAGGCAGACCAACAGGCCAATTTGTGGCGTATTTAGTAGACAACATTCCTTGAAGACCTCAATGGTCTCTGTTGATGCTTTCTCCATGTTTTCAAGTGTCCATAGCAGCGGTGCCCACACTTTTTCAGCACGCGAGCTACTTATAATAAAACCAAGTCAGAAAGATCTACCTACCTCCTCAAGGCTGGAGAGGGGAGGGGGTGGGGCAGGGCTTGGTGCGGCCTGGCTCCACTGCCCCCTATGGCTTCCGTTCTACCAGCAGCTTCTCCAGGCTTGAGGATGGCAATGCCAAGCCAGCCTTGTGCTAGCTATGCCACCACTGGCTTGGCATTGCCATCCTCAAGCCTGGAGAAGCTGCTGGTAGAGCGGAAGCCAGAGGGGTGGAGCCAGGCCACACCATGCCCCGCCCCCTCCCCTCTGGCTTTGGAGCTCCCAGTATCTTCTCCAGGCTTGAGGATGGCAATGCCAAGCCAGTGGTGGCATAGCTAGCACAAGGCTGGCTTGGCATTGCCATCCTCAAGCCTGGAGGCCTGGAGAAGCCAGAGGGGGGAGGAGCCTGCACCAAGCCCTGCCCCATTTCCTCTGGCTTTGGAGCTCCCAGCAGCTTCTCCAGGAAGCCAGTCGAGGGGGAGGAGCTTCTCAGAGGGGCGAGCCAGGCCCGCCCCGCCCCTCCCCAGCTTGACACTCCCAGCAGCTTCTCCAGGCTTGAGGATGGCAATGCCAAGCCAAGCTAGCTATATCACCACTGGCTTGGCATTGCCATCCTCAAGCCTGGAGAAGCTGCTGGTACAGCGGAAGCCAGAGGGGGGAGGAGCCAGGCCGCACCAAGCCCTGCCCCAATTCCTCTGGCTTTGGAGCTCCCAGCAGCTTCTCCAGGCATGAGGGTGGCAATGCCAAGCCAGTGGTGATATAGCTAGCACAAGGCTGGCTTGGCATTGCCATCCTCAAGCCTGGAGAAGCTGCTGGGAGTGCCGAAGCTGGGGGAGGGGGCGGGGCGGGGCCTGGCTCCGCCCCCTCTGAGAAGCACCCCGTCCAACTGGGATCGACCTCCTTCGGTCCCGGGATCGACTGGTCGATCGCGATTGACTTCCTGGGCAGCCCTGGTCCAGAGCATGTAGCAGTATGAAGTAATCAGTATAGCCTTCAATGATAAGGCAACCAAATTACCAAATAAGTAGCCGCAGTCGTGCAGCGATTGAAATTGCTAGCTGCAGGAAAATCTGCTGACTGGAGGGTTAGCCGTTCAAAGCTACAAGTCAGTGTGTGAGCCCCCGGCTGTCAGCTCTAGCTTCAGCCAATCTAGCAGTTCAAAAGCATGTAATGCGAGTAGGTTAAAGGGCGCCCCATGCAGACATGCAGGCAACACGATCGGAGAAGTCTATGAACAACAGGCTCCTCGGCATGGAAAAATGGAACAAGAGCACCTCCCCATGGCTAGAGTTGAGCCTCGCTTTCAGACGCCGGAGATGGAAGGGGGAGGCCTTTACCTTTGTCTGTGTATTGTATGTCCTTATATCTGTATACTGTAATCCATTCTGAGTCCCTCCGGGGAGATAAAACAGAATATATATAAAGTGTAATAATAATAATAACTGCTTTGAGTCTCCTTGTGGAGAGAAAAAGCAAGGTATAAATAAGCATATAATAATAATAACTACAACAGTCTCTTTGAGTCTCCTTGCGGAGAGAAAAAGCAGGCTATCAATAATAATTGTTATTGTTATTATTATATCCAAACCAAGTTGACATCTGGATCTGAGACCTTCAAATGGATCACTTTCACTAAAAGGAAATTCAACGTCCAGAGTTACCAGTCATATGAAGTTGATAGCTGTGTCCGTATGGTGACAAGGAGGTATGTTCCATGATCTAGTTCAGGGGTGCTCACACTTTTTCAGCATGCGATCTCCTTATAAAACAACCAAGTCAAAATGATCTACCTCCCCACTACTCAGAGAGCCATAAAAGCAAAATATTTGGAAATTTATTTCAGTGAGAGCCATATAATATATTTTAAGACTCAATTCAACTAAATGTGAGTATAATAAGCCCCTGAATTTATTCATAATAATAATGATAATATTCATTCAGCCTCTGCTACTACTACTACTACTAATAATAGTAACAACAACAACAATAGGTTCCTAGAGTAGAAGGAGACCTCCAAGGGCCATCCAGTCCAACCTCCTTCTGCCATAAGGGAAAAACACAATCAAAGCATTCCTCACAGATGGCCATTCAGCCTCTGATAATAATAATAATAATAATAACAACAATGGGTTCCTAGAATAGGAGGAGACCTCCAAGGGCCATCCAGTCCAACCTCCTTCTGCACCTGGGCAGCGTCAGGAGCCTGCGGGGCGGGACTGAGCCTTCCTCCCGCCCTGCCTGCGATCTACCAGGATGCCCTATGCGATCTACCAGTAGATCGCAATCTACCTAATAAGCACCCCTGATCTAGTTGAATGATGGAAGTAGTAGTCGTAGTCGTAGTTATTGTTGTTGTGGTAAGAGTTGACGGTATGTGCCTTCAAATTATGTCCAACTTATGGCAACTGTAAAATAGCTATCATGTGGTTTTTCTTGGCGAGATGCATTCCTTTGGTGCATTGCTACCCATTACTTTTCCTCTGAAGAGGAGAGTGCATGGCATACTCAGGGTCACCCAATGGGTTTCCAATATGGCTGAAAAGGGATTTGAACCCCAGTCTCCCACAGTCCAACACTGAAGCCGCATCATCCAATTGCCGTTCTCTTTGACTGATCCATAGCTTTTTATTTTCCCCCCTCTTCTCCCGAAAAAGAAGGTGCCTCCAATTTCCAAATTGTTTCTCTTCCATTTTGCCAAGAAATGAAGAAGAAAAAAACCCCAATTATTCTCCTCTCTCCAACTTGCTATCTTTCGTGTTCCATTAAACGAACAAATTCAGTATCTAAACAAGAATGGATTCACAGTTTCACAGGTGATAGGTAAAATTAGACGCCGAAAAGAGCCAATCCAATCCGATTAGTTGCCTTTCAGACTCCACTGCCTTTCATTTGGCCTCCTTGAGTGGGATCTTTATTAGATCAGCCTGGGCTGGAAGCATGGCATATCTTGATATTTTTGTGTGTTTGTTTATAAATAGAGAAATGTGTGGGTGAATAATATGGCGGCCATGTTGGCCATCCCAAGAGGACCTTTGGCTCTCTCCTTCTCCAGTGGCTTCCCACTAATTCCAGTTTGCCTTTGAATACATAAGGACACTGTATCGTGGAAACTAGAGGTGTGCAAAATGGCTGACATCTGATTCGAAATTTGGTTCATTTTGTAAAGATTCAGAGGGGTCCCATTCCGATTCGTAATCCGAATCTCGTAATCCAAATCTTGTTCCATTAGCTACTATAGGGAACATTTCAAGACTCATTTCTCTTTAATTTTTAAGGCTATTGAAATGAAACTTGGCACACTCGTAGGCAACATTTCCAACTTTAAGCCTGCCAAGTTTCATTCCAATAGCCATAAAAAGTATGGAGAAATGAACCTTGAAATTTTCCCGATGGTCGCTAATGGAACGAATCTCAACGAAGCAATTACAAAACTTTGGATATTCAGATTACGAATTGTAATGGGACCCCTCTGAATCTTTCCAAAATGAAACAGATTTTAAAGAATTTTTCAAAGCTTTTACAAATAACTTTTTTAAAAAAAAAAAACTCCAAGAGGTATCCCCTTGAATTTCTGCACAATGAGACAACATAAGCAATGTAATGATATGTTTTTACTACTATCGTGGTTTTAATTGCTATGTTAATGTGTTTAACTGTTTTATATGTTTTTATGATGTTGTTGGCATTGTATTGTTGCCTTGTTAACAGCCACAAGTCGCCTTCGGGATGAGATGGCCAGTATACAAATCTATCAAATCTTCTATGTATATAATAAAAGTCAGTGTTTGCAGGGGGTGGTGTGGTGGTGCGACGGGAAGAATATGTGCCAGCGTTTCGATTGGCTGCAACTGTGGAATTATTTGCATAAAGGGCTCTGATTGGCCAGCCTCAGAACTCCAACATTCTACGGCCCCAGACAGAGGGGATTGGTTGCCACTGAAATGATATTTGCATAAAGGACTCCGATTGGCCAACCACATTCCAACATTCTAAAGTGACTCAGAGGGAAAAGGAAAGGTCTCAGGCAGTCAGCCATTGCGCCCACAGCAATGACGGATCAGGACCAACTTGGCAAACAGGGGACCAATGGCCCACTTCACAACCTGGTATGGTTTAGGGTAGGAGGGGCCGGGTCCTCAGCTAGTAAATAAATAAATAAGCAGGGCACCGATCCTGCAAAGTTTCAGTAAGATTCATTAATCTACTGATTTCTAGGATTTTTTTTGTTTTGATTTTTACAAAAATTAAACTACAAGAGGTATTTGCTCAAATTGTGGCACAGCGAGGCAACATGAGCAAAGCAACAATAAGTCTAACCAATGATCATGTTTCCAGGCGGAGAGCTCTGTCGCAGCTCTACCATAGAGATCACTGCACGAGTAAAGCAGGAACCACGACAATTGTGTAACAATCGAAATCATCGATACAGATCTATTTGGGACACACTGCCCTTGCACAAGGAGAGATGGAGCAACAACACACAACCGAACCATCATGAAGGCTAATAGAAATCAACAGAAGTCTACAAGTTGAGTAATTGTCCTGACTTTTCATGGCCTCTTTGGGAAATGGAAGACTTGGTTGCACACCAGGATAAGTGTTTTGATTCCATGGGAGCTGTCACTGCAATGGGGCATCTTCATGGAATAGGCCACCTTGGAAGGCAGTGGGTTCTCTCTATGTCTTTGGAGGCCTTTAAATAGAGGATGGATGGGCATCTTTAGCGGGTGCTTTAGCTGTGTATTTCTCTGTGGCACCATTTAGCTTGGACTCTAAGAATGTATGATTCTATTGGCTTCTTAAATGATTTTTTTTCAAGCGATGCCCTATTGCACCTCATTGCAATTCTCCAATTTGGCTGCGTATTGTGTCAGTGATAAGTTCTGCCATGATAACGTTGCGCACTGCAGGATCTCAGCCTATATTAAAATATTTAAAACAGTCCGAATGCATATGAAACACAGAACAAAGGTGTGGCGGCCCCCATTATTCAAGACGATGAGCAACTGTGACTTTTTCCCAAGCTTTTCTGCTGTGTTCGGAGAGGATATTATGAGGCTCAAAGCCCTAAGGCTGAGCGGGTGATGTATGGTAACCTGGGCCCATTACCGAAAGGCATAAAATAATACAAAAAGTTATTTCTCGAGCCAAGGTGCTGACGCAGCTCCATTTTTGTTTCTTATCTGAAAATGATGCATGAATTATCTCCAGCCAAAGCCTGAAATTCATATTATGGACTGCCTCTTCCTCTGTTTTATTTAGGCTGTAAAGCGGCACCTTATTATTTCTTCCTCCTGGGCTGCTTTTAATGAATCTAAGATTTGAAAGTGAAAGATTTATTATTGCCTTTCTTCAGAGGGAGGGTGTCCACATTGTAATGCCAGGATGGCAGGGGGAGAAGAAGCAGGGAAAAGGTTGGCGGAGGAGAGGCATCCGTCGACAAAAGAGGATCCGGGAACGTCATCGAGTCAGGAATAAATTGAGCATTGCAGAGATCACTCAGGCTTTTGTCCCATTTGAGAGGATGCAATGAAAAGTCCAAAAGTTGAGAATCCTTTCACGAGGGTCCTTCCCACTCCATCTATTTTAATCAATGCAAGATCATTTGCAATGGGAAACTATGGCTAGGACACTTTGGTGCATCTGGAAAGGTCTCGGAGGTTTCAACCACCATGGTGTCATGGTTTGCGTATGGAAATACAACTCTGGAGGCCTCCTGATTTTCCTTGGAAACCTACTAGAAAATCATGGTTGAATCAAAGCTCCTAGAAAATCCCGTGATCACTTCTCCTTGGGGTGGCTATGAATTGGAAATAGCTTGAAGGCACGCAACAGAAGTTGGATGGCCACTCCACAGCAGACCTTTCCCCATGTATTTCACAATGCTAGGGTTAGACGCAATTCAGGATTTATGATTTCACAACTTCCAGTCGCTAGTCCAATTTAATCAATGACATTGATATAAGTGTTTGTCACATTTTGGACCTGAATCCATGGGTTTAACAAAGGATTACAAAAGGTGGTTCCATGAATTTATCAAAGGTTCATTGAAGATGGTTCAATGGCTTCACTTAAGGTATTTCCATGGGATTATGAAAGGTTTGCCAAAGGTGGTTCCATGAGATGATGAAATGTTTGCTGAAGATGGTTCCATAAGATTATGGAAGGTTTACCAAATGTGCTTCCATGAGATTATGGAAGGTTTACCAAAGGTGGTTCCATGGCTTTATCAAAGATGGAACTAGCTACAGGATTTAGGCAAGAAATGTTGCAGAATTTGGTTCTGATTTAGAGATATTGGCCTCAATGAGATTGGGAAGCATGGAGTTTCTTTTTCAACTGCAATTCCCAGCTTGCATTAACCCACAGTTAGGAATGCTAGATTCTGCAGTTGAAAGAACATCTGGAGGCCTCCATGACTCACAACCTCATTGAGGTTAATATTTTTTCATCAAAAGCAACTTAAATCTTTTCCCCATTTTATTATTTTGAATGCCCATTTTGGTCACAGAACCCTTCCATATATGAAAACATGAAAATAACATACCCCATAAAACCCACAAAATGCCAACTATCCATAAATTCTTCTGAATGCATTCATTGGACAACAACAAAAGGCAGACAACTTAATGTGTAAAGGAAGGTACGTCTCCACGTGACCTGATGAGTTTATGAGCATGGGGGGATTTTTCCAGATTGCATTATTCCTCAGCAAAAAAACAAAAGTGTGTGTGTGTGTGTGTGGTATATTGTCTCTGTGGGCTATTTCACTTCTGTATCTCAAATCAGGCCCTTTACACCTGCATTTCCTAGAACGCAGCAGGTCAGAACCATGGACAGAGAGAGGAGCCTCCCACCTTCCCTTGACATCCAGATGCTAGAATCGAGGGGAATATTGAGCCTCCCACGAGGAGGAGTTCCCATTTTCTCAGCTTGATTTATCACTTTGCACCTGTTGCCAAGTAATGAGGTGTGAGGCTGCCAAGACTCTTTACAGCGGTGCACATCGGCCACCAAGGGAGAAAGAGACCTGGCATTATTTGCCGTCAATCGAGACAAGGCAAAGGAGTCAACAATCCCAGGGCAGAAGAGATAGGCTTTCGAGGGGCAAGGGAGGGCTTTGCGTGTGCATGGGTGATACACCTCCCACCTAATAACTAATAACACAAGGACACAATTTGTTGGGATAAAATTGGCCACAACTCATTTATTGATAACAGGAAGAAGGGTTGGCAGCCATGCATGGGTCCTGGATCCGGGGTCGGACAACCCGCTGTTGTCCGAAGACGCTTGCATGCCTGGCTGCCACCAGTCCACTACCAGTCCACAAAAACTCAGCACTCCAGGGGCCAGGGTGTTATCCCCACTACCACCAGGGGGCGAAAAGCCAGCCAGATCCAGGGCCCATGCCACACGCTAAACAGAGTTGCTACGATGAACACACAAACACAGAGTTGCGACAATGAACACAAGTAACAGCAAGAAAAGTTAACAAGATACAAACAATAAATACATAGCATGAAAATTAAAAAGATACAAACAATGAATGCAAGCAGAGTGGGTGGGATGGACAAAAACAGGAACAGGCCCAGTGCCTGTTAAGGACCCTCGGTCAGCCTTAAGTAGACTGCCCAGGCAAAACAGAGGGCTGGCCCGCAGACGGGGCAAGGGAGGCAGTGCCATTGGCCAGCTGACACTGGTGGCGGGAAACTCTGCCGCCACCCAGGTGGCTTCTGGGAAGAAGCCCCCCCCCCCTAGGGCCAAGATGGCGGTGGGATAGAAAAGGTGAATAAAGAAAAAATATTTTCTCTGTCACACAACACTAGGACTAGGGGGCACTCCCTAAAGCTACAAGGTAGGAAAGTTAGGACTAATAAAGGGAAATATTTCTTCACCCAGAGGGTCATTGGGTTATGGAACTCACTTCCAGAGGAGGTTGTGACAGCTGTCAGCCTGGACAGCTTCAAGGCAGGATTAGACAGATTCATGGATACCACGGGAATCAGTAGCTACTGAAATGGACATCCAAGTGCCACCTCTGTGTTGATGGAGGCAGGCAGGATTTTCCCCGGGTACTGGTTGTGGGGGGTCGGGAGCAGGTGATGGTTCTGCCCTCCTTTCTGCTAGAGATCCCTGTATACAACTAGTGGGCCACTGTGTGACACAGAATGCTGGACTAGATGGGCTGAGGCCCGATTCAGCATGGCTCTTCTTATGTTCTTATGTTCTTATGAGGACACCCTGCACTGCAACGCGCTCGGCCCAGTGAGTCTGGTCGAGCCATTCATCATCGTATTTAACTAGGTCACTAACCTGTCCATCATTCTTGCCCAAATGTTGTTCCTCAATTGAGTTTGTTTAATATAAGGCAGTCTGATACGGTCTCCTATGGGCCAACCCAGCAAGGTGCCTTTGTATTGCTTTGGTCTTCCTCCAAAAAGTTGCACAGGATCTCTGCTTCCCTGGCTATGACTAGAAGAGGTTGTTTACCTTGGAGAAGGCTGGACATGCCTAGACTATAATCGGGATTTAAATCTGTGCTTTGCAGTTGATAGTTAGCAACCTTGACATGCTACATTAAAGTCTTCACGCTGCTGATGAACTCTATTTTGTCCAGAGTTTGATTGGTCTGATTTGAAATAGAAATGCATTTCTTGTTGAGTCACCAGTCCTGGGCTCCTGATTTCTTCTAGCATGCATCTACTAGGGGTGTGCAAAATGTTGGAGGTCATTTCGTAATTCTGGAGATTTGTATGATTTGAGAATTATTAATTGAACAGGGGGCCCTCCGAAGTAATATGAATCAAAACAGCCTCCCCCCTTGAAACTTTCAGAAAAATTGTAAATGATTCGTTAATTCAGAGCTAAAGATGATCCATTCTGTGTTTGTTAAAACTTAAACTTAGAAAAAGTGGTTTAAAATTCCACTCCTCTTTCCCTAGCCATAGCAAAAAAATTGCAATTACATTATTATTAATCATTAATCATTAACTATTAATTCATTATTTATTATTAGACCCATACAGTTGGAAGAAACCCCCAAAGGCTATCCAGTCCCAGCTCATTCTGCCAAGCAGGAAGATGGAGTTACTCTTATACCATTTTGCACACCTCTAACATCTACACTGTAAAATGAATGCAGTTTGGTGTCACTTTAACTATAAGTGCTTTGGAATTCTGGGAGTTTGGAGGTTTAAGCCTTCTCTGAAGGTGCCTTATCAAACTACAGATCCCATGATTCCATAGCATTGATCCATGGCAATTAAAGTGGTCTCAAACTGCATCCATTCCCCTAGAGCAGTGTTTCCCAACCAGTGTGCCATGGCACACTAGTGTGCCGTGAGCGATCATCAGGTGTGCCGTGGGAAATTGGGACCTCCAATACCCTTTCTTCCCCTTCCTGCCAAACACTTTTTCTTCTCCACTCGGGCTCCCTTCTTCCCAGCCTCACTCTGCTCACTTTGCCTCGCTTTGCTCTGGGGCGAGTCTGCACAGTAGCGCCCGCACGGGTCACATCTTCCTCCCTCCCCCCTCCCCTCTGTAACACTCTCGCGCTGCCCCTCGGATCAAAATGGTGGCAGAAGCGGCAGTGTAGAAGAAAAAGTAAGTGTTCGGCAGGAGGGGGAAGAAAGGGCGCGAAGGGGAAGGGGGAGGAAGAGATCTCTGTTGAAAGCTGGCATGGGCAAACTTGGACCTTCCAGATATTTTGGATTCCAACTCCTACCATTCCTAGCAGCCTCAGGCCTTTTTCCTTTTCCCCCCTCAGCCACTTAATCAGGAAAGGGCCTCAGGCTGTTAGAAATGGTGGGAGTTGAACTCCAAAGCACCCAGAGGGCCAAAGTTTTCCCATGCCTGTTTTAGGGACCTTAAAGTGGTGAGCCTCCTTCCAACATTGTGATTCTGGATAGAAAACAAACAACAACATAACATAACATTGTTTGAGTCCACAGTGCTCTCTGGGTGTAGGTGAACTACAACTTCCAAACTCAAGGTCAATTCCCAAGCAAGCCCTTTCAGTACTTTCTGTTGGTAATGAGAGTTCAATATGCCAAGTTTGGTTCAATTCCATTGTTGCAAGAGTTCAGGATGCTCTTTGATTGTGTGTTAACTATAAATCTCAGAAACTGTAACTCCCAAATGTCAAGGTCTATTTTCCCCAAACTCCATCTGTGTTCACATTTGGGCATATTGAGTATTCATGCCAAGTTTGGTCCTGATCCAACATTGCTTCAGTCCACAGTGCTCTCTGGATATAGGTAAACTACAACTCCAAAACCCAAGGTCAATGCCCACCAAACTCTTATAGTATTTTCTCTTGGTTATGGGAGTTCTGTGTGGGAAATTTGTGTCTTTCTGCCATTCCTGCCATGATATCTATGTTGTGTTCATTGAAACAGGCCCAGGTTTCACACTGAGTGTATAAATACATTTTAAAACATATTAACTACCTGTATACATGTATTACTGTGTTAGAGTGTCATTTTGTGTCATTTTGGTTGGTGGTGTGCCCCAGGATTTTGTAAATGTAAAAAGTGTGCCACGGCTCAAAAAAGGTTGGGAAACACTGCCCTAGAGTTCCAAGAGAAGGAAAGTCCCCTTCACTACCTTTCTCCCAACATGTGTCCTAAGGAAAGAATGAAAACAAATTCCCAGCTAAACAAGAAAGGTCATAATAATCGAATGATGTTATGTGAAATAAATAGTACTCCTCTGAGACAGCCGGTGACGTGTGTCATTCTTCAATCTCCTTTCTCTCTTTCTCCCTCAGAGGCCAGCAAGTCTCTTCAAACAAGGAACGGGATTGCTTTAAATATTAAAGGATTAGGCTAAAATCAACATACCTGGGCAAGAATGGTGTAAGGCGGGATTAAGATCTGATCCTCCACTGCCTCTGAACGTTTATTCAGGCTGCTCCGGCAAAGAGGCATCCTCCATCCCTTGTATGTTCATTCAGTAGAGCGGAGAGCTTCTCCTTCTCCTTTGTTCTGATGCTGAGCTCCGAATCACAGAAGAGACACACAAATCTGGTGGAAATTGGGCTCTTCATATCTGCATCCAACAATCTGATCCAAACTGGTGCACTGGTAGTAGGACTATTCTCATGGGACTTCTGATAAAGTCCATCTTAATGTGACCCCATCATTCTTAATGAGGTGTCTTCAGAGGAGACCCTCTTCTGAGAATGAGAGTAGGACTTGGTCAAGATCTCTCAATGGAGATAAGCGGGGATTTGTGGTCTGGTCTGACAAAATAAGACTAAAATTACTGCATCCTATAGGCTCCCTTTGGTGATCTTTCTTTAGAAGAGGTTTGCCATCACCTTTCCCTGAGGTTCAGAGTCCCCAGTGGGTTTCCATTGAGAAGTCCAAGGTTGTCCAATAGGTTTCCATGGGAAAGACTATGATCATCCAATAGACTTCTATGGGTAAGACTAAGGTCATCTGGTGAATTTTCATAGGAGATACCAAGGGTTTCCATAAGTAAGACTAAAATAATTCAATGGGTTTCAGTGGGCAAACACAAGGTCATCCAATGAGTTTCCATGAGTAAGACAAAGGTCATCTGATGGGTTTCCATGATTAAGACTAAGATCATCCAATGGGTTTCTATGGTTAAGACCAAGGTCATTCAATAGATTTCTACAGGTAAGACTAAGGTCACCCGGTGGGTTTCCATTGAGAAGTCCAAGGTTGTCCAATAGGTTTCCATGGGAAGACTGTGATCATCCAATAGACTTCTATGGGTAAGACTAAGGTTATCTGGTGAATTTTCATGGGAAATACCAAGGGTTTCCTTAAGTAAGACAAAAATAATTCAATGTGGGCAAACACAAGGTCATCCAATGAGTTTCCACAAGTAAGACTAAGGTCATCTGACGGGTTTCCATGATTAAGACTAAGATCATCCGATGGGTTTATATGGTTAAGACCAAGGTCATCCAATAGATTTCTACAGGTAAGACTAAGGCCATCCAGTGAGTTTTCATTGGAAAGCCCCAGAACATCCAGGGGTTTCCATGGGTAAGACCAAGGTCATCCAGTGGGTTTCCACCACCAGGGTTGTCCAATGGATTTCTATGAATAAACAATCCTAATCTCCCAGCATTCTCATCCAGTTCTCAAATCATAACACTACAGACTCTTGCCTATGGTGTCTTCGTTGTAGTTATTGTGTGTCTTCAAGTCATTTCTTACTTATGGTATAACCTGGCCTGAGGGCACCCTGTCATAGGGTTGTCTTGCCAACCATAATGTGCAATAAGCCAATGTGATGTGAACCTTGTCATAATTCACCATCAAGCTAGTGAGGCACAACTGCCACATCACTGCATAAGTGTAGTTTGGCTTCCTCTCCTGAGCATAGGAGACCCTCTTTTTACCATCCTAGGATGCCTTCAGGTAAATAAACCCAAGTTTCTCCTTGGCACCTCATGACAAGTGCCGTAATTGCTCCCCATTGTACTGCAAGCTCACATGGCATCATCCTATTGCTAGCATAAGGACAGCATATTCCTACCCACACCATCTCCAGGCATTAGTTGTTGTCAGGCCTTCTTTGTTCGTTCCCTATCCTCTCCTTTGCTGCAAACTGGCCTTTCGCAAAAGGAAGGTTTACAAGCCGAAGCGTACATTGGGATGGAACATTTCTGTAATCGACAGAGCCCGCAACGCAGCCCTCGCCTTGTGTCTCAATGACAGATGAGAAATTGATAGTGAGCATGGAGTTGGCAGCGCCTCTGAGTCACGGCCAGTTTGCGTCCTGGACTGGAAGCAGCAGCTGGATCTTTCCTGCTCTTGTGCTCATTCTCTCCTGATACTTCCCTCTGCCCCTCTCTCTCTCTCTCTCTCTCTCTCTCTCTCTCTCTCTCTCTCTCTCTCTCTCTCTCTCTTGTTCTTTAATTTGAAGCCGCTTGTTTCTCAAGAGGAATTACTCAGAACACAGCCGTACCAATTGTTCTCTAATTCAAAGCAAAGGAAGGGAGGGGAAGGGAAGGGGGGCTTGTGTGTGTGTGTTTGTGCAAACACGATTCAGGTTTGCAAGCTCTTGTGAATGGCAACTGCTGTGGCACAACTAGAGATGGGAAGGCCTGGGGTGGAAAATGGAACAAAATGGAACAAAACCCTTATCTGGTTTCCGGAATCCACAATCCTCTGGAATTGTCCACATGGGTGACTGAGGTAGTGTCATATTCGTTTTTGGATGGTTCAATATACACAAACTTTGTTTCATGCACAAAACTCTCTTTTTTTTGAAAAATTTATAAAATGGCCTGCAAGCTATCTATATAAGGTGCATAGGAAATATGCATGATCAAAAGGTCATGAGTTCGAAGCCAGCCTGGGTCGGAGTGAGCTCCCGACCAAAAATTTTGTAGCTTTTTGTTGACCTTTGCCACCCGAAAGACAGTTGCACCTGTCAATTTAGGAAATTTAGATACCACTTTGTGGGGAGGCTAATTTAACTGATTTACAAGGCCATAAAAATCTCCAGGAAGTATGCAAAGAATGCAAAGAATCAAGAAATGCAACAGCTCCCCCTGGTGGCCAGAAGCTGGAATGTTAAATAGCCTCTGAGTGTCTGTCTATATATGTTGTGTGTCTATGGCATTGAATGTTTACCATGTATATGTACATTGTAATCCGCCCTGAGTCACCTGTGTGGTAACAGGGGTGGAATATAAATACTGTAAATAAAAAAAAAATAATGTCATGTTTATACGTAGCTCCAGTCTCTGAGATGTCTCATTATGAATATGCAAATATTCCATTTTTTTATAATAAAAAAAAGATCCCAAAACACTTCTGGTTCCAAAGCACTTTGGGTAAGAGATACCATGCACCTCTTGACTTCATAGGTTTCCATCTCTGTCTTGGTCCCGATCTACGCTGCCATATAAAATCCAGATTATCTGCTTTGAACTGGATTATATGGTAGTGTAGACTCAGATAATCCAGTTCAAAGCAGATAATGTGGATTATCTGCTTTGATAATCTGGATTGTATTTTGGTGTAGAAGGGGCCTTGAAAAATCCTTATCTTGTGCATTATAGATAAAATTCAAGGAGATCGCTCTTGTTGTATATGTATATGTGTGTGTGAGTGTGTGTGTGTATATATATTCAAACAAGATACACACACACACATATGGAACTTGCTTCCCCAACTAAATCAGATTGGCATCCTCCCTCCTTTCTTTCAGAAAGAAACTAAAGACGTGGTTATGGAACCAGGCATTTGGCTAATGGATATAATGGCACTGATAATTGAATCTGACCTTATTATTGTTGTAATGGAAATGTCTTTATGATTGTGTAACTAATGTTGTTTTAATCTATGGTATTTGTATGTTTTTATCTTCTTATTATATTGTATTTTATTGCGGCATCGAATCATTGCCATTGTTAGCCGTTCTGAGTCCCCCTACAGGGGTGAAAAGAACGGGGTAAAATTATGTAGATAAATGAATAAATAAATATTATGTAAATAGAGAGAAAATCAACCCCAGCCTACACCTTTGATTCAGGGAGCGAAAGCCAGATGTTCTTCCAAATGGAGGAAGAGAAAACCTCAAAGCAACACTTGCTCCACGGCTTCCCTTGGCAGTCCCTCGGTTGCCCCCCCCCCTTCCTCTTCCAGACCTTCTGCTCGGCTGCTCTGGCCACAGATGCAAAACCTGTTGCTCTGTCAATGCTTCTCTGCTGGAGCTTGTAGCTTGATTCAGGGGCCATGACTCTTCTAGGAACACGGCTTCTGCATTCTCCTCCATGTGAGCCAGTGAATTTCCTATGGTTATAGGTGCCTTGGAACAGGTTGAGGAAAGGGCAATCCATAGGCAGGTAGACTTCAAGCCCACTTTGGCAACTCCAAAGCCCCTCCCTCCCATGCCAAATTGTGGGCAAACTTTCACCGATCAATGCCTCAAAATGCAAAGAAAGATCTCCCAATTTGCACCAATCTAGAAATCAACCCACTCCTCCCAAAAAACAGCATTTTAGCCACAATATTATGGTCTGATTTGGTCCCAGAGGAAGTTCATGGTGGTGACACCATGACTTAACACACCAGGGGACCCCAGCCCTAGAGAGCATCACCAACACCAGTGCAGGTGTGCAATAGCACCTCATAGCACCACACATTGAGCTACAATATTGCGATGAGAGCGATATGATCTGGTATGGGAGAAGGTCTGAGGGTGTGACACCATATGCTTTCTCATCAGGTGAGCCCAATTCTAAAGATGCTTGGGGATGGATGTAATGCCTGCCCATGTACAATGGCACTGTGTGCCTCAACACATTAGGTACAGTAGCTAGCTACCTAATGTACATATTGGCTATAGCCTCATATGAGTCTCCTTACGGAGAGAAAAAGCAGGGTATAAATACTAGGGCTGTGAAATCAATGAAAAAAATGTTTCAAACGTCATCACGAAATTAGGGGGTGCTGGCTTTTTGTTTCTAAAGTGTTTCTAGAGTGTCATTTGGGAAAATGTTGTGACTATAACGAGAGCAACAAAATTCCGTTGCTTTTTCATTATAGTAATTGCGCAAGTCAGGCATGTAGCCAGGGGGGCTGAAAGCCCCCGAAATTCTCAGGGTGGTCAGCGAAAAGGCCTTACTGGTACATTATTTAAACTGTTATGTTTATTCATATCATGATCTGATCACCATGCTCATTATATCCCACATTAATGGGGTTATTGGGATAACAATACAAAAGGTTTGCTAGGGTAGACCCTCTTCCACCCAGTCTCAGCCCCGATCCAAACTCAGCCCTCCCCCGAATCAAAATCCTGGCTACGGCCCTGACGCAAGTGGGGAAACTTCCGGGGCTCCTTTCCCCCTCATTTTCACAGCTATTGGGGTGAAACTTGAGACCATAGTAAAACAGGTTCTGTTTTTAGATTCACCTGTATTGTTGTGTTTTCACAAATGTATTTTATTGTGTTTATTGCTTTATTATGTTTATTGGTCCTCGATGTTGTTGATTTTTTGTGTTGTTCGGGCACGGCCCCCTGTAAGCCGCTCCGAGTCCCCTCCAGGGAGATGGTTGCGGGTTAGAAATAAAATTATTATTATTATTATTATTATAGTAGAACACCTTGACCACTGTTGGCCCATCACGTTTCAGAACATTTCACTTACCCACAGATTTTTGGGGAATTTTCAAAGTTTTTGTAAACAACATTTTTTTTAAAAAAAACTACAAGAGCAATCTCCTTGAATTTTCTGTAAGTGACGCAAGGTAACAGGAGATCATTCTCTCCAACTTTCAGAAATATTCACACATCTACTGATTTCTGGGTTGTTGTTTTTTTAGGTTTTGACAAAAAAAAAGTTTTATTTTAAAAGACCCAACAGCGATCTCCTTGAATGCTTCTCTCTCATATTAACCCATAAAACTTCCACTGAGGGACTTCTTCCCAGCCCAGCACAGAGATGTATTTTCTAGAAGTCTCGGTCCATCCTCCGCTTTGCAGATTCAGCCATTCATTGGGACTCTGGCTGCTGCTGTTGTGAAAGGACACACCTCTCCCTTATCTATCCTGATTGGGGCTTCTGATGATGAGCAGAATTCTGGGAAATGTAGTTCAGGGCAAGGTCTTTTGCATTCTCTGTCATAGGGCTCCTCGCCTTCCCAAACTACACTTTCCAGAATCCTGTGCTTTCTCCACCTCTTTCCCAGCGAACTCTGCTTTCTCCCTGCTGCTTACCTTTCCTAATGGCGAGAGGCCATTTATTTAAAGAGGAAAGGCAGCCTTTTTGGCTTGGCTTTGCTTCTTTGCACAGAACATGAAACTGAATTTGGGAGGCTTCTGAGGTTTACAAAATTCAAACAAAAAGTATTGGGTGAGTTTTGATTCTTAAGTTTTTGGCGCAGGCCACGCCCACGTGTCAGATATCACATTGTATGTAGGAATTTCATGAATTTGATACAACTTATGACGAATAATGAAAAGGCTGCACACCCCTACAGTCCATAAGAACATAGTATGCATATTGCAATTCCCAGGTGACAAGCAAAGGGCGGTGAAGGTTTTGAGCAAAATCCCAAGGATGTGCTTTTTTCCCTGCAAAAAATGGAGGAATAATGTAGCTTCTTGCCACTGGGACTCATTCCCACTGGAGACCGCGGCTGTCCGGTTGAGCCTGGCAGACATTGAAGTTTATGCGGCAAAACCTCCTCCTCCTCCTCTCCTTTTTTCCTTTCAGGATGATGCCTCCTGCGGGAAGTGTAAATATAGAAAAAATTGACAATATGCGCATTAATGCTCGTTAGAATGTCATCATTATATTCTGCAAAGTGTCTGCCGAGGGGGTCCCACAAGGGCACTTAGAAGCCAAACAGCTGCTCCACATTTGTTCCAGCTCACATCTCGAAGAAAATGACATTGAGATAAATAGAGTCGGGGAGCTTTTCAGGCGCCAAGAGGGAAGTGGGAAGGGAGCAAAATGGGGCCCAGGAAGGAAAAGATGGCGGGCAGCTTGGACCCCAATGTATGGAGAGAAAGGTGGGCATGGGGATCAGGCTTGGGTCCTTTAGGGTTCAGGCGGCGGGGAGGTGGAGACGGGTTGAAGCCAGGCCTAATGGTGTCCTAAGGGTTGTTGCTGTTAGCATTTTAAAATACACTGTCATATTTGGAAGGTAATATGCTAAAAAAGTGCCAAGTCATCGTGACTAGGTATGGAGGTGATGAAACCATGAATGCTGGATTGCATCATGTGCAAAGATGAAACCATGAATGCAGGATTGCTTTATGTGTGAAGGTGATGAAGCATCATGCGCAAGGATACTGAAATCATGAATGCCAAATTGCATCATATGCAAGGATGATGTAACCATGAATGCAGAGTTGCATCATGTGCAAAGGTAATGAAGCATCATGTGCAAGGATGATAAAACCATGAATGCAGGATTGCATCATGTGCAAGGATGAAACCATGGATACAAGATTGCTTTATGTGTGAAGGTGATGAAGCATCATGTGCAAGGATACTGAAATCATGAATGCAAAATTGTATCATATGCAAAGATGATGTAACCATGAATGCAGGATTGCATCATGGGCAAGGATGAAACATGAATGCAGGATTGCATCATGTGTGAAGGTGATGAAGTATCATGTGCAAGGATAATGAAACCATGAATGCAAAATTGCATCGTATGTAAAGATGATGTGACCACGAATGCAGGATTGCATCCCGTGCAAGGATGAAACATGAATGCAGGATTGCATCATGTGTGAAGGCAATAAAGTATCATGTACAAGGATGCTGAATACCATGAACGCCAAATTGCATCATGTGTAACAGTGATGAAGTATCATGTGCAAGGATGATGAAACCATGAATGCAAAATTGCATCATGTGTAAAGATGATGTAACCATGAATGCAGGATTGCATAATGTGTGAAGATGATAAAGTATGTAGAAGGCTTCTGAATACCATGAACGCCAAATTGCATCATGTGTAAAGATGATGTAACCATGAATGCAGGATTGCATCATGTGTGAAGGTGATGAAGTATCATGTGCAAGGATGATGAAACCATGAATGCCAAATTTCATCATATGCAAGAATGATGTAACCATGAATGCAGGATTGCATCATGTGCAAGGATGAAACATGAATGCAGGATTGCTTTATATGTGAAGGTGATGAAGCATCATGTGCAAGGATAATGAAACAATGAATACAAAATTGCATCATGTGTAAAGATGATGTAACCATGAATGCAGGATTGCAACAATGACTTTTGAAACATTTTTAATCAAACGCACAGTCCTAATGGACAGCATAGAAAGTTAGACTTCAAGAACATTAACCAAGGAACCAAGGAATGATGTCAGGACCTTTCGGTTGTCAACAATTTGTTGTGAAATGATGTATAGTTTTTTATAACCAACATTTTTTTTAAAAAAACTACAAGAACTATCTCCTTGAATTTTATATACAATTCACAAGAAAACCAGGGCATAAATCCGCAGACGTTTCATGAAGATTCACACATCTGCAGATTTTGGGGGATTTTTAAAAGTTTAGACAAAACACAATGTATCCCCCAAAAAGCCACAACAGCCTTGAATGCCTGCCTGTATTTGTGACACACAGCTACATAACTTCCACTTAGCACATATTTATACTATTACTTACTTTAGTCCTCTTTGCACATTAAATAATTTTATTTATTATTATTAAACTGTAAACAGCTGGCTGCTGCAGCCCTCATCGGGGCTCTCTGATGCTGAGCAGTGCATTCTGGGAAATGTAGTTTAGGGCAGGGCATTTGGCATTCTCTATGACACAATGAAAACCGAGCATAGGTTGCAACAATGCAAACGTACTACACAAGTGAAGGCGTTTTTCAGTATAAAAATACAAATATATTGACTATATAACGGAACTAGAGTAGATAGTACATATAAGGAACCTAAAGGTCATACTATACTCATTTCTGGATACAGGTAAGTAGCGAAGTGGTGAAAGGAAGACACAATGTCCAAATCATAGATACTCTGGATTGTATATCCATAAGTCCACAACGCAAAGTATAGGAAGGTATAGATATATGTACTATCTACTCTAGTTCCGTTATATATTCAATATATTTGTATTTTTATATTGAAAAATGCCTTCTCTTGTGTAGTACGTTTGCATTTTGCATTCTCTGCCACAGGGGGCCTCGCCTTCCCAAACTACATTTCCCAGAATGCTGTGTTCTCAGTCTCCCGCCCATTCACTTTTCTCATCTCCTCAGTGCCTTTCTTTATGATGATCGGGCCAAAGAAAAAGTATTAGTTTTTAAAGTACTTGATGTTCTCTTGGCTTTAGCAAAGTTGCTCAATGCTTACACTGAAAATTAAACTGACCTTGAGAGGCATCCGAATATTACAGAATCTTAACGAAAATGATTCTAAATCCCCTGCCCCCCCCCCTCCACACACACACACTTTTCCTGCATGTTTCTAATATGAATTCGTATGCACAAATTTAATAAATTTGATCCGAAATCCGAATTAAAAACGAAATTATGCATAACCCTAGTAACCGTAACTAATCTGCAGGGCAATTACAGATATGAGACATAATTAGTGCCTTCGTCAGAAGTAATATCCCAAAACGGGACGCCTAGAAGCCACACCTCAAGAAAAGATCTCTCGCTGCCGGAGGGGCGAACGGTGCACCCGGGGGTCCCAATACGCCCTCTGCTCCAAGGCAAGCAAACAAAATTAAAATGAGAAGAGAAATGGAGGCGCACGATGGTTCGCATTATGCAGCCGAAACGGATAAGGTCGTTGCTTTGTCCTTTTGCTTCCTGATTTTATCAGGGGGAAGATTGTATCAAATAAATAATGCATCAAAAGATTTTTCTTCCCTCCTCTTCTCCCCCTTCGCCGGCTCTGCGACATTATCCCAATCGGCGGCAAGAAATCCAGCCGCTACGACAAACAGTAATAAATGGCCGTGCTTGTCTCTGGAAATTTGGGCTGGCAAATTTCCGAACCAGATTAAAAAGTAAATTAGATTTCTTCTGGAGTGTTGTTGTTGTTGTTATTGTTTGCTGGTGCTCCTGCTCAGAATTGCTGCTTGAAGCAAGGTTGAGAGGGGGGAAAGAGGGGAAAGTGGAGGGATCCTGAGCGCCCATTATATCTGCCTCATCAGCAGAGCCTCCAACTTGCTTCAAATGCAATGTGCAGTGCAAAAAAGAATAATAATAAATATGTATTTATAATGGGTCTCCTCCTCCCCTCAGATAAAATTGCTTGCAAGGCTCAGGCGATTGCAAGAGACAAGTAGGAAAAAGGACAAATAGAATCAAATTGGGGATTAATAACAGCCAAATGACATTTCCTTCTCCGTTCCCTCTCGAGGCTGGGACAGTGTTTTACCTGCAAATCTGCAAATCCCATGGAAATAATCAGCATGGAAGAGGATCAGTACAATGCATCGGCTTCCCAATTCTTGAACATCCTACTACTGTGTTTCCCAAAAGCTGTGACGTGGCACAGTAGTGTGCCATGACAGACCTCCTGCTGTGCCGCAAGAAAAGCTCTCTGCCCCCCTTCCTTCCTCCCTCCTCCTGCCGAACTCCTGCCGCTTGGGGGAGGAGGAGGAAAGGCCAGGCAGCGCCGAAGAAAAAGAAGGAGCCGGGGCGCCGCCTCCTTCGGCCGTTTCCCCAGCCAGCCTGCAATCCGCCATGACTCCCGCCATGACTCTGGCCCCTTGCTCCCTGAAGCCACGCGGAGGAGGAAGCCGGGGGCGGGGCATGGCGCGGCCTGGCTCCGCCCCCTCCCCGGCTTCCGCTCTCCCACAGCTTCTCCGGCCTTGAGGGGACAGTGCTAAGCCAGCATTGTGCTGGCTCTGCCACCGCTGGCTTGGCACTGCCCCCTCAAGGCTGGGGAAGCTGTGGGAGAGCTGAAGCCAGGGGAGAGGGTGGAGCATGGCGCGGCCTAGCTCCGTCCCCTCCCTCCGGCTTCTGCTCTCCCACAGCTTCTCCAGCCTTGAGGGGACAGTGCCAAGCCAGCATTGTGCTGGCTCTGCCACAGCTGGCTTGGCATTGCCCCCTGACGGCTGGAGAAGCTGTGGGAGAGCTGAAGCTGGGGGGGGAGGGGCATGACGCGGCCTGGCTCCTCCCCCTCCCCGGCTTCGGCACTCCCAGCAGCTGCTCCCAGCAGGCCACCATTCCCCAACCATTCTTTACTGTGTTAGAGTGTCATTTTGGTTGGTGGTGTGCCCCCGGATTTTTTTAATGTTAAAAGTGTGTCGCGGCTCAAAAAAGGTTGGGAAACACTGTCCTAGTATATATATATATAGCCAGTTTGTCCATCTCCTTCTGCTTTGCCCAGAACTGGACACAATATTACTTAAGTAGAGGCCTGTCCAAAGCAGAAGATATCAATGCAGTTTGCTGGCTAACTTGCTTCAGACAGTTGTTTCTGCTTCAGCAGCAGCTCTTCTCTTTATTTACATTTCATTCATTGCAATAACAATTGTTAGCATGATCATGATACAAGATAGAAGAGCAAAGAGAAAGAACATGGGGAATTTGCTATATTTGTATCCCACTGTTATCTGCTCATTAATTCAATGTCTAGCCTCCTAGTCTATTGCAACATCTTCCTTGTCTATTCCATGAACGCTTCATAATGTTCCAAAAATTAACTCTTTCACAGCTAGCAGCATGGACATTTTAAACTTGTACAATATATATTGACATTACACTGATAGAAGAGAGCGGGACTAGGACTTCCCTTGATCTAGACCAGTGGTCCCCAAACTTTTTTGGCCTACGCCCCCTTTCCAGAAATTCTTTTTACTCAACCCCCCCCCCCCTAGGAATTATTTTGTGTAATTTTTAATAGCAATTAAACAGAAAGATATATGCATTAATGTTTCCACCTTTTTTGTAAAATTAAATGTTTTAATGTGTTTTAAATGTAATTTAAAATTAAATGTTTTAATGTGTTTTAATTTTAATTTAAATGTTATTTTAATTGCATGTTGTTTTTATGGCATTTAAAAAAGAAGGGGCCGGCACTGGACAAGTGAGGCCCACCTTGGAAAGTGCCTCCCGCTCACCTCGCCCCGCACCGGGATCAGCGCCTTGCCACTTGCAGGGTCGCGCGCTTGCGAGGACATCCCCATTGGAAGAAAGAGGTGATACACAGGACTGCACCATGGGTAGGGTTGATGAGAAGGAAGAGGCGCGAGCTGCGGTTTCCATGGCAATGCCTGCCAGGGGATCGCACGCTTGCGACTGTGTCCCTGCAAGTTGGAATCCCCGGGCAGGCATTGCCGTGGAAACCGCAGCAAGCACCTCCTTCCTCTCGTCAACCCCGCCCACGGCGCAGTTCTGTGTATTGCCTCTTTCTTCCAACGGGGACGTCCTCACAAGCGAGCAACCCTGCAAGTGGCAAGCAAGCCTGGCTCATACCACCGCCTCCTTACAGGGGTTCAGTGCCCCCCAAATTCTCCTGAACCTCCCAGCGCCCCCTTGGATCACCCCACCGCCCACCAGGGGAACCACTTTGGGAACCACTGATCTAGACAGTAGGCTTCTATGGATGGAGCCTAGAATTGCTTTGGTTTTGTTTGTTTGTTTGTTTGTTTGTTTTGCTCACTCTTGGCTCATCTTGAGCTTGCAGTCTATTTACATTCCGCTGATTTCCTGGCTGCAGTTTGCATCTTCACTCATCTTTGCACCTAGAAATACAAAGTCTATCTCTGCCTCCACGTTTTCTCCCTCTATTTGCCAGTTATCATTCAGTCTGGTTGCCATCATCGTGGATTTTTGGATGTTTAATTGCAACCCAGCTTTTACCCTTTTGCCTTTCACCTTGGTGAGAAGGCTCCTCAGCTCCTCCTCACTGTCAGCCATCAAAGTGATATCATCTGCATATCTCAGGTTGTCCATGTTTCTTCCAGCAATTTTAATTCCAGCCTACACTGCCATATAATCCAGTTCAAACTACACTATAATGGCAGTGTAGATGGCAATGGGCTTGGCCGACTTACCGGCCAAGCAGGTTGCGGGGCAGCGTTGCCCTCGCGCCATCTTGTTTGGCCTAGAGGGGGCTTCTCCTCCCCAGAAGCCTCTTGGTGGCGGGAAAGCAACCCGCCACTAAGGCCAGCCGGCCAATGAGGGGGCTGGCTCCGCCCCGCCCCCTCTCAGCAGCTGGTCGGACCCTACTTCTGCCCGGAAAGCTTATTTAAGGTTGCCCGGGACTTCCCCTACAGCACTCAGGGGCCAGTTACTGTTTTTCCTCCCACCCTCCCTACTTACTACATTGTTGTGTACATTTTGTTCATTTATCCAGTTTTATTGTTGCAGTTGTTACAGTCATGTGTTATCATGCTCTTCGTCGCAACTCCGTATTTAGCATGTGGCATGGCCCCTGGATCAGGTTGGCTTATTGCCCCTTGGTTGTAAGGGGGATAACGCCCAGGCCCCCTGGGGTGCCGAGTTTCCATGGACAGGCATTGGGCCACGCGCACCCCAGGCTTGCAAACGCCATTGGACATTCGCGGGGGCTGTTCGACCCTGATCCGGGACCCATGCGTGGCCGCCAACCCTTTGATTCATGTTTTCAATAAATGAGTTGTGGCCATTTTTTATCCAACCAATTGTGTCTGCATTATTGTTCTTGGTGCGAGGTATGTATGTCACGCTTCTGCAACATGGACTTCTTCCCCGTTTTGCAGTCGATTTGCTTTTGTTCTGGACCAGAGATACAAGAACCATGAACATTACTGAAATTGTATCTTCTTTTAAAGATACAGGACTCCCCCCCTCTGATCAAACACATGCACAAACTTTTGCAAAGCCGCCCAACAGGGGAAATGCTTTCTGACATTTTCCCTTCTCCGGCACCGATTTGAACCAAACGGAGATTTAGATCTCTGCAAAAACGGGGTCTTCAAAGGAGCCCTCAGCTCCTCCTCCCTTTTGCAAAATCAATGTGGATAAACTCATAAACCCAAGGCTATGAGGAGGAAGGGAGCCGCCCTCTCCTGTGGCATCATCGACACTTGTGTGTGTCCATGGCTGCTCCATCTGCGAGAAGGGATAAACAAACACCTAGATCATGTTGGCCCTTTTTGCTCTCCTCAGCAGTTCACGGAGAAAGAGCTTCATTGAGATAAATGCAGTGGAGGCGGATCATTAGACGGAGCCATTTCCCGGCTCTCCGAGGTCGGCCTGCTTTGGAGGCCGGCACCTTGCACGCTGCAATCCAGGGCCAACTGATATTAACGTACGACAATGCACAGAGGACAAGCAGAGGAGAAACCACTTGTGTGTAGAGATGTATAGTACATGTGTAGCAGATATCCGTCCTCCTCGCTTACAATGGCTCCCCTGGTTCTTTGGCTCCCATTCGGGCATGTGCGTTCGATAAAAAAAATTATTTTTTTATTTCAGGATTTTACCCCGCTCTTCTCAACCCCCAAGGGGGGACTCAGAGCGGCTTACAGTACGGCACAATTCGATACTCACATAGTCACAATATAAAACCCCAAAACCCTTCAACAATTAAAATACATTAAAATACATTAAAATACAACTGCATTAGCACCATTCACTCTGGATTAAAACAATGTTCAGTCCATAAAAACATTGGCCATAATCACCCACTTCCATTAAAAACCAATCTAAAATGCTGCCTTGTGCTGGTGTACAAATGCCTGGTCCCACAGCCAGGATTTTACTTTTTTCCTGAAGGCCAGGAGGGATGTGGTGGATCGTACATCAATAGGAAGCGCATTCCACAGGCGGGGAGCCACCACCGAGAAGGCCCTATCCCTCGTCCCCACCAGCCTCATCTGAGACGTAGGCAGGAGCGAGAGCAGGGCCTCCCCGGATGATCTTAGATTACGAGGTGGGACATAGCGGCTGATGCGTTCGGACAAGTAAGCTGGGCCAGAACCGTATAGAGCTTTAAAGGTCAAAACCAGCACTTTGAATTGAGCTCGGAATTGGACCGGCAGCCAGTGGAGCTGACACAACAGGGGGGTGGTATGCTCCCTGTATGTAGCTCCCGTTAGCAATCTGGCTGCTGCCCGCTGGACTAATTGCAATTTCCGAACTGTCTTCAAAGGCAGCCCCACGTAAAGTGCATTGCAGTAATCTATTCGGGATGTGACCAGAGCGTGGACGACCGTAGCCAGATCAGACTTCCCAAGGTACGGGCGCAGCTGGCGCACGAGTCTTAACTGTGCAAAAGCTCCCCCCGGCCACCGCTGAGACCTGGGGTTCCAGGCTCAGCGATGAATCCAGGATCACTCCCAAGCTGCGAACCTGCGTCTTCAGGGGGAGTGTAACCCCATCCAACACAGGCTGTAACCCTATGCCCTGTTTGGCCTTTCGACTGACCAGGAGGACCTCTGTCTTGTCTGGATTTAGTTTCAATTTGCTAGCCCTCATCCAGTCCGACACAGCGGCCAGGCACCGGTTCAAGGTCTGGACAGCCTCCTTGGTGACAGGTGGGAAGGAGTGACAGATCTGGACGTCATCTGCGTACAGATAACACCTTACTCCGAAACTCCGAATGATCTCTCCCAGCGGTTCCATGTAGATGTTGAATAACATCGGGGACAGAACTGAACCCTGAGGGACTCCACAGGACAACGGCTGTGGAGCCGAACAGGTGTCACCCAATGACACCTTCTGGGTACGACCTTCCAGGAAGGATTGGGGCCACTGCAGAGCAGTACCCCAAGCTCCATGTCTGCAAGGCGACCCAGAAGGATACCGTGGTCAACGGTATCGAAAGCCGCTGAGAGGTCCAGCAGAACCAACAAGGACACACTCCCCCTGTCGAGTTCCCGGCGTAGATCATCTACCAAGGCGACCAAGGCTGTTTCAGTACCATGTCCCGGCCTAAAGCCAGACTGTGCCGGATCAAGATAATCAGTGTCTACCAAGAACCCCTGGAGTTGCGAAGCCACCACACGTTCCATGACTTTGCCCAAATAGGGAGATTGGAAACTGGCCGATAGTTCACTAATTGAGTGGGGTCCAGTGATGGTTTTTCAACAGCGGTTTTATCACAGCTTGCTTTAAGCTGGCTGGAATCTTGCCCTCCTGTAAGGAGGCATTAACCACCACCTTCACCCACTCTGCCAAACCCCTCTGGCTTCCTTTATCAGCCAGGATGGGCAGGGTCTAGGATGCATGTAGTGGGCCTCGCTCTCCAAGGATCTTGTCCACATCCTCGAGCTGAACCAATTGAAATGAATCCATTAAAACCGGACAAGCAGATGCTCGTGTCACATCCTCAGAGACTGCCGTTAAAGTGGTATCGAAATCGGAATGGATCAGCGCCACTTTATCCGCGAAGGCCTTAGCAAATTCTTCACAGCGTACCACCGAGCCGTCAGGGATCTCGCACTGTGGCGGATTTAAAAGACCCCTAACGACTCGGAACAGTTCCGCTGGACGGTTCTCGGCGGCCACCTTGGCCGCAATAGATGTTTTTTGTGCGGCTTTTGTTGCTGTGTCATAAGTCCTCAAAAGGGGACCAGGCGCGCACGAGCTGATCTGCTCTGCTTCCGACGCCACACGCACTCTAGCCTCCTCTTTTTTCGCTTCATTGCTGCCAGCTCCTCAGTAAACCAAGGAGCTGGTTTAGCTCGGTTACTCGAGAGGGGGCGTTCTGGAGCGATCATGTCAATAGCCCTTGTCATCTCCCTATCCCAGAGAGAAACAAGAGCCTCAACAGGGTCACTTACTGAGGAGGCGGGGAAATCCCCAAGAACCGTCAGGAATCCATTCGGATCCATAAGTCTCCTGGGGCGGACCATTCTAATGGGTCCACCACCCCTGCAGAGGTGGAAAGGCACAGTAAGTCTAAACCTGATCAGGTGGTGGTCGGTCCATGGCAAAGGAATGATGGTCAGTTCCTCTACTCCGCCACCTTCATCCCATCCCTGGCAAAAAACCAGATCTAACGTGTGTCCTGCACTATGGGTGAGACCTGATATTAGCTGGGACAGGCCCATGGTTGCCATGGCGGCCATGAAGTCCTGAGCCGCTCCTGATAGAGGGGTCTCGGCATGGACGTTGAAGTCTCCCAGCACAATGAGCCATTGGGACTCCACGGCAAAGCCTGAGACCACTCCGGATAGCTCAGGTAAGGAGACTGTAGTGCAGCGGGGTGGTCGGTACACTAGCAGAATCCCTATCCTGTCCCGATCACCAACCCTTAGGTCGACACATTCGAAAATGCTTCAAAAGTCATGACAAAATGTGTTTTGGTTCTAAAGCAGGGAAGGGCAAACTTGGGCCATCCCTCCAGGTGTTTTGGACTCCAACTCCCACAATTCCTAACAGCCGGAGGGCCACCTAGAGGGCCCAAGTTTGCCCACAGGTGTTCCAAAGTATCGCTAGTGAAAATTTCGTGACTATAACGAAAGTAACGAAATTCCATTATCATCATCCAAGGATCATTTCTTTCTCATTTTTTAAGCAATTGTGATGAAACTTACTATAGTCATACCACACATACTCTGCTGTTAGCCCACCAAATTTCATAACGTTACACCCATTCACTAATTTTTGGGAATTTTTATTTGAATTTTTTACAAACATTTTTTTAAAAAATAAACTACAAGAGCTATCTCTTTGAATTTTATGTACAATGCACAAGATAACCAGGGCCTCAATTCCCAAACATAACCCAGTGTCAGATGTCAACCATTGGGTTACAAATCAGAAATGCTGGGTGCATCTCCATTGTGGTGTCAATGCAGTTCAGCAGTGCTTTGACTGCCATAGCTCAAAGCTATGGAATCATGGGGCATAGCTTTAGAAAGCCTTCTCTACACATTGTGCCTCACCATTCTACAACTCCCATAACTCTGTGGCATTGGGCCATGATGGTAAAAGTGGTGGCAAATTGCATTAATTCCACAGTGTACAGTTGTTATGGGCACAGCTTTGTTAGAAATGGCAAAGCATTTCTAATCATAAAATAAAATATTGTTTGATTAATATGTAGTATATCGATAGCACCTGGGTATGACTGTGAATGTCATGATGCAATACATAAGGTTGTGTGGCAATGGTTGAGTAATAACCATGTGAGGGTTGTTGCAAAGAGATTGCATCAGCCAGAGTCCCTTACTGGTCACCTATCAGCAGGTGGCTATGTATATAAGGAAGATGGAATTATTTATTTATTTATCTATCTATTTCTAATCCTCTCTTTTCTACCCCCGAAGGGGGACTCAGGGCGGCTCACAAAAGGCAACAATTCAATGCCACATACAAGAACAGGACAACAACGTATCAAAAACTACAACAAAACAGATTAAAAACAGTTACATATCAAATCCCCCATAATCCCCGTTCCATATTCGTAGGCTGTCAGCCAATCTACAATCCGCCAACACAGCCCTATCCTACTCAGATTGTCCATCCGCTGCTCCACATCAACCAAATGCCCAGTCCCACAGCCACGTCTTTAGCTTTTTTCTAAAGGAAAGGAGGGAAGAAGTTGCTCTTATTTCACTGGGGAGCAAGTTCCACAGGCAAGGGGCCACTACCGAGAAGGCGAGAGGTAAGAAGGTCGGAGTACAAAAGTTTTAAATAAATAAATAAATAAGGCCCTGTCTCTCATTCCCACCAAACATACTTGTGACAGAGGTGGGATCGAGAGCAGGGGCTCCCTGGAAGATCGCAAATTTTGAGGTGGGACATAAGGGGAGATACGTTTGGA
Organism: Anolis apletophallus; assembly: GCA_030556195.1. NCBI lineage: Eukaryota > Metazoa > Chordata > Lepidosauria > Squamata > Anolidae > Anolis > Anolis apletophallus. The sequence goes on from JARBWK010000013.1 coordinate 14,662,946, forward strand.
CAAGTAAGCTGGGCCAGAACCATAAAGGGCTTTAAAGGTCAAACCAGCACTTTGAATTGTGCTCGGAATTGAACGGGCAGCCAGTGGAGCTGGCACAACAGAGGAGTGGTGTACTCCCTGTATGTCGCTCCAGTTAGTAACCTGCTGACCGCTGGACTAGTTGGAGTTTCCGAACAGTCTTCAAAAGCAGCCCTACGTAGAGTGCGTTGCAGTAATCTATTTGGGATGTAACAAGGGCATGGACCACTGTGGACAGATCAAACTTCCCAAGATACGGTCGCAGCTGGCGCACAAGTTTTAACTGTGCAAAAGCTCTACTGGCCACCGCTGAGACCTGGAGTTCCAGGCTCGGCGATGAGTCCAGGATCACTCCCAGACTGCGAACCTGTATCTTCAGGGGGAGTGTGACCCCATCCAACACAGGCTGTAACCCTATACCCTGTTCGGCCTTTCAACTGACCAGGGGGACCTCTGTCTTGTCTGGATTCAATTCCAATTTGCTAGCTCTCATCCAGTCCGACACAGCAGCCAAGCACCGGTTCAAGGTCTGGACAGCCTCCTTGTTAACAGGTGGAAAGGAGTGACAGACTTGGACATCATCTTCATAAAGATGACATCACATTCTGAAACCCCGGATGATTTCCCCCAGCGGCTTCATGTAGATGTTAAATAATCCATCTTTCTCTCTCCTCTGTGACTCTGTGTGAGTATCTGCCTGTGTTGTATGTGACTAGTTCATTACTCTGATTGTTTGCAAGTACAAGGAAAGTGGATCTGCGTATCCTGTTTGTATATTTGTATATATTGCAACAGTGAAGATTAAAGCCTCTGGATGTTTTGGATGAAAACCTGAATCCGTGAGTTTACTAAAACAGGCCGTATTTAAGGTCAGATGCTAAGAATTGGACTCTGCTGATAGACAGGGTGAAGCACGTGTATTTATTTATTTATTTATTACTTCATACTTGTCTCCCCCCGACGGCTCGGGGTGGCTCACAACAATTCATAAAATACAGTTAGCAGACATCTCATAAAACCACAGTAAAACACCATTAAATAGAACTACAATTAAAACAGTTAAAACAGCAGATGGGATCACCGTGGGCTGCATGCTAGGCAGCGCAAAAAAAGAAACTGTAGTCTATCCAACCCCGAAGGACTGCTGGAACAGCAGAGTCTTAACTGCTTTCCTAAACAGGAGAAGGTTCTGGGTGGCACGGATGCCAGCGGGCAGTGCGTTCCACAGAGTTGGAGCTGCAACAGAGAAAGCCTGCCGGCGGGTTGTGGACAGATGACAAGTCTTCACATTTGGGATGACCAGCAGATTTTGCTCTTCGGAGCGCAACGATCTAGCGGGATGATATGGGACAAGGTGGTCCCACAGGTACACTGGCTCCAGACCATGTAAGGCCTTAAAAGTCAAGACTAACACTTTGAAAGCAATCCGACATTCTACTGGGAACCAGTGCAGTTCGCGCAGAATTGGCGTGATGTGTTGGCCAATCGGGACCCCCGTTAGGAGTCGTGCTGCAGCGCTCTGCACCAGCTTGAGTCTCCAAATTACCAACAAAGGAAGGCCAATGTACAGAGCATTACAGTAGTCTAGCCTCGAGATGACCGTGGCATGGACCACTGTGGCTAAGTCGTGGCGGGACAAGTAGGGGGCCAGCTTCCTCCCCTGGCGAAGATGGAAAAATGCCACCCTGCTGACTCTGGAGACGTGGGCCTCCATCGACAACAGGGGGTCCAGGGTTACTCCTAAGCTCTTAACAGAAGACGACAGACATAGTGTCATGACGGACATAATTATTTGCTGCATAGTTTTGCTTGCTTCTGGGACACTTGCTGTTGAGCTTGCAGCGATTCAGGGAGATTGTTATTTGGAAACTATAAATCACTTCATGTACCAGCACATCTCGCGACACAGTGTACAGTGAGCAGAGCTGCACCTGAAGACCATCTAGCTGGCTTTCTGAACCTAGGTCATTGGGAACCATCTTGCACGACAATCAAGTATTTACACAGACAAAATGAGTAGAAACGTAAGCCATTGTCAGGATGTGATCTATTGTGTTATGAACTAGCAATGTTGCCAGATGGCTGAGCTTTCGTTTCACTCGTCATCGTCAAAGGAAGAGTCTTTGATATTTCATATTCCTACCCGAAGGAAGGTTCGCCCGATCCACCTGTCTCCAGAGATTAACCCACATAATCCACAATGACAAAAGTGAGTGTATATTCCAGAAAGGAGCGGTTGAAGAACAAATGCTTTCTGTTGAGGTTGAAAAGAAAAGTCCCCGTTCCATCCGCCTGGAGCGCAACCGCATCATCCCGGCATTTCCCACAATGTGTTACTTTTTTCCCTCCTGTGTTTGGGAGGGAGACGGCATTCGCAACTCTAAGCTGACTTGTGAGCTCTTTCTTGCCCTCAGCTGTTTTCGTACTTTCCTAAATCCAAGGAGTTAGCTTTGGTGCTGTCACAGCTGTTGAGCCGGCTGACAAATCTATTTTGAAGGTGAGACGCCCGAGTTGTGCAAATAAGGTTCGGCGGCAAGGTGGAGTTTTTGCAAACACATTTTTTAAAATATCGGAGGGGAGTCCTGGCTCTATAGATAATACCAAAAAAAACATAATTCCATAAAATGCAAAGGTAGGATGGTGCGAAGACCAAAGGAGCGCTTCAGGGAGCAAAAGGAACGTAGGAAGAATCAGGCTCTTCCACTTGAGTGGAAATTCATGAACTTGTGGCAACGATTTCACATTTGAATTTCAGAGCGGAGGAGCTGAGCCTTTTTTTGATGGCTGAGAAGTTCTACATTTTGATTTGGAGCGAGCGCTCCCTGTTATTTCCGTATTGATGCCACAGGGTTTGGTAGGAAAAATCCATATGGGACCGTGCTTGCATTCTTCTCCAAACAGAGCGGACGAGATCCTATGTTCTGGCTGTATGGTGCAGCAGACATAGTGCTTATTCGACCCTATTTTCCGACCAGAAATTGTCATTGTACAACCATTTATGTCTACTTATCATCCTATTGTGCAATGGGAAGGGTGTGAAAGATGTTCCTGAAATCCTCATGAATTCAAATCAAAAACTTTATTACGGTCACAGACCAGCACAAAGCGAGCACAAGCGCCCTAAGAGGAGAAGGACAACTCCCCAGTAAATAGTTATTTAAAATCAGACTAGAAATCAATATAGAAATATTTTTAAAGAGACAGGATATTGTTGCCCCATGAATTCACCGGGAAGTGGCGCAGCTGGCTAATTGTCAGCTGCATAAGATCTCTCTGACCTGTAGGTCATGAGTTCGAGGCCTGCCCAGGTCCCGACCTTAAGTGTAGCCTGTTGCCGACCTTTGCAGTCCGAAAGACCATTCATTTGTCAAGTAGGAGATAAAGGTACCACATTAAGTGGGGAGGCGAATTTTGACTGATTTATGAGGCCATAAAGAACTCCAGGAATCGCTGGAGGAATGCGGAAGAACAACAAGGGAAGCTGGAAAACGCTGAGAGAGATGAGGAGTGCGTCAGCTCCCCCTGGTGGCCAGAAGTTTACCAGATGTTTGCCAGAAGTTTGCCTCTTTGTTCGTCTTTGTTCGTCTATGTTCATCAATATATGTATATGTTGAACTGCAGGGATTGTCTGCAAGTATATGTACTGTAATCCGCTCTGAGTCCCCTTCGGGGTGAGAAGAGCGGAATGTAAATGAAGTAAATAAATTAAAAAATTGCAGACAATGGGAAATAGCTATATAACCCTAAGAAACATGCAACTGCACAGCTGGGATCTGAGTCAGTTAACCCAATGAAGAATGAATGCATTTCGATACCACTTTAACTGTCGTTACTCAATGCTATGGAGTCATAGGAGTTGTAGTTGGACAAAGTCTTGAGCCTTCCCTGCCAAAGAGCATCGGGACCTTCCCCAACAACAACTCCATAGTAGGATTGCAACACTGATATAACTGCACCTCAGGATTTATTCAGAATGAGAGAGAGAAAGAATGACTGGCCCAAAGTCCCCAACTTTCAGAGGAATTCTGGGAAATGTAGTTTGGGAAGGCGAGGACCCCTGTGGCAGAGAATTGGAAAGACCCTGCCCTAAACTTCATTTCCCAGAATTCTATTCATATTAAAGCTTCAATGGGATGAAGTCAGTACAGCACATCCCTCTCCTTCAGCTCTGATAGGCTGAGAAACATATCATGTTTTGTACAGTTTGCTTGCACTAAAAATGTAACTGGGAGACTTCCAAGACTTACTTAACTCTTCCAAAATGTTGTAGGTCAGTGTTTCCCAACCAGTGTGCCATGAGCGATCATCAGGTGTGCCGTGGGAAATTGGCACTCTCCCCCCTCCTAGCAGCCCCCTCACAGGTTTCCAAGAAACAAATTGAGCCTCTCCGCTTGGAAGTGGTTTTTTTTTTACTATTTTACTGAATTTTTTGAGAGTTGCCTCCCCCAAAGAACTGTTTATAACAGCTTCATGACATCCATAGTTAACTGGAAGAAAGTTTCACTCAGGGTGAAATTTCACAAAGGTCTATGAGGAGCGGCTTGAAGAGCTGGGCATGTTTAGCCTGAAGAAGAGAAGGCTGAGAGAAGACATGATAGCCATGTATAAATATGTGAGAGGAAGTCCTATATATGTTGTGTTCATCGAAACAGGCCCAGGTTTCATACTGAGTGTATAAATACATTTAAAAACATATTAACTATATGTATTACTGTGTTAGAGTGTAAATTTGTGTCATTTTGGTTGGTGGTGTGCTCCAGGATTTTGTAAAAATGTGCCGCGGCTCAAAAAAGGTTGAAAAACACTGTTGTAGGTGAGTGTTTCACATCATTTGTCCTTTTTTTTGTGTGCACTGCTCATATTTCAAAAATGGCTTCGAATGTATGGAACATCCGAAATACAAATGAGATTCGAAGCACGTGTAACTTTCTGCGCGACACAAGTAGAAACATTAGTTTTATTGCATGTGATGAAGTCTTTTAACAACTTCATCATGTTGTTCTCAGATTTACATTGGACCTCCTTCCAAGGATGGTTTGCTTGCAATAGCCAAAGACTATCCTCTATTCACCCAAAACCCATCCTTTGCTTAGCAATCTTCCTTCTCTTTCTGGGCGGCAGACAAGGCTGTCTCCCTCAATGCTGATCTTGATCCTTCTTCCTGCGCTCCCTGCTCTTCCGCGTCCTGGTGATCTATGGCTTGTTTGGAGAAGGAGCAAATGCTGCTTATGCATTATATACATGTCTTGTCTGTTCCACTTGATAATGCCATTCTTTAATATGCATAGCGCTGGCTTTTTAACGGCTTCTGGTTGTTGTTTTTCTTTCTCTCCTCCATCTTCTCCTCTTTTTCTCCCTGGGAGCGCATGATGAGATCCTTCATCTCTCATTTGTTTTTTTCTCCCCCTCCATGCAATTTGAGGGACAACCTCATTTCCAAACTTGGTCGGGCAAAGTGCTTAATGAAAAGACGTACTTTCATCAACAATAACGTGGTGTTTATGAAGCGCTTTTGGAGCTTGGTTTGAAACCAGTTCCTTGTTCCAGAAGGTCCTTACAGAGCAAGGATGAAAAACAGGGACCTCCCAAAGATTTTATGTGCCCCTTATGTGCGTTTCAGGACCATCTATCCTATGTGTTTAAATTCTTCTGTAACCCACCTCGACTGATGAGGAGAGGTGGGTAAGAAATATTGTTGTTGTTGTTACTGTTGCGTGTTTAAGGGTAATACACCTCCCGCCAGATAACCAATGAGGCACGAACACAAGAGTTTGGATGAAAATTGGCCACAACTCATTTATCAAAAACAGGAACAAGGGTTGGCGGCCATGCATGGGTCCTGGATCAGGGGAAGGACAGCCCATGTATGTCCGAAGACACTTGTGTGCCTGGGTGCCACCGGCCCAATACCGGTCTGCTGGAACTTGGCACCCCAGGGCCCCTTACAACCAAGGGGCGATAAGCCAGCCAGATCCAGGGCCCATGACACACGCCAAGCACGGAGTTGCGACAAAGAACATAATAACAGTAACATCACCATAGTGCAAACGATGTTTATACAGCAATACAAAGTGCAAACCAAACAAGCAACGAATGAATACAAGTAGGGAGGGTGGGAGGAAATAAACGACTGGCCCCACGTGAAGCAGGGCAGCCTAGGCAGTCTTAAGTAGGCTGCCTGGGCGGAAGTGAGGGCCGGCCGGCTGATGACGGAGGGCGGGGCGAGGCCAACCCTCCCATTGGCTGACCAGCGCTGGTGGCAGGAAACCTTCCCGCCATCCTGGGGGCTTCTGGGAGGAAGAAGCACCCTCCCTTTCGCTCCAAACAAGATGGCGGTGAGGACATGCCCCCCACCGCAACCCGCTCGGCCGGTAAGTCAGCCAAGCCATTTGTTGTAACTGTTGCTGTTGTTACTATTACTTCCACTACTACCATCATATATAAGAGAAAGTCTTGATGGATCTCCCACAAATCCCAAGGAAACAATTTTCTCTTCAATAACAAAGTGAACTTCCATACCTTATTTCAGGCAAAAGACATTTAAAATGCACGTATTTCAAGTATTTGAGAGAAGTGAGTCTCAATGGTTGAATAAGGCTATGATCTGTCTTGGTGGCCATATCTTCATGGTGGGCTTCTTCTGCATGAAGGATATGAACCTCTATTTCAGTGTCAATGGGATGGTAAACCCATAGTAGGTTTTAGTGAGTCCTTTATAGAACTATGCATTGCTTTGGTGGCTATGTCTTCATGATGGGCTCCTTCTGCATGAAGGATATGGACCTCTATTTCAGTGTCAATGGGATGGTAAACCCATAGTAGGTTTTAGTGAGTCCTTTATAGGAACTATGCATTGCTTTGGTGGCTATGTCTTCATGATGGGCTTCTTCTACATGAAGGATATGGACCTCTATTTCAGTGTCAATGGGATGGTAAACCCATAGTAGGTTTTAGTGAGTCCTTTATAGGAACTATGCATTGCTTTGGTGGCTATGTCTTCATGATGGGCTTCTTCTACATGAAGGATATGGACCTCTATTTCAGTGTCAATGGGATGGTAAACCCATAGTAGGTTTTAGTGAGTCCTTTATAGAACTATGCATTGCTTTGGTGGCTATGTCTTCATGATGGGCTTCTTCTACATGAAGGATATGGACCTCTATTTCAGTGTCAATGGGATGGTAAACCCATAGTAGGTTTTAGTGAGTCCTTTATAGAACTATGCATTGCTTTGGTGGCTATGTCTTCATGATGGGCTTCTTCTACATGAAGGATATGGACCTCTATTTCAGTGTCAATGGGATGGTAAACCCATAGTAGGTTTTAGTGAGTCCTTTATAGAACTATGCATTGCTTTGGTGGCTATGTCTTCATGGTGGGCTCCTTCTGCATGAAGGATATGGACCTCTATTTCAGTGTCAATGGGATGGTAAACCCATAGTAGGTTTTAGTGAGTCCTTTATAGAACTATGCATTGCTTTGGTGGCTATGTCTTCATGGTGGGCTCCTTCTGCATGAAGGATATGGACCTCTATTTCAGTGTCAATGGGATGGTAAACCCATAGTAGGTTTTAGTGAGTCCTTTATAGAACTATGCATTGCTTTGGTGGCTATGTCTTCATGGTGGGCTCCTTCTGCGTGAAGGATATGGACCTCTATTTCAGTGTCAATGGGATGGTAAACCCATAGTAGGTTTTAGTGAGTCCTTTATAGGAACTATGCATTGCTTTGGTGGCTATGTCTTCATGATGGGCTTCTTCTGCGTGAAGGATATTGACCTCTATTTCAGTGTCAATGGGATGGTGAATCCATACTAGGTTTTAGTGAGACCTTTATAGGAGCCATGCATTGCTTTGGTGGCTATGTCTTCATGTTGGGTTTCTTCTACATGAAAGATATGGGTCTCTATTTCAATGTCAATGTGATGGTGAATCCATCTCAAGATTTAGTAGGAGCTATATAAGGTTCTGAACCCACTCAGCAAGGAATGAGCGCATCGTCATGCTTTAACTAGTCTGGCATTGAGAGGTGCTGCTGTCCCATGTTATTGGGATAGAGAGTCCACTGCAGGTTTTGGTCCAAACAATAAAATACTTCTTTTCAGTTTGAACTAAAACCCAACATGGATTTATTTATTTTATTTATTTATTTTTTCATACTTATCTGCCACCCTTCCCGAAAAGCTCGGGGCGGCTCACAGCATGATCATAAAAACAGTCGAGCATACAGCATTAAAAACACGGTAAAAGATATCTTACATACAATAAAACAACATAAGAGCCACAGCTAGGCAAAGTGTGGTAGAGATAAAACAGGCAATCGGATATGGCGGCGCGTAACGGGGGCTACAGTTCAATTGGCTCCAAATGCCTGCTGGAAGAGCAAGGTCTTTAGTGCTTTCTGAAATGGAAGGATATCCTGCAAGGCGCGAACGTCTGCAGGCAGCAGGTTCCAGAGCATTGGAGCCACTATTGAGAAGGCCCGCCAACGGGTTGCCGTCAGCCGATACAATTTGGGGGAGGGAATGACCAAGAGATTCTGTTCTTCCGAACGCAACGATCTGGTGGGATAATATGGGATGAGGCGGTCCCGCAGGTACACTGGCCCCAGACCATGTAAGGCCTTTAAAGTTAAAACTAACACTTTGAAGGTGATCCGGCATTCTACCGGTAGCCAGTGCAGTTTGCGCGGAATGGTAAGGAGGAGGGCTGCAGCGTTCTGCACCAGCTTGAGCTTCCGGAGCACCGACAGAGGAAGGCCAATGTACAGAGCATTACAGTAGTCTAGCCTCGAGATGACCGTGGCTTGGATCACTGTGGCCAGGTCGCAGCAAGACAGGTAGGGGGCCAGCTTCCTTGCCTGACGGAGATGGAAAAATGCCACTCTGCTGACGGCGGAGACATGTGCCTCCATCAACAGCAGAGGGTCCAGGGTTGCCCCAAAAGACGACGGACGAAGAGTCACGCCGTCCAGGGTCGGAAGCTGGACATCCCCACCACCCGGGCGACCGAGCCACAGGATCTCCGTCTTGGCCGGATTCACCTTCAACCTACTGGCTCGCAGCCATCCAGTATGGAACTGCACAACAAAGGAGATGGGAATATGCAGACCAAGTATTCTGTCAGGACCCCCTAAGTGGTCTGTGAGCACCCCAACATTGTCCCCAAAACATGTCAATTTTGCAAGGCATTTGGTTCCCATCTCAGACTTTTTAAGGAGACACTTTGAAGTTAACTCTTTCCTGGTCGCTTTTCATGGGACCAAATGCCTTTCATGAGTCTAATATGGATAATAAGGGTGTGCAATTTATTCGTTAGTCCTTGTAAATCATATCAAATTTATTACATTCCTACTTACGATATGATATCGAACACATGCCAAAAACTTATTATGATAATGAAAAGATAACAAAATTTTGTTACTCTTGTTATAGTAAGAAAAATTTCACTAACAACACTTTAGAAACACTTTAGAAATGAAACACCGGCGCTCCTTAATTTCGTAATGAGTTTTGAAACTTTTTTTGTCATCCATCGCACAGCCCTACCCAAGATTGAGAAGAAGCTGAGGTGATGAGGAGTGATGTTGTCCTCACCTTTGGAGAGAAGAACTTCTCACTCATTTCCATCCATGCAGAGTACTTTGAAGAACTCTGACAGGTGAGTGTTTGCTTGGATGGATGAGAAGAAGCAACTGCGGTTCGACGGTTAATTCCAACCGGTTCTCTGATCCGTTTCCATCACCGGAAGGGGACTTCCTCTCAGAGAAGTGACATCTGTTGCAGAAGCCCGTCACTGTCCCGAATTCTCTTGGATGTAATTAGATCAGAAAACAGATAATTGTGCGGCTACGGTGGCCTTTAGGGAAGGAGATGGTCTTTGAAAGGAATTATGCTAATCAGGATCGCCTCTTCTGCTGCCGCATCTGCTCTTATCCGGGGTAAAATTAATGGGATGCAGGAAAAGACCCGATCGTCATCGCAATCTGTTTCTCGCAGCAGGGGGAATTTTCCCCGTGCATTATTATTATTATTTTTATTACTACTCTGGAAGAGCTGAGCCCGAGCTTGTTAAAAACACTTATAATAATTAGTTGCAGGGCTACACACTTCCGTCCCTTTCCTAGTCGTAATAATGGTCGCTAATGTTTACAAATTGGAGTGCTTCCATTTGAATGGAGGAATGGAAGGCCCTGAAATCCAAAGAGGAGGCCAAGGAGCTTGCGTAGGATGAGTCCGTTCCTCTGTTATAATTTATTGCTGAAGAAGCCCGGACTAGACCCCGCGGCTCCCTCCAATTACCGCCCAGTGTCGAACCTTCCGTACCTGGGCAAGGTGATTGAGAGGGCAGCAATGGACCAGCTGCAGACCTTCTTGGATGACGCAACCTGGCTAGACCCCTTCCAGTCTGGCTTCCGTTCAGGTCATGGGACGGAGACTGTCCTGGTCTCCATCACAGACCTACTCCGCTGCCACTTGACCGAGGTGGATCGGCGCTGCTCGTGTTATTGGACCTCACGGCAGCGTTTGATACCGTCGATTACCAACTTTTGATACACCGCCTGGCGGTGGCGGGGTGAGGGGACAGCCCTCAACTGGCTGTCCTCCTTCCTCCAACGCCGCCAGCAGCGAGTGAAGTGGGGAGGGGCGGTCTCCGGAGGCTCCCGCTGAGCTGCGGGTGCCTCAGGGGGCTATCCTCTCCCGCTGTTATTTAACATCTATATGCGACCACTCGCCCAACTGGTACGGAGTTTTGGGCTGGAGTGTCATCAGTACGCTGATGATACCCAGCTCATTCTGAGTTTGGATCCCGGGGCAGTCTCTGTACCCGATAATTTCCATCTTTGCCTTGAAGCCGTTACTGGATGGCTGCGAGCCAGTAAGTTGAAGGTGAACCCGGCGAAGACGGAGATCTTGTGGCTGGGCCGCCCGGGGTAGTGACCCAGTTGCCAACTTTCGATGGTGTGGCCCTCTGCCCTCAGCCATCGGTAAAAAGTCTGGGGTCCGGCTGGACGCCCACCTGTCCATGGAGGAGCAGATTGGCTGCACCTGCAGGACAGCATTCTACCACCTACGGTTGGCTAAGCGCCTGGCTCCCTACCTCTCCCAACGCGACCTTGCTACGGTGATCCAAGCCACGGTCATCTCGAGGCTCGATTACTGTAATGCGCTCTACATTGGCCTTCCTTGTCGATGATCCGGAAGCTTAAGCTAGTGCAGCACGCCGCAGCCCGCCTCCTCCTGGGTGCTGCAAGATCTGACCGCGCGACCCCACTCCTGCGCGAGCTGCACTGGCTTCCGATTGAATTCCGGGTCCTCTTCAAGGTGTTAGTTCTCACCTTTAAGGCCATCTATGGTTTGGGGCCAGTGTACCTGAGGGAGCGACTTACCCCTTATGTGCCCGCGAGATCACTGCGCTCTGAGGAGCTTAACCTCCTTGAGGTGCCTTCCCTTGGAACCTGCAGACTGGCCACTACAAGGCGGAGGGCATTCTCTGTAGCTGCCCCAAGTCTCTGGAACGGCCTCCCGGAGGAGATCCGCGCCATCCGCTCTTCTGCCCTTCCGCAAGGCCTTGAAGACTTGGCTCTTTAGGAAGGCGTTTGGCCCTTAACTTAACCACACTGTGTGCCATGCCGCCTATCCCCCCAGATTCTTATCTCGTCCCCCCGCCTTCGCTGAGGGCTAGTGTTTTTAATATGTTTTAACTGCTTTGATGTTTAATGTGTTTTAACTGTTTAATCTGTTTTATTACTCACGGTGTTTATGCTTCTTCTGTAAACCGCTCTGAGCTCCGGAGTGAGCGGTATACTAAATCGAAGTTAATAAATAAATAATAATAATAAATATATATAAGAGATACTGTAGATACTGTGAGATACTGTATATCTCACAGGGAGCAATTGGTGTCGGTTTTTAGATGACGCAATGGTCACCCCTGGGTTATTAGAAGTTTGCTCCGAGCTGCCAGTCCTTCAAGTATAGTGATAAGACCAGGAATTGATATAGTTCCAGTGTGGAAAGGAAGAAAAGGAAACGCAGTCTTCACTGCAGGGCTGACTTTCAATTAAGTTGGAGAGGAAAGGGTCACGGAAGACTTGCTTTGTGTTGAAAGTGTCCCAGATTTAGTTGCTTCTTGAGAGAGAGTAACTTCTGAAATCCTGGAGAGTTGTTACACAACCAGTGCCGATTGTGTTTTGGAGCTTCTTCCCTTCTTCTTCAAGGGCTGCAGAGAAGATCTCAAGAAGTTCTCCTTCCAGAGATGGGCGGGACAAAGGCGGAATGAGGCAGAGCCGAAATAGAAAGAGGTGGGGCCAAAATAAAAAGGGGTGGTGCCAAATAGGGTGGGGGAAAATATAATGGAGCAGTGACAAATAGAAAGGGGTGGGCCCAAATAGAAAGGTGTTGGGCCAAATATAAAGAGGTGGTGCCAAATAAAAAGGGGTGGTGACAAACAGAAAAGGAGTAATGTCAAACAGAAAAGGAGTAATGTCAAATAGAAATGGAGTAATGTCGAATAGAAAGGGGTGGGGCCAAATACAAAGGGGTGAAGCCAAATAGAAAGGGGTGGGGCCAAATACAAAGGGGAGGGACCAAATAGAAAGAGATGGCAAAGGGTGGTGCCAATTAGAAAAGGGGTGGGACCAAAAAGAGATGGGCAGTGCCAAATAGAAAAGGGTGGGGCCAAATATTAAGGGGTGTTGTCAAATAGAAAGGGGTGGATAATAAAGAAAGTTGGATGAGCGAAGGTTGGATAAGCGAGACTCTACTGTATTGTATTATTATTTTGTTCATCGATTGCAAAGGACTGGGTTGTGGCAGAGCTGGTTGAGAGTCAGCTGCCTTAAAATCACTACTGACCGGAAGGTCATAAGTTCAAAGCCAGCCTGAGTCAGAGTAAGCTCCCAACCATTTGTCTAGCTAGTTTACAACCTTTGCAGGCCAAAAGATAGTTGCATCTGTCAAGTAGGAAATTTAGGGACCGCTTATGTAGGGGATAATTTAACTAATTTACGATGCCATAAAACTCTCCAGCAGTGTGCAAAAGAATGAGGAAGTACTCCATCAGTGTCACAAGTGGACGGTGAAGCGACAGCTCCCCCGGTGGCCAGAAATCAAGACATACACTCATGAAGCTGGAATGTTAAATAACCTTTGTGTATCTGTCTATATACCGTATTTTTCGCACCATAAGACGCAGTTTTTTCCTCCCAAAGTAGGAAGAAAAATCAGCTGCGTCTTATGGAGCAAAGATGCAGGCAGGGAAGCGCTGGAGCAGAGGGGGCAATATACTCACGCTATATTCGCGCCCCGGCGGCTCCCGGCGGCTTCCAGCTGCGCCCGCGCATGCCCAGACTCCCGCTGCGGTGTCGCCGCAGTTCCCTCCCTCCCTCCGGCCTCTCTTCCGGCCGTCCTTACAGCGCGCGGCCGGCGAGGCCTTCCTCCCCTTCCTCCTCGGCAGAGGCGCGACGGAGTGACGTCACGAAGATGCGCCTCTGGCTTCGGGCCCTTCCACTGCTGCTGCTGCTGCTGCTGCCGCCGCCGCGTCTCCGTGGGGGCCGCCCTCGTGGCCTCCCCCCTCGTCCTCGGGTCCGTGAGCGGCGAGCCCACCCCGTGAGTCCCCTCTTCCGCCCCGTTCCTCCGCGCCGCCCGACTGGCTGCGGCGACATGGCAGCAGGAGTCTGGGCATGCGCAGGCGCAGCCGGAAGCCGCCGGGAGCGGCGCGAATATAGCGTGAGTATATCGCCGCCCCCCCTCTGCTCCAGCGCCTCCCTCCCCTCCATATTAGTGTCTCATATAGTAGACAGCCCCCATTTTTTCCCCAATTTTCCTCCTCTAAAATCTAGGTGCGTCTTATCAGCAGGTGCGCCTTATGGTGCGAAAAATACGGTATGTTGTGTGTCTATGACAGGGGTGCCCACACTTTTTCAGCATGCGAGCTACTTATATTAAAACCAAGTCAGAAAGATCTACCTACCTCCTCAAGGCTGGAGAGCAGGGGGGGGGGGCGGGGCTTGGCCAGAGGGGGCGGAGCCAGGCCGTGCCAAGCCCCTCCCCTCCCCTCTGGCTTTGGAGCTCCCAGCAGCTTCTCCAGGCTTGAGGATGGCAATGCCAAGCCAGTGGTGGCATAGCTAGCACAAGGCTGGTTTGGCCCTGCCCTCCACAAACCTGGAGCAGCTGCTGGGAGTGCCGAAGCTGGGGAGGGGGTGGGGCTTGGCACGGCCTGGCTCCGCTCCCTCTGAGAAGCACCCCATCTGACTGGGATCGGCCTCCTTCGGTCCTGGGATCGACTGGTCGATTGCGATCGACTTCCTGGGCAGCTTTGGTCTATGACATTGAATGTGCTGTGTATATGTGCATTGTGATCGGCCCTGAGTTCCCTTCGGGGTGAGAAGGGCGGAATATAAATACTGTAAATAATAAATAAATAAATAGTAACTTTTCCCAACTCTGCACCTGGTTGCATTTCGGACGCCTCACTCTCCACTCATGGCCTGGAGATGTATTTGGATTCAAGAGAGAGCAGCCCAAACGCTGTTGGCACCTGAAGGAGAGCAGCCAAGGGCCAGTTGTGATTAATTCCTGAATCTTAATCATGTGGCTTTAATGGGCTGATCAGATGAATCAGGGTTCCACTTGTGGAAATGAAGTGAACCGGCGAGGGGCAATGCTCCGCTTCGCTCCGCTCCTCGCCTCAACATTCGAGAGTAATGTTTGTTTGAAATGGGTAAAGAGGAATCTGATTAAAATGTATAAAGGATGCTTGGCTACACATTTAATTTAGCCTTAATGAGGCCTTTAAGGTATTTTAATTTGAATCCAAATTATTATTTAAAGAGAAGGGGGAAATTGACAGGTTGGCCTCCCCGGGTGGCAAAAGTAGCCCGAGTCTCAAAGCCTGGAGATCTAAGTGCATGGAGATCAATGCTTTCCATGGGAGGAAAACAACATGATGGCTCCCAAAGGCCATCTAGTCCAGCCCATGTCCGGAGAGGACACCCTTGAATGGGCCTCACGCGATCAAGAGGATGGTCAAGGACAGCTATACACGAAGGAATCCAGGAGTGGATTTCAGATTTTGCCCCTTTTGAGTGTATTATTGGGAATCGTTGCCTAATCCCAACTATTCCTGCACGACATCCTATCTGGCAATGCCATATATAACAATGCAGAGGTTTAATCAGGGGGGATGTCTTTGATGAAACATCACTAAATCAAAACTGCTGCCACCAATATAAAGACAAGTGTATTATTTACTTGAGGATTTAAAACTACTCAGAGCTGGAACGCTCTCCAGGCCGAAACACCTTTGAAAACCCACTGGCCACCACCACCGTTATTAACATAATAAGCCCTTTGGCTCACTGGAGGAAAACTAAAATTTCTTCTTCAAATTAGGTATGCTGCCACCTTTGGACTCTGGATTGCTGTAGGAACTGGTTTAAGTTATTTTTGACTGAGGCACACGTGAGGCAGTTGTTTGAACAAACAACAATAAAGTTTATTTGAGAGAACCTTCACGAATAGTTAACAAGCTTAATGGTTTCATTATATTTTGGCATGAATGTGTGTGGTTACTTTAAACAGTGCAGTTCTTCGTTACTAAGTACAGCTTCTTCCACAGCGAACCAACAGTTTACTGACAGGAACTTTTCTCTCTGCTTAATATTTATTTATTTATTATTTGTTTACTGTATTTGTATACCGCTTCTCTCAGCCTTTCGGCGACTCAAGGTGGTTTACAGGCAGCAAGTAATTCACATAAAAGCATTAAATACAATATAAAACCACAACAGAAACAATAAGCAACAGCCAGGAGACAGGTGTTTTTTAAGTCACTTCCTCCCTCCCCCTTTCTCCTCTCAGCTGGCTTGGGGGTGAGGGAGAGGGAGAAGCAGCAGTATTTCTTCCTTCTCCTCCTGAGGTGGCAGGGAGATGTAGTATTGTTGCTGAGGGAGGGACTGCCCACCGATGACCCAGGAGACATGGTGGAAATCTGTCTTCCAGGTTCCCCCTCTTCACTCTGACTTCAGAGCGTCAGTTGGTGCTGGGGGGGCTGCCCACCGATGACCCAGGAGACATGGTGGAAATCTGTCTTCCGGGTTTCCCCCCCCCCTTCACTCTGACTTCAGAGTGTCAGTTGGTGCTGGGGGGGAGGGGCTGCCCATCGATGACCCAGGAGACATGGTGGAGATCTGTCTTCCGGGTTCCCCCTCTTCACTCTGACTTGACCCAGGAGACAGAAATCTGCAGGTTCCCCCTCTTCTCTGACTTCAGGTTGGTTCTGGGGGGGGGCTGCCCACCGATGACCCCAGAGACATGGTGGAAATCTGTCTTCCTGGTTCCCCCTCTTCACTCTGACTTCAGAGCGTCAGTTGGTGCTGGGGGGATGGGCTGCCCACCGATGACCCAGGAGACATGGTGGAAATCTGTCTTCCGGGTTCCCCCTCTTCACTCTGACTTCAGAGCGTCAGTTGGTGCTGGGGGGGGGGCTGCCCACCGATGACCCAGGAGACAAGGTGGAAATCTGTCTTCCTGGTTCCCCCTCTTCACTCTGACTTCAGAGCATCGGTTGGTTCTGGGGGGAGGGGCTGCCCACCGATGACCCCGGAGACATGGTGGAAATCTGTCTTCCGGGTTCCCCCTCTTCACTCTGACTTCAGAGCGTCAGTTGGTGCTAGGGGGGGGGGGCTGCCCACCGAAGACCCAGGAGACATGGTGGAAATCTGTCTTCCGGGTTCCCCCTCTTCACTCTGACTTCAGAGTGTCAGTTGGTGCTGGGGGGGGAGGGGCTGCCCACCGATGACCCCGGAGACAAGGTGGAAATCTGTCTTCCTGGTTCCCCCTCTTCACTCTGACTTCAGAGCATCGGTTGGTGCTGGGGGATGGGCTGCCCACCGATGACCCAGGAGACATGGTGGATATCTGTCTTCCAGGTTCCCCCTCTTCACTCAGACTTCCGACCGTCAGTTGGTGCTGGGGGGGGGGGGGCTGCCCACCGATGACCCAGGAGACATGGTGGAAATCTGTCTTCCGGGTTCCCCCTCTTCACTCTGACTTCAGAGCGTCAGTTGGTGCTGGGGGGGCTGCCCACCGATGACCCAGGAGACATGGTGGAAATCCGACACTGCTACGGATAGTCCACACTCTAGATCTATCTAAACTAGAAATCCACTCCCTATCTATCCTGATAACTGTAGACTTCTATTCGCCAGCTATCCCTGCTAGCCACCTGTTTACTTTCAGGCCTCTTCTTTCTAACCCTCCCTAACCCTGACCCTTCTCTTCTTCCCAAACTCAGTCTGCTACCTTCTTCTTCAACATCCTGTATCAATCTGCTGTCAGATTTAAAAACACCTCCTCTTGAGAGCATTTTTTTCTTTTTCTAAGAAAAAGAAAAAAATGCCACCATTACATCCCATCTAAAATGACTGCCGGGGTTTTGGGTCTAGCTTTTCAGGCTTCTCCCAGCCTTCCAGGTAGGGGTTCACTACACCAGTGTTTCCCAACCAGTGTACCATGGCACACTAGTGTGCCGTGAGCGATCAACAGGTGTGCCGTGGAAAATTGGCACTCTTCCCCCTCCTAGCAGGTCTTTCTCCTTCTTTCCCTCCCCAAAGATCATCCCCAAGGCAAAGGAAGGGCTCCGCCGAATGCCAGGGCCAGGCCCGCCCTAAGGAAGCCTTCAGGAGCCTCGACTCGGCATGGGTCCCATACATGTTTCATAGATCTGTGTGGCCTCTTTCGCTGCCTCCCTCCGCAAAAGCAGAGCGCTGAGCGGAAGTGATTGAGTTGGCGTTTTCGCGTTGGCTTGGATTTCTCATGTGAACAGCCAAAGTCGGAAGCTCCACGTCGGTGAATTGGGCAGTGAGCGAACCTGGGAGCATCGGGAGGCTGAAGCATTCACAGCTTTCCAAGAAACAAATTGAGCCTCTCCGCTTGGAAATTTATTTATTTTACTATTTTACTGGATTTTTCTAGAGTTGGCTCCCCCAAAGGAACTGTTTATAGCAGCATCATGACATCCATAGTTAACTGAAAACAAGTTTCACTCAGGGTGAAATTTCACAAAGATCTGGAGAACAAGCCCTATGAGGAGTGGCTTGAAGAGCTGGGCATGTTTAGCCTGAAGAAGAGAAGTCTGAGAGAAGACATGATAGCCATGTATAAGTATGTGAGAGGAAGTCATATATATGTTGTGTTCATCAAAACAGGCCCAGGTTTCACACTGAGTGTATAAATACATTTAAAAACATATTAACTATATGTATTACTGTGTTAGAGTGTCATTTTGTGTCATTTTGGTTGGTGGTGTGCCCCAGGATTTTGTAAATGTAAAAAATGTGCTGTGGCTCAAAAAAGGTTGGAAAACTCTGAGTTGCACCACGATCGGATTGAAATAAGGAATCTTTGATCCGCCTTCTTTCCCAGCAACGGGATGGAATTCCCTTTGCAAATTGCACTTTTCCACAAAATATGCCATTCCCTAATAGATGCATCCATACTGCAGAATTAATGCAGTTTGGCACCACTTTAGCTGCCCTGGCTCAATGCTATGGGATGATGGGAGTCGTAATTTGGATTCTTGGAATGAGAAGGTTAAAGGCGTTCTAAAAACACAACTCTGAGGATTCCAGAGCTGTGGTGGTCAATGTGGTGTCAAACTGCATTAATTCCACAGTGCGGACGCACTTGGCAAATGGGGATGGGACCAATGGGTAACCTGCTTAGGAAAGTAGGCTAAGCGTTGGATGCGACGGCACAGTGGGACTCGCTTCCCAGCAAACATGCCTTGAAAATGTGCTTTGTTTCTCCCTGAGCCTGGCTGTCAAGAAAGGAAGCCCTGCTTTGGCTAATTCAATGGGAAGTTTCAACCCTCCGAGGCATGGAGCTTCCATTCTTCGTTTCTCAGAGCTGGGGGTAAAGCAAATATATGCAGGACCAAGCCTCCAGGTGGGCCGAAAGGTAGGAATTAAGCAGAAAGCAGAAATCTGCGCGTGCGGGGGATTGCAGGAAATGCTCAGAGGAGGAAGAAGGGAGGAGAGACGAGGGAAAGGAGGAGGAAGCGTGGTTGAAAAATCGACCCCTCTCCCAAAAGATGCATTCACTCTGAATTCTGAATTCATATACGAATTTTATTTTATTTTTACACTTTATAAGATATTGCAATATCGCAATATCTGCATTTGGCCTCATTCCGGATGCCCACACGGTGATCGGGACAAAGCATGGGCTCTGCACATCATTTGCACATCATGTTCAAGTGGTTTGTGTGATTGGCCTCCTAGATGGAAGAAAGCCTGACTTCCATTTGCAATACCCATGATATGGAGGGAATCCAAGGATCATCACAGAGCTGGCCACTTTTGCAGTGTTAAGAGGAAAAGAGGTGTGGGGGGGGCTTCTTCTTCCAAGAAGCCCCCTGGCTGGCCCCCTCCTGCCCCTCATCACCAGCTGGCCGGCCCTCACTTCCGCCCAGGATACTTAAGCAGGCCCGGATTACCCACAAGGCCAGACGAGGCCATGGCCTCGGGCGGCGGGTTTTGGGGGGCAGCAGAATCGGCCCCCCGAAATTTTTTTAAAAACCGCCCCCTTGCAGCGCTTTCCCCGCCCTCTCCCGAGAGAGTCAGGAGAGGGCGGGAGAGAGCTGCAAGGGGCGGGAGGAGGAATGGCGCCCTCCCCTCGCCTTGGCCGCCCCCTTGCAAAGGAAGGAGGTGGCGAGGAGGAGGAAGGGAAGCTCCGTCCCGCCGGCGGGCATGCATGCATGCGCACGCACGCCCACCAGCGGGCTTCCCTTCCTCCTCCTCCTCCTGGCCGCCTCCTTCCTTTGCACGGGGGCGGCCCAGGCAGCGAGGAGGGCAGGACTTCCCTTCCTCCTCCTCGCCTTCCTTTCGGTCGCGGGAGGAACCAGGAGGAGGTGGACGGAAGGCGCGCGGCACCGCCGTGGGGCTTCCATCCGCCGCCTCCTCCACCTCCCGCGACCAAAAGGAAGGCACGAGGAGGAGGAAGGGAAGTCCCGCCCTCCTCTTCGCGCCCTCCTTTCGGCGCGGGAGGTGGAGGAGGTGGGGGACGGAAGCCCCCCGGTGCCGCGCACCTTCCGCCCATCTCCTCCTGGCTCCTCCCGCGACCGAAAGGAAGGCGCGAGGTGGACGGAAGCCGTAGGGCCGGTGCCGCGGGGCTTCCATCCACCTCCTCGGGCCCTCCTTCCGGTTACAGGAGGAAGTGGCGGCGCGGAAGCCACACGCCCAGGGCTGCTGCCGCACATGCGCAGCAGCCCCCTGGGGACGTGGCTTTCCACGCCCGGGGGGGGCGGCGCGGGGCGTCTTGGCCTCGGGCGGCCGAAGACCTTAATCCGGGCCTGTACTTAAGGCTGCCTGGGCTGCCCTGCTGCCACGTGGGGCCAGATCTTTCTTTTCCGCCCACCCTCCCTACTTGTATTCGTTCCTTGTTTGGTTTGTACTTTATATTGCTGTATAATCATCGTTTGCACTATGTTTATGTTTCTGTTATTATGTTCTTTGTCGCAACTCTGTGTTTGGCATGTAGCATGGGCCCAGGATCTGTTTGGCTTATCGCCCCTTGGTCGTAAGGGGGGATAACACCCTGGCCCCCTGGGGTGCCAAGTTCCAATTGACCGGTATTGAGCTGGTGACACCCAGGCACGCAAGCGTCTTCGGACATATGTGGGCTGTCCTTCCCCATATCCAGAACCCATGCATGGCCGCCAAATCTTGTTCCTGTTTTTAATAAATGAGTTGCGGCCAATTTTCATCC
Organism: Anolis apletophallus; assembly: GCA_030556195.1. Classification (NCBI taxonomy): domain Eukaryota; kingdom Metazoa; phylum Chordata; class Lepidosauria; order Squamata; family Anolidae; genus Anolis; species Anolis apletophallus. The sequence goes on from JARBWK010000013.1 coordinate 14,683,734, forward strand.
AAAACACTTGTGTTCGTGCCTCATTGGTTTTATGGCAGGAGGTGTATCGCCCATACACACGCAACTGGCTTTTGGGCTAAAACCAGACATAAAATTTGTGAAAGCAATGGGGAAAGCGATTCCTGCAGGATTTCCATCGTGTTCTCTCAAGCTCTTTTTGGAGTATTCCTTGCGCCCTTGCATTTCCTCCAGATGGGGTAACACAGTGCCTTAGAATCAAAATACATTCGTTGTTGTTGTTTTTGTTTTTATTTCCCCCCTCTTTGGGGTCCTTCTTGCACCCCTGCACTTCCTCCAGCTGTGGAAACATTGTGTCTTGGAACCAAAATACATTTGTTGTTGTTGTTGTTTTTAATCCCCCCCCGCCTGGGTGTCCTTCTAGCACCCTTGCACTTCCTCCAGTGGTGGAAACATTATGTCTTGGAATCAAAATACAGTTGTTGTTGTTGTTGTTGTTGTTGTTGTTGTTGTATTATGTGGTCCCTCTTGTGCCCTTGCACATCTTCCAGCTGGGGAAACAGTCTGTCTTAGAACTGAAATACATCTGTTGTTGCTGATGATGATGCTACTGCTGCTGGTGTGTTATTGTTGCTGTTGTTATTGTTATTATTATTATTATCCTACCTTTTGAGGTCCTCCTTGTGCATTTCCTCCAGCTGGGGAAACATGGTATCTTAGAATCAAAATACTGTTGTTGTTGTTATACTTACACTTGTTATTGTTATTGTTATTATCTTCCTTTCTTGTGGTCCTCCTTGCCTCCTTGTATTCCTCCAGCTGGAGAAACGCTGTGTCTTAGAATCAAAATACAGTAGTAGTAGTAGTAGTAGTAGTTGTTGTTGTAGTTGTAGTTGTAGTAGTAGTAGTAGTTGCTATCCCCTCCCTGCATCCTTCTTGAGGTCCTCCTTGCGCCCTTGCATATCCTCCAGCTCCAAGCAGCATCCCGTCCAAGTCGATGCAGATTTTCCGAAGTGTTTCAGTCTTGCTTGAGGAGCAACTTCGTAGGGAGAAAAAGGTGTTAACAGGGAGGTCGGGGCCAGGGTCAGGCAAGCTGAGTGGTCCTCCGTGCGTGCGTTGCTATGGAGCCTGTCGAATGAGCCAGAGAACAAGGAGCGGCAGGTGAAACGAGCTGACCTTTGGCTTCCTGGGACACGCCGGGAAACACTAATGCGGCCCACACTCGGACATGGGATGCTCGCTTTTCCCATCCTAACAATAAGAATCCCAACAATTGCATTCATATTGCAGGCAAAGAGATTCCCTCTCCGCACTAGGAAAAACTTCTCGGTGGTCAATGATGTTCAATGAGGGAATCTGTCTGGTGCAATGTCCATCTTTGAGGTCTTTTCAAACACACCTATTGGGAAGACCTGAATTGTGTCTTTTTGAATGGCAGGATGGATTAGATGGCCCACTTAGATCACAACCGTAATTGCAATGAAAGGCCATTATTCTGAACAGCCACCGGGCAGATACGCGAGCGGCCTACCGGGCCTCAGAGACTGTGACGTGACGTGGAAGGAGCCTCATGGGCTATATTATTATTATTATTTATTATGAACTATGTATTAACATAATATTATTATTTTCCCTTAGTATATGCTATTATATTGTTATATTATCAGTATTTGTCATAGTCATGGTGTATATCGTTATTGACTATGAGAGTAATGATAACAGTCAGGATTAAGTCCTGTGCTTTACTGATAATATATTGTATGTACCTATAATATTATATTATTATAATGTAATACAAGATAACACTTTAAAAAATAATACAATATTGAAATTATATATATTTTTATTACTTGTAATAGTACTAATAATATTACAGTATAATGGTATAGTACAATATAGTAACTTAGAGTGTCGTTTTGTGTCATTTTGGTTGGTGGTGTGCCCCAGGATTTTGGAAATGTAAAAAATGTGCCACGGCTCAAAAAAAGGTTAAAAAACACTGCTGTAATCAATAAATTAAGTTGTGGCCAATTTTTACTCCACTTATGTGTCCTGTGTCATCTTTGGTTTGGCGGGCAGGAGGAGTGTCGCCCATCCACACGCAACAAAGATACTAAAACCTGGGGAAAGGAGAAGGCAGAAGTAACAAATCAGATCTGTATGGACAAAAGCCACAAGTTCAATCCGCATAGGAGGAATATGGTTCCCAAAGTCACCAAATGACCATAAACGATAGAGATTCCGTTTCTCTTGCACATCTCAGTCTTCGGGAAATAATTGCTGCCTCTTCTATTAACACGCGGCGCTTTCTTTATACACCTTTCCAAAACATACAGAGAAACCTGAGCGGGATTTTGTTCGCGAAGCTTCCTGTGCCATGGAGTGTTGCCCACCAATCTGCTATTGAGCAGCAGCATCTAATTTACGTCTCAGCAGAGGAAGTGGGTGTGTTGGGGTGCTTCTGTTTACTATCTGGTGCACTCTCAATATCTCAAACATTTGTTTGTGGAATGTAATGTTGTTATTACATTAAGTCCCCCTCGCAGGAACAACGAGGCTTCATTACTGCCGACGCTGGGATCGCCGGAGCAATGAGGTCTCCGAACAGCGGGTAATTTTCCCTGCCATATGGGCTGCGCTGAGCGAGCGCATGCAAAAGGGATGTGGGAAGATGGCACCGCCACAGATTCCCGGAGAAGAGGAGGCTTGGAGTAGAAGCACCTTGTTGTATCATTGCAATGGATAATCTGTCGTTCCTGGTGCAGAGATGTAGTTCAGCCAATCAACCAATGATGGATCTGGACCAAACTTGGCGCACAGACTCACCATGGCCAACTTTAAATACTTGAGGGGTTTGGAGGGAATTGACCTTGGATGTTGGGAGTTAAAGTTCACCCGTATCCAGAGAGTCCTATGAACCCAACCAATTATGGATCTGGACCAAATTTGGCACACAGACCCATCACAATCAACTTCAAATAGTGGAGAGATTTGGAGGAGATTGACCTTGGAAGTTGAGAGTTATAGTTCACCCGTATGCAGAGAGTCCTTTGAATGCAACCAATGATAAATCTGGGCCACACTTGACATAGAAACATGACCATAGAGACAAGAGGGGAGGGGGGGGGAGGGGGAAGGGGAAGGGGAAGGGGAAGGGGAAGGGGAAGGGGAAAGGGGGAAGGGGAAAGGGAAGAAGAAGGGGAAGGGGAAGGGGGAAGGGGAAGGGGAAGGGGAAGACATAGATACCAGGTGCCAACTTGGGGCACTCTACCCACAATATCGACCCACTATATAGAGTTCAATATGTAGAATACTATATAGACTTGCATATCCATTGCATATAGTAGGTAGAGTGACCCTAGTTCACTATTTTGAGCTCTGAACAGGGCCGTAGCCAGGATTTTGATTCGGGGGGGGGGGGGGCTGAGACTGGGTGGAAGAGGGTCTACCCTAGCAAACCTTTTGTATTGTTATCCCAATAACCCCATTAATGTGGGATATAATGAGTATGGTGATCAGATCATGATATAAATAAACATAACAGTTTGAATAATGTACCAGTAAGGCCTTTTCACGGACCACCCTGAGAATTTGGGGGGGCTGAAGCCCCTTAGCGCCCCCGGCTACATGCCTGGCTCTGAATATATTCAAAACATAAGTAACCTACCTCTCATCAAACATCCATGATATCCGTCCATGTCTTTGAGCGCAGTAGGTTAAACCGCTGAGCTGCTGTTAGCCCCAACTTCTGCCAACCTAACAGTTTGCAAACATGCAAATGTGAGTAGAACAATAGGTACCGCTCTGGTGAGAAGCAGTTTGAAAACATGCACATGTGAGTAAATCAATAGGTACTGCTTATGTAGGACGGTAAGGGCGTTCCATGTAGTCATGCTGGCCACATGACCTTGGAGGTGTCTACGGACAACGCTGCCTCTTCAGCATAGAAATTGAAATGAGCACCAACACCAAGAGTCGGACACGACTGGACTTAATGTCAAAGGGAAAACCTTTACCTTTACCTTTGAGAAAAGGAGCAGCTTTGCAAATCTGGTCTTATTGGTAGCCTTTACTTAAGAGGGAGAGATAGAGAAAGAAAGACGGGGAACTTTGAAATTACCCACGCTTTTTTGGTATTTTCTGCAAAGAGGAAATATACATATTATCCTTTTCCTCGAGGTCTTAAACCGACAAGGAGAGAATCAACATGCACAGTGTGAATAATATGGAGAATTCAACCTGACTCCTTATGGGGCCCGGAGCGGGATGGTCCCTTTCAGCACAAAAACATCCCTCGCATCTTGCATTTCTAAGGGAGAGAAAGCCAGGCCCTGAGCTCCAATATATTATCTATACAATGTGTGTTTTCCTTCTGCAGAAGAGATAGAAAACCCCTGCAAAATGCACGCCCAGGGGTAGAAGGAAAAAAAGGGGGGAGAAAGAGAGAAAGATCGAGTTTGAATGTTATGAGTATCTTTAAGTCACACAAATGCCTCCCTTTCCCAAATGTGGTGCTTCTGTTGCTGAAATTGGCAGCAATCAGATTTACAAGCGCACAGAAGGAGGGGAAAAAAAGAGATTTCTTTGGACAGATGAAAGGGAAGCATTTTCTCCTCCTAAACGCCGCCGCCGTGAGCCAAAGAATATGGCTTTTCCACAGCTTTGCATACGGGCGCCTGCATTCAAAGGGGCTTGTTTGTGTATAAAATATAGTTATTGGGAAAGGGAAAGCAGGCGAAGGCTGGCTCAGTGAAAAGGAAAAGGAAACAGCAGCAGGAGGAGGGAGAGGTTGCCAGAGTTGGTAAAAAGGTGTGTTTAGGGAAGGAGGAAAGAAAGAAAGAGGAAGAAGAGGAGAGAAAGGAGAGGAAAGGGGAAGATAAAGGGGAAGAGGAAAAGAATGAGTAGGGAAGATAATGATAAGGAGGGAAATTGCCGAGCATGGGCCCAACCCAGCTCACCCTGGATCACATTATTAAATTGAGAAACTTGGAACCTCAGCAGAGAGTTCCGCAGGTTTCAGGAGTCTGGAATCAATGAATTGGCTTTGTAGATTTATGGAGGAGCCCAGCGACAGCTACTGGCGCCCAGGAGACATTTCTCATACGTTTTAGAGCAATCTGTATTTGAGCTTTGGGTTTCACTGCCCACGGCCCAGATCTTGGAGTCGACCCAGACAGAGGCTAATTAGGAATCCTGCAGCAGGGAGTTCAACAGATCCTCTGCTGCCATGTGGGCCAGGCTACACAAGAGCAAAGACCAGATTAATAGCTTTCTTCTTTTCTTTCTTCTCCTGCCTCTCTGTCTAGGCTCAATTTTCTCCTGACACATGGTAGCCACTGCAACAGTAAGCACCCATTTCCTGTAGCAACATCAGTTTTCCCCTAAGGACACACAATATGCACCCCTCCCCTTCACACTTGCTCAAAACTCATAAAACAACCTATGTGATCCATGGTGATTCCAGCAAACCTGAGCCCAGGGCCGGCAGGCTATGGAAGAACTGGCCCGGGGGGGGGGGCACGGCAGAAGGGATACATAGTTCCCCAAGGACCAACTTGAGAATTCTAGTTTGCCAAGCACAAAGAACTCTTTTTCTCTCTTTTCCTTTGATTTTGATCCATATTCTGACTCTCCCTCACTGGTTTCAGCTGAAAAGCCACATTCTACCTTGGAACCTAGGACTTTGGAGGGTCCCCCATCGGCAGGCCGGCTATGTGTAAATCCCTAGGGGTTCTGCCCACGTCTGGGGACCTGAATGGCCAAAGGATCCATCTGGCTTGGGATGAGTAGTGCCTTAAATGGATCATCATGAACTCTTTCCTTTCCCTGGACTCTCATGGTTTTGTAGCACAGCAGTTCTTGTTTGTGCCTGGGGGTCAGGGGCCAGGACCGGGGGTCCCATTGGCATTGGGGCCTGCAGCAGCAGAGTTAGATTCTGAAGAGGATTTAGAAGGGTTAGCAGAAGGAGAGTTTCCCATCACTGGGCCTCCTTCTCCCACAGAAAGCTTGGCTTGGGAGGAAGGTTGGCTTGACCCTTACGACGAGACAGATAACCAGGTGCAAATGGAAAGCAGTGATAGCGAAACTTATGAACGGCCAGGGGGGAGAGGTTCACAGGATCCTGTGAGTGAAAACATGGAAGAGAGCGGCTGGGAAGAATCTAGGGAGGAGAGCTCTCATGGAGATAGAGACCCAGGTGCTGGGAGGCAAGGCCGAACCTTTGATAGGAGACGAGCATCGAGACTAGCAGGAGGGGATGGTACCATAGCCTAGACAGGCCGAGGTCCATCAGCAGAGATTGGAGACGACGAAGCCTAGAGCGTCGGGGACCTCAGCCGAAAGATTAAGTATAGGATCCGTGGGAACGAATCCTCAGTACTTCGGCCACGTCTCTTCTGAGCAGACATGAAGCGAAGCTGGTCCACGGAGCTAAGTTGGCTAGTGGCCTACCAAGTTTTGCCTTGCATCTTGTACCTTTCCTTGTTCCTGAATCCGCATTGCTGTGCGGAGCCTTGCCAAGTCTTTTGGGTTCTTTATCAAGCTGTTTTGGACATTTGATTGCTTTTTGCCTTTGGATTTGCTTTTGCTATTTTTATGGACAATATTCCTTTTGAACTGTTTTATATGCAATAAAGTAGTTAGCCTTCAGTCCGTCTCTGTGTGTGTGATTAAGGGGCCGGTCAAGTCCGTGCATTGTGACAGGTTTCAACTTGGACTTTCTAGTTTCCTCAAGTACTGTTGCAAGGTTCTGTCAGCTCCGGTTGGTTCGTTTCATGCCATAACGGACCAAGCCGATCGCGCCAAGTGATATGGACACTGCCGAGCGGGAAACCACCAGGCTCATCCCCTTTGATCTGCCAGATACCTTCCGGGCCTTTGATATGTGGACTGGCCATTTGGTCAAGCCTTGGAAGGAGGCCCAGCGGGGCGGGCAGGGAGGGATTCTTGAGGAATGTTTGCGCGG